>JAGRRF010012891.1:26454397-26464751 GCA_019097615.1 Morone chrysops
GAGAGAGAGAGAGAGAGAGAGAGAGAGAGAGAGAGAGAGAGAGAGAGAGAGAGAGAGGGGTGGGGATGACACACATGTAGTTGTTGTGAGTAGCAGCTCGTGCCTCAGGGTTTGGTGCCATTTGGTGCCTGTTTGGACTACCAGCAACAGAAATCACACAGAAATTCACACAGCAACACGTTAGCACAGAAACACAAACCATTCACTCTCTCTCTCTCTCTCTCTCTCTCTCTCTCTCTCTCTCTCTCTCTCTCTCTCTCTGTGGTAAAACAAGGGCGGGATAAGCTGTGCCTCACTAACACACATTTCCCAGAGTCCCTGTTGTGTCCTAATGTAGAGCGCTGTGAGCCTACGGGGCAGAGGAGCAGGGTGGTTGCTGGTTCCAATCCCTGGGAACAATCTGGCCTCAGAAACGTGAACAGAAATGCCCTCTCACTGTGAATCATATTTTAAATCTCAGAATACTCCTGATGACTTCATTCCGTTCTTCAGACCACGATGGAGAGCGCTGGCAGCCTCCAGTGCTACTGCTAATCCAGCACTGATACAGAATCAATGCATCTGAGCAGGGGATCAATAACTGGATGTTCTCACACCTGCAGTTGGGTTTATTCCATCCAGTACTAACCATTACCAGCACTTCTGATTTTTAGTCTTTTAGTTCTGGTCCAGTTTGTGTTGACAAACAACTGTAAATATTAAGTAACATGGACTGATACGTAACTCACTGATTGGACAGTTTTTGGTGCTTGTCATTAGTCATCATTAGTGCTTCACATGGGCACTTTACTGGACCGCTATGCCCGGCACATTTAATGGACTTGCTGTCCACAGAGTGGGATACGAGCTTCACACCACAAACACACCACACTAGAGTCCAGCAGACTGAGACACACCTTTTCACGCAGTCTCAGTTCGGTTGTTTACTCCACAGTAGAGTTTGATTGACAGCTTTCACACCAGCCTGTATACCCCGTACTTACCGGACAAACAGACCTGATGAGTGTGAAAGCCCTTTATTGTCAGTTTTTATCCTGATTCTGCACAACATTTCATGGCCCCCTGGAGCAGGAGCGTTTGTTGGTCTGTCAGTTAGGAACCAGTGAGTCTGAGAGACAGTCAGGTCAGTGAATCATCCGGTCATTCTCCTGCCCTCCTCCTCCTCCACCTCCTCCTCTGTGTACTGGTGTCAGACCGTGAGACCGGCCTCGTCTCGCTGGGAGTCACTGCCTGTTCTGTCACATCGCCGCACCCTCACTTCCTGTTTGTCATGGCTGCTGTTTACATCCAGTATGAAGTCACTGCCTGTCGGGTTCGCACAATGCAGCAGGCACGCTGGGCCGCCTGGCAGGGAGCAGTTCCAAATCTGTTTTTTAAACTTCATTTGAAGCTGTTTATGAGAAGGAGAGTGATATCTGAGACCTACCTGAGAGTGAACAACATGGCTGCAGCACAAAGAGAAGGAAGTAATGACTGACATCTACTCCTGTTGCTGTAATTAAGTTCATTTATTGGGTACAGTGTTTGATGAACCTATGAATACTGTCCGTTCAGTGATCCATCACAGGTTAGGAAAGGTTGACAACCTCCCATTAAATAGAGCCAGAACTGGGGCTGTGTCTGGTGATACAGAGGCTGTGATTCAATATATTGATAAACTGTAAGCAAGGCAATATATTACGATTTTATTTTTTATTATTTTTACTGAAAAATGGCTGTATAAATGAGTATTTCTCAGACTTTTTACATTGCGTACCACCTTTGGAAATATTAGGCTCTTCAAGTCAGTCTGTTATGATCAGAAATACAGCTAATCTGGTAGAAAATGGGTCTACCTGATCCATCCTTCTCTTCCATATAGTTCCTGTCTGTAGCCACAGTTGATGACAGTTTGAACCATTCATTCATTTACCTTCACTCACTCTCTAACCATCATGTATGCATGACAGGACATTCTTCCGTATACCACCAGTGAGACATAGTACCACCAAAATGCATAACATTTTATTTAAAAAAGGGTTACTTTTTATGCTACTGCAACTGTGTTATTGAAAATTGATACAAAACAAAATATTGTGATAATCATTTTGATATTTTCTTACAGCCTAGTCAGAAGACTTTAGATTTGGACATAAAAAATACATTTTGGCTTTAAAAATCCACATGAACACAAAATAATGAATGTGACACTTTTTTTTTTTTTACAGTGCACTTCCATGTATGGATGTATTTTTGTAAACATATCTAGATTTATTTTTCTGCATTATGAATTTTCAGATTTGTACAGAATTTGATTATCAGTCTCTCACTATTTTACTAACTTTGTTGTCACAACACACTGAACACATTTTAACATAGTTGGGAAATCCACTTGCATTCTGTCTCCAGATATTATAAGAAAAGAATAAATGCTCCAAATATTAACACAGGGAGGTTGGAACGACTCCTTGTGTCTTGACAATGTGGAGGTGTGCCCTGGAATGGATGTGATGTGAATATTGAAGACTCCTCTTCTTGTGGGCAGCTGACCGGCTAAGGGACTGATTCTCTTGATATTCTGGGCCTGTTGGAGGAGCTGAGCGGCTGCAGTGGGAGGACAGAGGCCGTCTGTGTGCATGCGAGAGCGTCCACGCTGCATCAGTGTGTGTTTGTATTGTTTGTGCAGAAACTGGCATCATTGCTCTGACACTGTAACCCATATAAATCAGATAGATTGCTAATCTCAGTGTGTGTGTGTGTGTGTGTGTGTGTGTGTGTGTGTGTTGCTGCCAGTGTGTTGTTAGTTACCGCCCCTGGCTATGGATGCAGAATGACAAACAGAAACAGGTGTGTGTTTAAGTGTGTGTGTGTGTTTTTCAGTGTGAGAGCCATTCACAACCGAAAGGAGAGAAAAGAAACATAAATATGAGAAACAGTATTGAATTATGTGTGTAGTGTGTGTGTGTGTGTGTGTCCTCTCCCGCGGACTCATGTGGTTTCACAGGAAAAACAAGCTGCCGAGCAGAGCCAAGCTTTACATGTGAGTGTTGTCGTGTTTACGTGCTGCAGTGGGTTTGTGTGCTGTGTGTCGTAGTGGAGCTTGTAGCTGTGTTTTACTGACACATTTTGTCTCACACTGAATTCTTTCATTTAGAAAACATGTTCAGCTCACCTGAATGAGTGACAGCTGCGCCTGCACACACTGCTCACACTATAGTTGTTTATTAAACAACAGTATCTGCATTTATTGCCACTCGGAGGGGAATATGTTTAATGTATGATGTTCTTTTAAAAATTGAAACCTGTGTTTGGTTTATAGGATGCATTCAATGTCTGATAACACTGTAGAATTTGTGACGTTTCAGTCTGTCTAAAAGCAGACCTCAGTTTTTTACATCGACCTAAAATAAAAACAATAATAACAATAATAGCTAGAGTGTTCATTGGAGCTGGAGCTGGAAGCTAAGGCTTATAGTAACATAAGCCTTAGTAACATACATAGTAAAAAATGACTCAATTTCAATACTTTCTTAATTAATAGTTAAGTGACTTGCATCCCCTTTCAGCCGAGGTTGTACAGATTTTAGGGACATAGATACTCCAAGAAAAGACGTCACAATAAGCAAAAATACCAATGTATGCACTGGTGGACCATTTCTATTGCAGCAATCAAAGGGTTACATTGATTTAGTTTCTTGTTACAAACCGATTCGTGGGAATGATTGTTGTTTGAACGTTGTTTCATAAATAAATAAATATTTATAAATAAGTGAGGGGTGTGCTGGCGTCACTAATTTTTTAATAATTTTCTAAAATGATTTTTCTGGTGTTTTACACATTTAGCCGTGGAGGACAATCAGAAATGTGGGCAGATGAAGACATTAGAGCACCGGGATGCCTCCGTCTTTATATATATTTGCATACAGCTGTTTAGTTTTCTGCCTGACTGCAGTTTTATTCAGAGTCATTCCATCTACCACTCCTCCGTTCTGTGGCACCTTTATGCTGAAAGTAAGAGAAAAACAAATATTGACTTAATATTAAATATTAGTATATATAAAAAACAGAAAAAACGCTTTCAACTCCTACTGCACCATCTGGACATAAAGATCTTTCTTGGTGATTTTTAAATAAAATCTTTGTTTTATACGATTGCAAACTCTACCTTGGGCTCGGTGCTGCAATATGCCAGCCCTCAGCAGTACTAAGCACAGAATCTTGTCCACATGAGTACCCTTACTCCTTATTGTGTTCCCCCACCTCCTGGTGATTCTGGGAAGACCCCCACCTTACTTTGCCTCTGGCTGCTGTTTGTTGCCTTTCGTTGGTTGGGTTGGTTGGGTTGAAGCATCAGGAGTGAGACGGTTATGGTTAAAACAATTTCAGGGTCAGAGCCAATCAGAGGCAGAGTTGTTATCTTGTGTAAACACAAAGATAGCTTAGCATCAAGAAAAATGTAAATATGGTTACAGTGCTGGGGTTAAGTTGGAGTAATGGTGGAGGTTACTGGCACATTTTATAGTCATAAGTGTCATAATTTTCTATATATGAAATAATAAATCCCAAAACCAATGTATAATTTGTACAGCTCTGACCTTGTTACTCTGTACCAGGAAACACAGAGCTCAGACCAGCGGGGGGGAGTCATAATAACATCAGCCTTAGCAGAGCCGGAAGCTGGGAGGAGGTGAGGCTTCTGAGCAGCTGCAGCAGGCTGTCAGGTGACACGGCCATAATGAACAGGGTGCGCTGGGTGTGTGTCTACAGTGTGAGTGGAGCCGTCTGATTTATCTCTCAGGCTACACTTCTTTTATGGGAAATGTAACTTTGCTGGTTCTCAGCCTTCAGCAGTAAAATGGTCTAGATACTTTATATTCTGTAGCAAGGTCAGCGTAATTTACCTTTTTACGTTGTTCTTTTGCAGTGTAACCACAGCGCTGCATGCATACATTGCAGTGTTAGTGCTGATACAATAAATGAATCAATGCCAACAGAGAGGGATGTGTTTAATGTCTGTGGTCTGTCTGGAGGAAAGTGAAGGATGTGACGTGATGTGGATCGATGCTAGATGTTTCATTTATTGTGTCTTCGGCTGCTTTTGAGATTTTTTTGTGTAAAATTTGGGGTTTCTTTGGTTTAATAATTTGCTTTCCATTATAATACTTTGTGATAGATATTATCTGTTTTTATATCAATGTTCTAATATTTAGATTGAAGGAGAATCTAAATATAGATATGATTGTTTTTGTTGTTTTTGAACTTCTTTTAAACTTTGCCACCTTCACAAGTTTCCACTTACAAAATAACTGCTTGGAGTATTGATCTGATATCAATTCATAAGTCAAAGAACATTTTACATTACCTCAATAAATTAGCAAATTGTGAGAATATAATTTACAGTCAACACAAAAAAATAATAAACTGCAGGTAGGACAGCCTGTAGACAAAACCCAGGGCAAAAGTGTAGAACATTCTCAAATCACTGGTGACGCCACTCGCTGCTGCTCATTAAGCTCTTTGCTCTGATCACACAGTAATACTCTGATCTGTGGAGGCCGGGGAAGAGAACAATGTTCAGAAAGACTTCAGGTCAGACCGGAAACTATAAAGTGAGGACCTTGATACGGCTTTGTGTCACACATCTTACTCAGGTGATATTTAAACCCGGACCGTGGAACCCAGGAGAACCAGACCGCTCCAAAGAGCAGCAGTGAGTGCTGTACGTTGTGAAAGCAGAACCTGGTGATGCCTTTCTAATGTCGGGGTCACCTGAAGTTTGCTGTGTGACCTCCGTGAGCGGCTGCCTGCCAGAGGAGGCTGCCAGTGTGGTGCTCAGTGCACGGCTGGGGTATAAATCAAACACACCTCACCTCAACTCAACCCTGCAGCTGGCTCAGCCTCAGCTGGCCAGGAGAGGAGAGGAGGAGATGAGGAGGAGAGAGGAGGGGAGGAAGGAGGAGGGGAGAGGAGAGGAGGGGAGGGGAGGAATGAAGAGGGGAGGATAGGAGAGGAGAGGGGAGGGGAGGAGAAAACTAAAGCAAAGTGGAGATAAAAAAAAAAGGTAAATGCAAATTGCAATGCAAAGGAGAAGTTAGAGCAGAGGAGAAACAGAGTATGCAAAAAACAATGTGGAAGGGAGGAGAGAAGAGAGGAAGTAGAGGAAAGGAGAGAGGACAGGAAAGGAGAGTATGCATAAAAAGAAAAGGAAAGAGGGGAGTTGGAAGGAGAGGAAAGGAAAGGACGGGAGGAGGAGAGAAAAGAGAAAGTAAAGAAGAAAGGAAGTGAGAATGTTCGGAAAGCAAATAGGAAATGAAGAAAGAAAAAGGGAAATAAAACAGAGGAGCAATAATAAGAGTACATGAGAGAGAAGATATGGGAAAACAAGAGGAGGAGAGGTGAATAAATAATGGGAAGAGGAAAGGAGATAAAGATGGGAAAAGAAAGTTAGGTATCGAGAGGAGAGTAGGAGAAAGTAAGAGTTGTTGAAATAGAGGAAAGAAAGAACAAATGATGGAGTGATGGAGGAAGTGAGGGAAGACAGAAGAGAAGAAAGACGGTGATAAGGAGGAAAGAGAGAGAGAGACAGTTAGTAATTATCTAGAGTACCTTCCTCAGTTTTTACTGCAGAGACTCACTGCGATTTATGTGTGTGTGTGAGTGTGTGTGTGTGTGTGTGTGAGTGTGTGAATTTAATGCATCCTCGTTTAGGGACATAAACGCCACATCATCCCAGAATTAGCTTCTTCTTCCTCATCTCACACACACACACACATTGTCTCCCACACACTCATGCTGGTCTCTCACAAACACCAACACACTGTACACCCACACACACACACAGGAATGATGTCTGTCACACAGAGTCCTGCTCTTTTCTCCACTCTCTTTCTTCTCATTGATTCAGTTCATTTACTGACCATCAGTCAGCCGTTGTGTTGTTCAGCAGTAATCTGTGAACACGGGCGGAGTCTCTCAGAGGATCAATAAATCAATGAGCTGGTCGGTTGTCGAACTGTCACCTGAACCGTGCGAAGCAGAGC
The DNA here is from genome assembly GCA_019097615.1 of Morone chrysops. Classification (NCBI taxonomy): domain Eukaryota; kingdom Metazoa; phylum Chordata; class Actinopteri; family Moronidae; genus Morone; species Morone chrysops. The sequence goes on from JAGRRF010012891.1 coordinate 26,461,417, forward strand.
TGGTCCAGTTTAGTCTGTTTTCAGTCTTGCTATCTTGTTTAACTGGTTTGGTCCAGTTGGTCCAAATGAGTCTGTTTTGTTGTATTTCTGGTTCCAGTTCAGTCTGTTTGGTCAAGTTTAGTCTGGTTGGTCTCAGGTTAATCTCCGGTCAATTAAATCTGATTATGTTGTTTTTAATTTCAAACGTACAGTGTTTTTCTCCTTCTTCTTCCTGTTTGTTTATTTCAGTAGAACCATTACAGGAAGTAAACACGTTATCTGACCTGATGTGATCAGCATTAGCAGATGTATAACCCTCTCTGTCTGTCTGTCTGTGTGTCTGTCTCTCTCTCAGTGTGGAGGGCGACCCTCAGTGTCCGGAGGCGCTCACTTTTACTGACTCGTCCTTCGGCCACCCGGCTCCTTTCCATCGCTATAGCAACAGCCCCCTCACCAGCCCCTGTGACCCCTACGGCTCCGCCTCCACCAGCGGGCCCCTGGGAGCCTCCCACACGCACACACAGGTACTGACCAGGTGTATGTGTGGGGTCATGTGACAGGAAGTATCACCATGTTGACTATTAGTGAGCAGTTTTAAGAATTTTGAAACTCTCTGGTACTGTTTTGTGTTTTTTATTATTATTCCTGTGATCTGAAAGATTTAATACGATTAAACCTGTAGTGGTTTAAGCCAGAGTAAAGATCCTAGCTGCTTGCTTGCTTTAATAGCCACATCTACCAAACTAACCCACGCAATAAACCTACAACCAGTGTAATTCACCTTATTTTAGCAGCCAGCTTATAGTTATTGAGTTCACATATGAGCTATTTGAATTACAAAGCAGTGACAACAGTGGTTTCACTGGTTTACAGAGCGGCCTGTGTAAGGTAACAGTTAGCGAGGCATTTGCCAAGCTGTGAGTGTAATTTGGAGGTTGTGATGAAGGTCAGCACTGAGGCTGAGTTACACACAGTACAGTTGTACAGAACTACAGTAGGAGGTTAATGTGAATCCCAGCAGAGGCAGAAAGTTGTTAATTACATCAGTCAGGTAGTGCTGAGGTTCATGGCTTCTACTTTTCTCACCACAATCTGGGGTGTGAATCTGGAAACTGAATAAATATCTAAATCAATACTGATTACCTCCCTCCTCCTCTCTCCTCCCCCAGGGTAGCTCTCCCATCTCTCCCCCCAGCCCGGCGAGCCTCGCCTGGGCTCAGCGCAGCCGACACCAGCCTGCCAGCCTGGCGCTCCGCAAGCAAGAGGAGGAGGAGAGCAAACGCTGCAAGGCTCTATCTGACAGCTATGAGCTCTCTACAGACCTCCAGGACAAGAAGGTACAACACTCGCAACCAAACACGGACTCATGGACATTCACTGCAGTTGTTACTGTCTGAGTTGTGTGTTCCTTTTACAAACAGAGGAACACACACCAGCAGTGCACAATGCACCTTAAAACCCCCACAGCTTCACTCACACATCGTTGTGGGTAGATTCACATCAGTGCATCTAATTTAGAAAATGTAGAACTTCTTTAGTGTGTCCTGTCAGTTTAGTTTTCTAATGATTAACATTAACTAACAAAGAGAAGTGAGACACCATGTGACACTGTATCTTTACATAGACAATAGTACACAGTGTAAATATATAGGATAAGCTAGCTGTATTGCATATGATATTGTATGTACATTACTATATTAGTTCCAGACCTTCTTTCTTGGTATTTTGGAAAACTGTAGATATTATTATTCTACCACAACGCTCTGTTTCAGCTCTCAACAGGATAAGCTGTATGGGCTTTTAGGATTCAGTATCATTAGCAATCATTTCTACTATATGTCAATGTACTGAGCCTGTTTTCTGTTCCATCATTTCCTTTGTCCTTTCTTTCCTGATGGGTTGCCTGTGTGTGTGTGATGTTGCCGTCTGATAGGTGGAGATGCTGGAGAGGAAGTACGGGGGCCAGTTTGTGTCCCGGCGGGCAGCCAGAACGATCCAGACGGCGTTCAGGCAGTACCGCATGAACAAGAACTTCGAGAGGCTTCGCAGCTCCGCCTCCGAGAGCAGGATGACCCGTCGCATCATCCTGTCCAACATGAGGATGCAGGTACACACATGCATACACACTCACACACACTCTGTACACAGACACAGAAACAGAAAGAACAAATGTGAATGCTTGTGTGTTCTTTGGTCCAGTACTCGTTTGATGAGCGCCAGCCACAGGGTCAGGGGTCGGCAGGTCAGCAGGGCTCAGACGACACAGGAGACATTGACGACTCCTTCTCTAAGCAGGTAAACACACCTTCTCAGCGTTCGACATCGACCTCAGCGAAACCCTGCGTACTGACATTGGCTGTATGTGTGGACCCTAACGCAGTAGCAAATATTCAGGTGGTTCTCTCAATAAAAACTAAAAACTAAAAAGGTGGATTCCTAAACTCTGGACCAAAACCCTTATTTGGGGCATGTTTGTGGCGAAGTGATGTAAATGCAAATATTAAGGTGCTACAATTGCATAAATAATCAAAGTATGACAATTGGCAGGAAGTGTCCTGAAACGAAGGGGGAAGTAAGAAAATAAGATTCTTGGGCTTGATGTCATTCTGTTTAAAAATATCACCCACAATATCAAAAAAATACTGTTTGCTTGACAGCTTCTCATTAAAAATGATAACTTTCCAGCCCTTTATGGTGAATATAACCGCCTCACTTGTCTATAGAAAACTTTCCACGTTCATAAGCTTCAATTTGAGCCTAATATTAACTTTATATCTTGAAAATTACACCCAAAATACTGTACCTCAAATTGGAGAAAATATAGTCTTCAGGCTCATCCTTCCAGATGGGGGTAAGCATTATGTTAACGTTTGGCTAGCTAAGTACAAAGTTTCTAGTGCAAACTGAAGGTCAAATCTATACTAACTAACATCATTTGTAGTGTCTAGAGGGTTTTACCTGTAAATTCAGCCATTGTCTTATGTTACGCAAATTATTTCACTTCAGACCGCTTTGGATCCCTTCAGATTTCCTGAAGAAAGTGGTCACTAAAGACCTTAACTCATAAAGGGATACTTACTGTAAGTCTAAACACTTTCCCTTACAGCATTCTCAGGAAATCTTTATCCAGATGCTTTGATGAACATTTAAATGTACAGTATGTAATTTCTGCCACTAGGGGGTCTCTCACATCAAAATAATAAAAGATGTGTTATTAAGTCTGATGAGGTGGTGAAACAGCGTGGGATCATGGGAGTTGTTGTCTTCACCACCACTGGTGTCATTGCAGTCAGCTTCTCCCGGTTAGGTGATTAGCTGATTAAAACCACTAAACACACTGAATAAAGCAGTTCCAA
>JAGRRF010012891.1:26464858-26477523 GCA_019097615.1 Morone chrysops
GTTAGCTCAGCTTGTTTCTCTGATAACTTCAGATCCAGACGTCCAATGACTAAAATCCTTCATCTGGTTAAAATCTAGAGTTACCTGAATAAAATGAGTTTGAACATTGTTGGAAACATTTAGGATAATGTAAGAACTCAACTACATATAGAACATAAAGCCAGGGTTTATACACTGTTTAATGAGGAAATGTTTGAACCTGGTTCACTGTGTTTGTGTGACTGTTTGCAGGTTAAGTCTTTGGCCGACTCCATGGACGACTCCCTCACCTGCCAGTCTGGCCGTGAAGACTCACAGGAGGTGGGAGGAGAGGGAGAGGACGACGACGAGGAGGACGAGGAAGAGGGAGATGAAGACGAGGAAGAGGAGGAGGAGGAAGGGGAGGAGGACGAGGAGGAAGATGAGGATGAAGATTACAGAGAGTGTGCGTGGCGCAACGCCAACCCATCCTCCCGTCGCTTGGCAGGCCGGTTGGGAGGAGTGGGAGGGAGAGGAGGCGTGGGAGGAGGAGCTGCCATGCACGAGGACAGCACCGCCACCTCCTTCAGCGATGTCACCCTCTACATGGACGAGGGCTGCCTCCCCTCCTCACCGCTCTCCCGCCCGCCATCCTCGCCGCTCTCCCGCCCCGCCTCCAGCTCTGACACAGAGTACTGGGGAGGGGGAGGAGGAGGTGCAGGGGGGAGGGAGGACAGCAGAGAGACAGAGGGAGGCAGCAGCGCCAGCCGGAGGAGCAGCACCCCCTGCACAGAGTGTCGAGGGGAGTACAGAGGGAGAGCAGGAGGTGGAGGGGGAGGAGGAGGAGGACACCTCCCCGTCCTGACTATCGAACCACCCAGTGACAGCTCAGTGGACATGAGTGACAGGTCAGCACAGCCAATCAGAGAGCTTCTATCACAAACATACCAATGTACAGAATACTTTACATTACTACTGTATTACCTACTAGGGCTGCCCCCGACTAGTTGACACAAATCTTGTTGTTCAAAACACAGAAAAAATAACTTCAAGTTACACAAAAACAAATACTTGCGGTCTTATCAATACGATGAAGGATGTATAGCGTTACTTACAAATCAAGTCACTACAAACTCGCTCCTCTTCATGTCTCTCCTGAACCCGCCGTGTCTCCGTTGTCCCCAGAGTCAGAGTCCTGGTTGGAGCCGCTGTAACTCACGTGGCCTCCGTTGGTTTAGCAGGTTGCTGAGCCTGGTTCCGTTGCCCGTCAGCTGATAGGACCACTAACTAGCTAGTGGCAGCTCCCTGCGACTGTGGTATAGTTCATTTATAGCCTAACGTTAGCTTTTTAGGAGATTGCGTTTAGATTATTTTACTGAACAGAACGTATCAGAAGTATCGTAATCCAAAATCCAATAGAAAAATCCCAGAAACCATAGCGATGCCAGCATCCCGGTTGGACTACATCCCTTCAGCTCTCTGTATGCTTTACTTTCACCATGTCTGGACTCGCTAACATTAACTTCATTGTTCAAATCTTCAGGTCAGAGCGAGGCTCTATCGGACGCCTGGTGTATGAACAGGAGCCGTCAGGAGTCGAGCGAGGAGGAGAGAGGGAGAGGAGGGGAGGAGAAGGGGAAGGAGAGAGTGGAGAGGATGAGCGAGGAGGAGGAGGAGGAGGAGGGGGAGGAAGCAGCGAAGCCGACTCTCCGCAGGGAACGATCAAACACAAACCCAACGGGCGCTCCACGGCGCAGGGGCAGACCCGCAGCCCCGCCAACGTCCCCTTACCAATGCCTTCGGCCCGGACCCTGCCGCCACACCCGCTCCCTCACCCACTCCAACACCCCCACTCACACCCCCACCCTCACCCGTCGCCCATCCCCCATCTACCCACCATCCTCCACCACCACCCGCAGTACAGCCAGCCGCACATCATGCACATGCACCACGTGCACGGCGGCAGCCCTTACATCCAGCACGCTCACCACTTCGCCCAACACCACTACCACCACCTGCACCACCAACACCACCACCTCCCCCACGGTTACCCAGAACCCCCTTCCTCTCCGCTGCCTTCCCCGGTGCCGCCGCTCACACCTCTCTCACCCCTGCCGCCACCACTCACGCCCTCACCGCTGTCCTCCTCTTCCTCCTCTGCGCTCCAGAGCATGGAGGCGCAGCAGCAGCACCTCGCCCACCACCCCCATCTCCACCACCACCACCTGCTCTGCTCTGACGGCGACAACGAGAGTGTCAACTCCACCACCACCAACTCCAACGACGACACAACGGTCAACAACTGCAGCTCCGGCTCCTCGTCACGAGACAGCCTGCGGGAGCCGATAGGAGGAGCCGCGTTGGGCAAACAGACCTATCAGAGAGAGAGCCGCCACAGCTGGGACTCTCCCGCCTTTAACAACGACGTGGTGCAGCGGCGGCAATACCGCATCGGACTCAACCTGTTCAACAAGTAAGCATGTGTGAGCAAAGCATTCAGGGTTCAACGTTCATGTTTTCTTTTCTTTCTGGGTCAGTTTTTACAAATACAAATAGTTTTATTTTTAAGCAGTTTCCAAATAAGAACAAAGACCTTCTTAGCTGCCATGCAAGCGAGTGATGTTCTTCAGAAACAATTCTGTTTAATCCGCCTTGCTCTCAAACTGATAATTGAAATCCTTGCTTGCTCATATCTCTGTTCCCTCCTTCCTGCAAAACATGTTTTCATGCTGTGATTACGATACATTTCACTGTATCTTTACAGTTGAAGTTATAGGGCTTGCAATAATCTGCCATATTGATCCAGATTCATTAATCAGAAAGCATTGAAATGCAAATTTTTTAACAAATCTGTGGAAGTAAATCTGAAACTCTCGATAACTCACCTGGTAGAGCTTCCTGTCTCTCGTTTCTGTGCAGTAAAGGCTAGAAAAGCTCCACCAGTTAAAATAGAAATCTACTGTCAAAATTGAATATTCTCAATTATGTATGAGCTGGGATCCGGATGGGTCCCGGACCCGGGCCATGGTCTGCCTGTTAGTAACTTTGCTACTAGGGGATGGAGATGGGGGATGTATTTTAGTCATGGCATCCTCCTTCAAAAAAGTTGAAAACCTGATTTATCTGGGCTACAGGAAGCCAGAGAAGGGGATCCAGTACCTGATCGAGAGGGGCTTTGTGTCGGACACACCGGTGGGCATCGCCAGGTTCATTCTGGAGAGGAAAGGACTGAGCAGGCAGATGATCGGAGAGTTTCTGGGCAGCCGGCAGCAGTTCAACAAGGACGTCCTCGAGTGAGTATAGGACACAGGACCACTCTGAGCAGAGACACATTTTTCATGCTGCAAACCATTTTCTTCTTTCTAAAGTTACATTGTTCTGTTGTCTTATAGATACATAAGATAATAAAAGTCATACATAATACATAAAAGTCAAAATGTATTTTCTCTCATCTTTATTTGCATATTTGGTGTTCAGATAATCCAAAAGTAATCAAGTTACATTACTTTAATATGTGACACCTGGATTAGGTTACTGACTACATTTGTTAACAGGTCATTAGTAACTGTATCAGATTACCTTTTTAAAGTAACCCCTCCCAACCCGGCCTGTATCTCTGTGTAGCTGCGTTCTGGATGAGATGGACTTCTCAGGGATGGATCTAGACGACGCTCTGAGGAAGTTCCAGGCTCAGATTAAAGTTCAAGGTGAAGCTCAGCGGGTGGAACGGCTGGTGGAGGCCTTCAGGTACTGAACTGCATCACAGGTTTGAACCCCACAGAGGATACAGTGACAGACCCGTGGAGTTCATGTCTGCTCTCTCTCGCTCTCTCTCCAGTCAGCGGTACTGTGTTTGTAACCCGGTGCTGATCCGCCAGTTCCAGAATCCAGACACCATCTTCATCCTGGCCTTCGCAATCATCCTCCTCAACACAGACATGTACAGCCCCAACGTTAAGCCGGAGAGGAAGATGAAGCTGGAGGACTTCATCAAGAACCTGCGGGGTCAGTCTGTAATAAATGTAAAACAGTAGCTGGATGAAAAAGAGTTACTTTTTTACAGCTGTAAGAACTTTCATCTTATTTAATTCATCAAATCAGCTTTCATATCAATTTGGGATCACCCTTTAAAGTAATTAGCATTGAAGCTATCAGTGTAACCTTTGATTGTACTTTATTCTGGCAGTGTTAGATAGAAGTACTTTTACTCCACGGCATTTCTTATAACTTTACTATTTAGATTAATACAAATATAATCAACAAATAAATTGTGATGTATTATGGATAAAGACTTCACAAGCTACCTGGAGGTATATGTATATATATAGTAAGAAATACTATACTTCACCTACTACAACATCAATAATTATAATCCAACCAGTTTTACTTTTTGTACTTTAAGTATATTTTGATACAAATATTTTTGCACTTAAAGGTCCAATGTGTAATATTTAAGAGGATCTATTGGCAGAAATGGAATATAATATTCATATGTTTGTTTTTATTAGTTTATAATCACCTGAAAATAAGAATTATTATGTTTTCATTGCCTTAGAATGAGATTTTACCTTTTAACTGAAGGAGCTGGTCGGTTAAACGTTGTTAATATCGCAAGTCAACACCAAAAATACTTGTGGGTTAAACTAATTATCATATATTATTAATCTATAACGCTGCTTAATTGCATCTTTCCAGGGATACAGCCCCAGCAGCCCCCGTCCCTGCGCTGATGAATCCACTGGTTTTAAGAGTCCTCTTTGTCCCACTTTAGAATTTATAGTCCTAATATTTGGTTACTGTAGTCTGCTTTAGGATTCTTGCAGCTGATTTCACTCTCTACTATCTAACCTCACACAACTAATCTGTTAGAAATGGCTCCATTCAGGGGAAAGAGGATGGTGGAACTGGAGCTGAACAGAAAATAAAACTATGGTGAGTTAGGATGATTACTGAGAAACTAGCAATTATCATCGCCGAGCCGCCATCTACATTTCGTGGTTCACATCACAAAGTGAATCCAGCCAGCGGTAGTATCCCACGTGTTTAATGACATTTAAGCCTGGATAATGTCACAAACTGCCCCCACGTCAAATGTGTGTAACAGGATATCACTGCGGGTATCTAACAGAGTAACTCTGTGTGTGTGGTTTGTGTATTTAAAGAGTGGTTCAATTGTGATCAATTCAAACCAGAGATGCTGTTTCTGTGGCATCAATCAGAGCTGCCTCTGACTCTTCAATGAGTCAATGATTATTGTTTAATTGATCGATTATAAAGACAGAGATGTGAGTCCAAATCTAAAGAGCAAGGAAGGGTGTGTTTATGTATAACATCAGCTGAGAGAATTGTTCATTAGTAATCTTTAATGTTTTATTTTTTCTATACATTATAATTTCGTATGTGCGACTCAAGCTGTGTGTCTCCTTCAGGGGTTGATAACGGCCAGGACATCCCCAGAGACCTGCTGGTGGCGATCTACGGAAGGATCCAGAAATGGGAGCTGAGGACCAACGATGACCATGTGTCTCAGGTCCAGGCAGTTGAGAGGATGGTGGTCGGCAAGAAGCCTGTAAGACCCTCTGATATCTTAAACCAACACCTCAAAATCTCGACATAGCTCAACATGGTGGCACACAAAAGCACCAAAACTAACTAATTTAGTTGTTTTATTTAAGTTTGTTTTTTAATTGGATTTCACTTGGAATCACTGATTTGAACTTTTAAAAGAACCACTGTATGATCACAATGATTCACTCAAAGTAGATCAATAATAAAAGTGTGTGTGTGTGTGTGTGTGCGCGCGCTGCAGGTGCTATCGCTGCCTCATCGCAGGTTGGTGTGCTGCTGTCAGCTGTTCGAGGTTCCAGATCCAAATAGAGCTCAGAGAAGCGGCGTCCACCAGAGAGAAGTCTTCCTGTTCAACGACCTGCTGATGGTAATCAATACACCCTTTGTTAGTGTGTGTGTAGAGAGAGAGAGAGAGAGAGAGAGAGAGAGAGAGAGAGAGAGAGAGATAGAGAGAGAGAGAGCATGTGAAGAACTGAGTTTTGCCATCAGTTCTGGATTTTTGGTGGGAAAGGGAGTTGTGTGTGTGGGGGGGTTTGCGTTACTGCACTATTTTGGGTTTTGGTTCTCTCAGAGGACCGTTGCTCTGGAGACCACCACAGCAACGGTTTATCCTATAATGCACTGGTCCTGTTTAATGCTGAAAGTCTGACTTCCTATTAGAGAAAACACAAACATACAGAGTCCTGAATGAGGAACTGAACACACATCAGAATATGTGTTGTTATAGTTCAGTGATGAAGCTGTTTTTAGCTCAACTGTGTGAAATTCTAATATGGGTTTTGCTGAACGGGTCTGAAAACCACATTAATCAATATTTTGTACATTAACAGGTTGTCAGTGGGGTCTTAAAAAGTCTTCATATGATTAAATCTGATTTGTATAAAGTCGCTTTTAAATGTGTTTCTGGTAGGGTTGCATCTACAAGTACTTACAATTCTACTTGCCAATACAGAGTACCGATAACAATACCAGGACAGTTCTAACAGTGACTTTAAAAGCATGTTTTATTGTCATCAGATGATTCTCACTTTCTGACTGCAGCAAATTAAATCTTGCTAAAGTTGCTTCTCCTCCACTTACCTGCCCAACTAACGCAAGTTTACGTAACTTCACACGGCTCTAAAGTGGTACCGGCTGCGCCGCTGCGGTATCGGTAGCCGCATTAGCACCAAAATAAGCATTGGCTATTCTTCCTTTCTCAAAAACTCATAATAAACTTGATTTTTCATCAATACAAATAAGAAGAAAGAAATAATTCTTCTTAATAACCATAAACATTGAACACAAACACCCGCTGACGTCCCTTTATCTTGCTCACTTTGCCAGTCAGCTATTGTGGTTTCAGAGCTGTACATGTAGAGGCCTATAAGAGTGTCAGTAATCTGTGTTTAGGTTATTATTATCAAAATAAAATAATTCCCTGCATTATCTTTTCTAAAGCCACACCCAACATCTGTAATTGTAACTTTTGCCGTAGTGTTATGATGTCCACGGGCTCATGCTGGTATCAGTGTCTGTACATCCCTAGTATTTGGTAAGAAATTGGTATTGCTCAAACTGTGAAAACTACAAACTGGAAACAATATTGATTTTCCTTCATATCTTTTGTCCTTATTTTTACCAGTATGCATATAAAACAGGTCTCAAATTGCATCTATAATGTTTTCAAATTTACCCTGCTGAAACCTTCAGAAACCCTGATGAGAATGAAACAAATGTATCTTTAAGTATTGTGAATAAGGTTGTTTGTAATGATGATGAATCAGTGTATAATCCCCAACTCTGCAGCGTTTTAGCCTCTTGTAGCTCATAGTTTTAGTTTTCTGGTACATGTAGTATTTTGGTTCAGTCTCAACCTCTTTTTCAGTCGCAGCAGGCAGCTTTTTTCAGCAAACAAGCTCCGATAACGCCGCTGTACTCTGTGCCTGTGCCCAACAGCAGTCGCATGTCTTCCTCTCAGTCATTACTCAATCATATCTGTGCACGCAGACGTAAACAAACTGCTGGAATCTGCACAACCTGGCTCATTTAAGACAAACAGTAATTCAGTGTTCCGTCTGTTTTCATAGCTACAGTGCAAACAGCAAACTGAACATGGCTTTTCATCGTGCACATTAACTCAAATATGAAGAAAAAGACTGAAAGAGTGAGGCTAAAGCTAAATGTGCTCACTGTCACCACCAGACTTCCTGTTTATGTCACTTCAGAGTCAGTGTTTCTTCTTGTTGCTACAGTCTGATGTTTGAATGATGTCTGTGCAGAGTTTGAGTCTAGAAGGATGTTTTCACATTCACCTGTTGAAAGTTTCTCTGAGCTTATTGGAAATCAGATTTTTAAGGGGTGGGGCCTACAAGCATGAATTGTGACATAATTTCTGAGCTCAGTAAACCGTTTCCTGATGAGTTTCTGGTCTCAGTCTCTAGTTTCAGTCTTCTTCCATACAGCATGATGTTCATTTAGTAAATGATGGTCCCATTTAGAATAAAATAGACCATAAAGCAGGGGATGCTTTAGGGCGGGGCTACCTTGTAATTGACAGTGAATAAAACAATACATTTAATACAAATCAACTTTCAGTACATGTTTTGATGCTCAGAGTGCTGATTCTTATATCCCTCAGTCATCCTGAATATAACAATATGAAACATAGCTAATACATGTAGATAAAGGGAGCGTTCACAGGGTTACAGTCATACAGAGGTCATATGAAGGTCAGCACAGACGTCGACACAAGTTTATGAATTGTGAACCAGCACCGCTCTGACAGACGCTCTCTCGTCTAAATAAAACATTTAAAGCTTGCTGTCTCCACACGGTCGGTGTCTTGTGTTTGTGCTCAGAAGATGACGAGATTCAGCTTCATTATTAATGAATCATTTCTAATTTATTTACAATCTGACAAAAAACAAGCGGAGGGAAATGTCTGCAGTTTATGGAGAAAATATGTAAATGTCTCACCTTGAAAATGAACCAAAGAAACAAATGAAGATTAGAATAATCAAACACTCCTTCTCCTCCTCAGGTGACTAAGATCTTCCAGAAGAAGAAAACCTCAGTGACGTACAATTTCAGACAATCATTTCCTCTGTTGGACATGCAGGTCCACACCTTCCAAAACACCTGTAAGTACTGCTCTCTCTCTCTTTATCCCTCTCTCTCACTCTCTCTCTCCATCTCCATCTCCTCTCGTCCATCTGTTCCCTCCATCTGTCTCAGCCTTCTCTCCATTTTATTTTTTATATCTCTATTTCTTTTTTGCACTTGCTCAACTCTCTATTTTTACCCCGCAGTCAGCAGGCCCACTGAAAACACACACACACACACACTGAGGCATATGTGAGGAACCATTTTTTTCATTTTCATTTCATTTATTTTATTTATAAGGACAATATGAAAAAAATACAAAACAAATCTGATCGGAGCAATAAATCAGAAGTGAGCACTAAGACTGGCAGTGTGAACGTAGTCTGTCTGATAATAGGTCATCTGAGTCACATGACCTGTCTCCTAAACTTTAGACTTTAGACTCGACAAAATCAAAAAAGACTTACACTAACACCAATGACTCGTAACTTCAATTGAACTTCAACTTTTTGACTTGAAATAATTTCCTTCCCCCAAACCCAAAGATTGTGTTTCACCAGTGAATTAATTTCCCTTAAATTCCTGAATTAACTAACATTAACATTATTCAGTCTGAGCAAGTTGACACTGGATTACCCAGATCCACTTCCACCCCAGGTTGACCCAATCCAACAGCATCCAATCAGGCAGTGGCAGGAGAGAACCATAATATGTTTGTTAATATATTAATCTGTTGTTAAAACACATTTGGAGAAAAAGTCTAATGTTTATGATTTGGGACTTCACTTGGTGCTTGAGTGAGAACCTTAAACCATTTAAATGTATTACCTCCAACAATTTAAGATTAATAAATATTTGATTTGAGTATAAGTAACTTAAGTAAGTATTTATTGTTAAGGTAACTTTGGTAAATTAAGTTAATTGAACCAATTTAATGACAAGCAGAATTTAATTTAATGTACAGTTAATCAATTATCAAAATAGTAGCCAATTATTTTTTGGGCTTTAGGACATTTTTATAATGATATAAATTTAACTTAAACAAAATGAGTTAATGGAACAAAATGGAATACTCTAGTGCAGTGGTTCCCAACCTGGGGTTCGGTGCCCTTACTAGGGGTCGCCAAAGCTTCAAACTTCAACATAATATAGACACAGATTTTTATAAAAAGTTTCTAAGAGTATCAGGGAAACAATATTCAATATTCACAGGAAATAATCGGCTCAAAACGCATCAAAATCGCTTGTTTTACACAGAATTTCTGCAGTTTATACATTTTTCTGTAATGTTATCGTTATGCATTGAATATAATAAGAAATATCCATAAAATAGTACATCAACAGGGCCTCGTCAGTTTACTCGATGATAGAAAGGGGGGGTCACTGCTCTAGAGGTTGGGGTGTGTTACATACAGTCCATACAGAGGTTGCAGTAGCTCATTTCTGAAGCTGTGCAGTCTTTACTAGTGCACCTTAGCTTGGTCAAACTAAATTGAAATATGCTCCAAAAATGCATGTGGGACAAAATTTGGAGACTCTGTCCCACTTGGAAATGTTTTCAACAATCTGTTAATAATCACTTGGCAAAACAGTACAGTACTTCCCTCTCCAATTACTGAAAGGACTCTCTGTCTGCCAGCCTTTTCTTTAAATCTAAGACATCGTCAGTCTGCAGAAGTGTAGTCGGTACTCCACCGAAAAACACCAGCAGTAGATTTCAAAGAAACACACTGGAAGCATATCACAGGATTTCCTAAATATATGACTGTCAATCTGAAAACAAGGCTGCTTAGCTGCATGCCTCAAAACATGACTCATTCAACCGACACATTTTTCAATAATGATGGTAACACAGTCGTATGCGGAGTCGTGTAAGTGTGTGGGTGTGTGTGGTGAGCCTCTATATCAGCAGAGAAGAATTGGCTCGCAGTGTTGTGCAGCAGATTGGAGTTGGTGGCGTTTCAAATCTGCCTCAGCACCTGTTAACTCTGAAGGGTTCAGCTCCCAAATCACATCCGCCATTTTCAAAAAGGCTCTATATAATGTACCTAAACCAAAAAGGAAATTATGGCGGAGCCGAAACTACGGTCGAGCTTTCAACCCGTTAAAGAGCAACATCCAGGGGTTGAACTTGGTGCAGTGAGTAGTAGTATACTCCAGGGTGCACCACGACATCACTGTACCAAACACAGTAATGTCCATCAGAACGGCGTCATCAAATAGCTTCAGAACCCCCCACCAACACATCTTTCTGAAACCCAACGGCTCTTCAGAAACCTATGGGCTTCAGTTCAGATCCAGTGTGTATTTTTAAGGAGGATCTATTGTCAGAAATTGAATATAATATTGATACAGGTGTTTTCATTAGTGTATTTCTACAGTGGCCCAGAACAGACAAACCAAACACTGGTTGTAGACAGAGACTGTTTTTTATGTGTTTCAGTTTCAGCTCTAATGTTCTGTTGCATCATGGCATATTACATGTTGTCACATTATCCTGGTGTTAGTGAGTTATTTCGACTCAGAGCTGTGACAGTAAGGTCTGTGTGTACTGAAGCTGCAGTGGTTGTGGTTTAGTTTCTAAGATGTTTTTGTTTAGTTGTTGTTGTTGTTGTTGTTGTTGACAGTTCTGGTTCTCCAGTTGGAGCTTAATGGGACTTGGCAGACTGTGGTGATGACTGTGACCAGGACAGATTGTACCATATGATTCATCAGCACAATCTTACATGGACTGCTGGTGTGTGTGTGTATGTGTGTGTGTGTGTGTTCATGTATGTATGTGTGTGGGTGGATGAGTACTGTGTGTGTGTGTGTGTGTGTGTGTGTGTGTATTATGTGGGAGGAAGGTAAGGTATACAGTATATGTGTGAACAGTCCTTTCTTTAAAGGTTCACTGGGTTTAAACACTATACAGAAAAGATCACAGTACATACAGTAAACCCATTAATTAAAAAATAAAGAAAATATTAAAAGATAATACAATTAAAAACACACAATCGGTCAGTCTACAGACACTTACTGGAGCTCTAGTAGCACAAGGTAAGCCTGTAACAACACCAGAGTTAGTCAGTGGTGGTCTAAAGGTTAGAGAAGTAGTCCCCGGACCGTCAGGACAAATCTGGGTTTGTAAAGTGAAGCAGCAGCATTTGCTCTTCCCTCATTACCGTGACAACTACCACCAGGTCACAGGCTTTTGGGTCAGAGGTCACAGTATATAACGTGTGTGTGTGTGTGTGTGACCCAGACTACCCTCACGGTATCAGACTGACGTCGGCGAACCCCGGAGGAGAGAGGAAGGTGCTGATCGTCTTCACAGCTCCGAGCCAGCAGGACCGAGCACGCTTCACCTCTGACCTCCGAGAGAGCATCGCAGAGGTCCAGGACATGGAGAAGTACAGGGTGGAGTGTAAGTACTCCTACCACAGTACCGCTGCTAGTACAGTGGTACTGTGGTAGTATTAACAGTTCCAGTAGGTATAGAGGCAGAGGCTGTGGAAGCTGTAATGTTACTGTAGTGGTCACACTAGCATTCCTTGTAGTAGTGTCAGTAACAGTGAAGGCAGATGCAGTAGTACCAATAGTTATTACATTAGTAGTAGTGTGATCGGTAGCAGTATAATAATAATAATAATAATGATAATGATGATAATAATAATAATGATTATAATAGTAATGATAATAATGATAATAGCAGTAGCAGTAGTAGCTGTAGTATTACAATATAGTAGCAGTATTTGTAGGCAAAGATTGGGTAAAAAATACAATACGTACCTCAACTTTTTACTTAGGTTCCTTGAGGAAATGTACTTATTGCATTATAGTAGTGGCAGTACCAGTGGCAGCAGCAGTATTAGTGGTATTAGTTGTAGTAGTAGTAATAGCGGTAATCGTAGCAAACATGTTAGTCGTAGTTGTTGTACTTGTAGAAAATCAGCGGCAGTAGAAGTTGTACTAAAGTAAGTTATTAGTAGGGTGAATAAACACCAGTAACAGCACATTCAGTAGTTGCAGTAACAGTTGCAGTAGTTGTAGTCACAGTTGCAGTAGTTGTAGTG
>JAGRRF010012891.1:26638474-26651483 GCA_019097615.1 Morone chrysops
TCTTATTTGACCTTTTCATTGCTCCTCCATCAGTCCTCCATCAGTCCTCCTCCCTCCGTATCTCCTTGCCTTCGATTCTCCTTTGCCTCCTAAAATGTTTTATCGTCTTTCTTTTCCTCACTATCTCTCTCTTCCGCTTTCTTTTTTTTTCATTTCACAACTTCCTTTTCCTCTCTTCCTCTTTTGCTCTTCCTGTCGTTCAATCTCACTTTTTTCTCTTTTGCTTCCAAACCTCAATTGTCTCTTACTTCCTTCATTCCTTCCCTTTCCTTTCTTTTACATGTCTCATACCAAATATCGCTATTTTCTTCTTCTGCATTTATCTTTTTACTCCCTCCATCCATCTTGTTTTCCCCCTCTCTCTCTTCTCCCTCAATCCCAAGCTCTGAATCCATTTTTTCTTGTATTACTTTGGCTGTTTCTCTTCCTTTCTTGTAATTTTCCCTTTTTTAAATCCACTGCTTCTTACTTTATTTGACCCTTCCTTTCCTTCCTTCCTTCCTTCCTTCCTTCCTTCCGTTCTTTCCTTCCTTTCCTTCCTTTCCTTCCTTCCTCTCCCTCCCCTTAGGGTGTGTTTCTGGACCTGTCCGTATTGATGACTGAATCATGACTAACTGCAGTGAGTGTATTGTTGAGTTCATTCCAAACAAGTCTTTAAAACACATCAGATAGCTCGTGCTCCTGTCTCCACTCTGCTGTCACTCTGTTCCACTCTGCTCTGTCTCTATTATCACTCTGTTTCACATGTTTTATTATGCTGTAACGTTATATAAGTGCACACCAACCCTGTCTCCCTAAGAGAGTGTTTGTGCATTACTGAATTGTTTTCATAATTACGTTGTTGTGGCAACGTAATCTCTGCCTGGGTTACGCTCAGTTTTTTGAAACATTACATTTATGTAACAGAGTGGAGAGACAAAGACATGGTTGGGGTGGATGGCGGGTTCTGGTCCAGGTCTGTGAAGTGAAGCCCACATGTAAGTGTCTTAAACCTGCATTCTATGTAAAGGCCAGCAGGGGGAGCTCCACTGGCTCCAATAACACACCAATAGTATCAAGTCTTATGGAGAAATTAGCTGACTTCTCACTTGATTTATGAGCTCAGTAAACAGTTTCCTGATGAGTTTATGGTCTCAGTCTCTAGTTAGTAACTGATGGTCCCATTTAGAGTAAAATAGACCATAAAGCAGGGTATGCTTTAGGGCGGGGCTACCTTGTGATTGATAGGTCATTCTCAGTGAGTCCATCCAGCTCACACATCAACACAGATCAAACTGTCAAACAGTGCTGATGAGATATGGATCCAGATTCTGTTACTGCGTTGACTATTTCTGTGGTTACGGTTGGTATTAAAATTTGGTACCGAATGACAAGGCTTTCTTTTATTCTTTGGTGCTCGGTAGTATCAAAGCAATGTGGTCAGTGCCATAAATGCATGTTTGGTACCCAGCCCTAAGTAACTGACAGCTCAGACTATTTCAGTGCTTCAGCCTCAGCTGACAGTTCAACTCCTTTAAGTGCTTCAATTTAACTTCCAATACTGATTAACATAAACAATATTTCACTGCAAAAGTGATCATTTTGAGACATTTTACAGTGTTTACACCTGTATTTTCAGTATAAGCATGCAGGTTTCTAGTTCTACAGCACATTTTCACCTTTGTGTTTTATTGGATAATGTTGTCCATTTTACACTCTCCTGTCCTTCAGTTGTTGGCACTCTGTACATCACTGTGCAGAGTCGCTCAAACAAAGCCTCCAGTCCTGTCTGTGGGCTCGTGAGTTCTTCACACTGTAAGAACATATGGTGATGCAATATGCCTCAGCTGCTCTGTTTCCTGAAGGAGGGGAGTCAGTCAGAGGGGATTTACTGCAGCTCACTTTTAACTGTCTGAGTTTTTATGTCCCCTTGGAGTTTAAAGGAGCAATGAAATCGACTTTTAAATTCTTCACATGAGTTTTACAGTTAATTTTAACTATTTCAACTGCATCCATGTGACACCTACTCTAGAATCACCCTGTGATTCATGTTACAGCTCCAGGTGCGTCAAGCTTTTTGTTTTTGTTTTTTAGCTTTTGTTTCCCCCTGCTTCCAGTCTTTATGCTAAGCTAGGCTAACCACATCCTGTACTTAACATACAGATATGAGATTCCATCTGAACATCTGACTCTCAAAAAGAAAGATAATATGCAGATTTCCAGAAATTTGAACTGAACGGAAGCGACGAAGAAAGAAGCACACGTTGCACATAAGTGTCACCAGGAGAGAAATCACTCACTGATGTTTATTTCACGTCTGACGTCTCTACAGTTAGATCATTAATCTCAACAACTCTCACAGACAGGAGGAGCTTTCTGTCTTCTGCCTGTGTCTCTTTGAATCAACTGTGATGTGGGACGTTAAGTCGCTTTACTCCCAGCTGGTCATATTGCACAAAAAAAGATGAAAACTTCAGTCTGGAGTCCATAAAGTATTCATTCTCAACATGTTCTGTGTGGAAACTCGTGTGATCGCCTTCTACAACAGTGAATGTGTTCGCTCACACGAGTCACAATCCCGTCCGCTGAGATCGACTGGATAAGAAGAAGAATTCTGCATGTTCTTCCTCATCCAGATGCCGATCACATATCAATAACAGGGTGGATGAGGTCAAAGTGCTCAACACCAACATCTGTACTTAACACCAACATCTATACGTCTTTATAGTAATAATAAACACTGATCAGGGTTTGTGATGTCACTAAGATGTAAAATGTGGATCCACTCACTGTAGGATGAATCAGTGACTGCACACAGATGGTTGCCGCCATGTTGGATGAAGGTTTCCTGACAATTTTACCAGATGGGATGTTCCTCAGTACAAACTGGGATTATCCAGTCCTGGTGGACCCAGTTTACCTGTAGAGATGGTGCCTCAGACCAGAGAATCAATGAAACCAGTGAAACCAGTACAACTAAGAAGTGATGCTGAAACCATTAAAACCAGTATAACCAGAGGCCCGCTAATAAACCAGCATAGTGACACACGGTGAGGACCAGTGCAACCAGTAGCACTAGCAAATCTAGGGACAGTGTTACCAGTAAAGCCACCACCAGAACAATGATGAACCTTGAGGACCAGTACGACCACTGACATGCAAAAGACCACAGACACCATGTGACACCAGTAAAACTGATGAACCCAGTAAGACCCCAGTGAAACCAGTACCCCAGGTCTCTGGGCACTGGGCGAGGTTTCTGCAGACTGGTGAGCGTTCGGAGTCGGTTGTGAAGGTCTGACATCGTCTCTAAGGAGTGGTCAACTTCCTGTAACCATGACATCATCACAGAGCACGTGTAGTGCAGACAGGTCCAGGAACAGATGATGATGGTGATAATGGGAGGTTGCTTCTCTCTCTCTCTCACACACACACACACACACACACACTGGCCATGCTGCAGTATACGCTAGTCTGCTCTGATGTTGCATAATGTTAGCGTGTGTGTGTGTGTGTGTAAGATTTGGCTCTAGGTCCCCGAACTAATCATACTCTGAAGGGCCTAAAAGGGTCCACACCCTACACACACACACACACACACACACACACACACACACAGGCTCATCTGTTAGCCATTAGCAGCCAGTCAATGACAACAGAATCACATGGGCTGGGCTCACAGTGCACTCACACACAATCACATACTATTCATATGATATACGGATCTCTGTATGTGTGTGTGTGTGTGTGTGTCAGGCCCATCACAGTGCAGCTGTGAGGTATGGAGGATTTAACAGTCGGCCCAGTTTACCATCAGTATGTGACTGAAGGGGAATTCCAGTCGAATCTCCTCCCTCTCTTCTTTATTCTTGTCTCTTGTGTCTTTTTTTCTCGTAAAAACTGCTCTTGTGTCTGGATTTCTGTCCTGTACTACTCTCACTTGCTGATTTCCTCTCAGCGAGAATCACCGAATGCGATCAAACATTTGTCAGTTTTCTGCCAGATGGATCTCGGCGTTTCCAGAACAGGTGGGAAATTCAGTCGCTCCTTCCAGTTGGCTGCGTATACGTCTGAACCAGAGACTGTCCCAGTGAGCAACTGCAAAAAGGAGAAACTACAGCACAAAACAACTTTAATATACCTATAATAGTTTTAATTATGTCATGATGATAATGATACACTTGTCCAGATTTGTGGAAGAGTGCTAACAACCATCACGTGTGTAATGTAAGTCCTCCAGTGCACTCTGTGTTCATGCAGCTTCATTTAAATCAGTTGGTCAGCATCCTGCGGCTCTTCAGCTCCTCTCCAGTAGCTCCGATAAAAAATAATACGGCCTAACATGACCTTTAAAGGTCCAGTGTGTAACACTGTGGAGGATCTATTGTCAGAAATGTAAAATAGTATTAATAGATGTGTTTTCATTAGTGAATATTCACCTGAAAATATGAATCATTGTGTGTTTGTTACCTTAGAATGAGACGAAAGGACCTCTTCTGCAGAGTCGGCCATGTTGAACCGCCATGTTTTCTACAGTAGCCAAGAACGGATAAACCAAACACTAGTATCTAAAATTAAATAAATAAATAATAAAACTCTCTGTGACGTCCCGCAAAAGTTTCTGAAGATCCGTCCTGACTCCACCAACTGGGCAAAGAGGTGGAGCTGAATGAAGCCTGGTTACTGAAAACAGCTGACTGTGACGGCACCCACCTGTCACTCAAAGCAGCTACTCCTTTAATTATGTATAACTTTAAGCTTAAATATAATTTAAACGGGTGAGTAAAACGGCTGTAAACTATTACTTTTTTTCTGCTTTAATATGGGGCCTTATGGAGACTCACTGATGCCAGACTCTAGTGGCCTTTAGAAGAACTGCAGGGTTTGTTACTTCAGTGTTGGCTTCATTTGGTAGAAACATGTTTTCTTTTACTTGAATTGAATAACTTAAAATAACAGAATCGATACTCTCAGACTGAACAACAAATTAAACTTCATATATTTTAACACTGGAGCGTTTTTACATGCAGTGTTTATTCAGCACAAACAACCAGGGCACTGCCTGTACAGATATTAATCAATCTGCAACCTGGAGAGGAATTATCTGACTTCTGACAGCATCGGTACTACACTCACACTGAGCTGTATGAAAAGGAGAGACTCTTTTCCTGCTGAGTCAGTTGACTTTCCATACATCAAGTCTTGTTATACCGACTCCAGAGACCCGTGTTGTCTCTCACCGGGGAGAACTACTCACATCAGAGTGAACATGAGTAAACTTGTTTTTGGCCCGTTTCCACTATCCAGCTGGAGCAGACTGTAGGACAAAAGAACAAGCTGACACTGACGCTCTGACTTCACCCTGCAAGTCTCATATATCTGGAAAAAAAGATGTTCAAGGATGTGAGTCGCTAAAACTCTGTTGTCTTGTCATTTGTTCTCTGATTGTTATCTCCTGCTTGGTTTAAAGCACTGTTGGTTGTTGACTCCATGAACAATAGTTTTCTCTGGAACATGTTAAAAGGAGACGTGGATGATTCAAAGCTTCCTGATCTCTTGATCTTTTATCTGAAAGGTGACGCAGTTTTTTAAATTAAAGTTTAGTTTTATTTGTATAGCTCCAATTCATAACAGAAGTTATCTCAGGACACTTTCCAAATAAAGCAGGTCTAGACCGAACTCCTTATTACCTTATTTACATAGACCCAAAAATTCCCTCCATGAGCAAGACCTTGGCGACGGCAGCAAGGTAAAACCTTTTTTTAGGAATCAGTTTATTTAAAATGTTCAAAAAACCAAATGAAAGAGCATTACATTGTTGAATATGACAGTTAAATATATATTAGTTCTAGTCACATTTTAGTTTTAGATTTTTGTTAGTTTTGTCATTTCCATCTGAAATTTTCCAAAAATTCAGCAAAAGAAAATGCAAATGAATGCACGTTCATCCACTTCTGTTGTGTTCAGGTAGAGCTAATTCTCCAGTCGGTGCCATTAAACCACTGCAGAAGAAGACAAGATGTTTTCAGCTCTTCCCTGAAAGTGACGTTTAAATCACATTTGATGCGCGGCGTCCTTTATTCACTGAGTCTGGTTCCATTTGCTTTTTATTGGAACAGCTTTTAGACCTCAGACAACAGGAAACACTTTTTTGTGGTATTTAGACTTTAGTTAGTTTAATTAGTGTTTCCACCATAGACTGTATAAATAAAACTGTCTGTAATTTCTGACGTCCCCCACAGGTTTCTGAAGAGCTGTTGTGAAGCTCAGTGTGGTCAGCTCTGGCTGTCGCCATCTTGGCCTTCTGGCTGATCCAGAAATGGGCAAAGAGGTGGCTGCTTGGTTTTTAAAGGACAAATTGAAAATGGACATTAAAAAGGTTGGATGGTTTGATGATTCAATTGCACTATTGTCTATTGTCTACATATGTTATAGTTTTTTATTGTTTATATAAATATGTATAACTGTACATAGTAGTTTATGTCTGTTTTGTTAAGTCCTGTTTATTTATACTGTTAGTCTGTGTTTGTACATTGAGAGCAATGTAAAACCGGAGTCAGATTCCTTGTATGTGTGCACATACCTGGCCAATAAAGTGATTCTGATGATTTTTCATAATTAAGAGTGTTCATCTTAACAGCATTCATCATAATCCCAGATTTAAATAGTGTTACATCGCCAATGCAAAGTGTTTCCAACCGTCACAGTGTGTGTGTGTGTGTGTGTGTGTGTGTGTGTGTGAGACAGTGAGGTCAGGACAGTGTCTCCCTGCAGATTGTCAGCATGAGGCCGGTGTTACAGTGCAAACGGTGACCCACAGGATTCAGTTTCATACATTCACCCCTCCGCTTCCATCAGCACGCACACACACAAACACACACACACTGAGGAATGTGTTGTACAGTGAAATGTGAGCCTGTGGGTACAGCTGGGTGTGTGTTATGATGTGATGTACTTGGCTGAGAGAATGAAAACACAGCTTTAGCAAGCGTTCACACCACGAGGCTCTAATTGCATCTGCACACACACAGACACACACACACAGACGGACGTATAGACTCCTATACTTCAGGGTTTAGACTCCAAATGATTGTGAGTTTATGGCGTGAATACTTTATTGATCATTATTTTCTGGTATTCATATTCCAGCTCTCAGCTACTGTCCATGTACAGTGACATTAATGTATACATATACATTAACACACAGCTGCTGATGCACATCTACTGTTACAGGATGCATTTCAGTTCCCTTAAAGGACAATTCCGGCGCAAAATGAACCTGGGGTTAATGCCGCGTTCGTTTTGTCCACCGAACTCGATCTCCGAGTAGTAGTAGTAGAGTTACGGACCGGAAGTTGCCAATAGAACGCTCCCAAGGTCAGAAAAAACGACTCGTGAAGTCGTCCGGGTCGTGAGGACCCGAGTTCAGTTACCAAGATGGCTACTCCCAGCATCACACGTAGTAAACATTGTGGTTTTCTACTATTTTAAGCACTTTTGTCTTTGTTGTAACCAAATGAAGAAGTCGTACACATAGCACTGTATACTGTTACCTATAGGCATGTCGCTACAGTCTTATTATGTGTTAAATACGCCTTATTAGTTATTTTGTAGCTTGTGCAGCGAAATTGGCTAGAGACGCTCCATGTTGCTATGACAACAGTGCCGAGTGTTGAGCAGAAAGCAGAGCAGCAGCGTGACGTCATCAAAACAGAATATTCAGATATCAATCTGTTAAATATGATTGTGTAATATGTAATGTGAACATGTGAACATGTGAAATCCGCAGTGGGTGCACCATAAACCAGATAATCACTATACTATAGCGACTTTACTGGAGGCTTCCAACTTTTCTCCGACTCATCGTGTTGTGTGCCAAACAGAACGCAAAAACCCGCGGTTATTCGTTTTCCAACACGGATGTGACGTCACTCTCGAGCTGCAAGTTGCGATTACGAGACAAAACGAACGCACCATAATAACACTTATTTACCGAGTTGGTCTGTTCTCTGGGATATGTTTTCATTCTAATCGCACGTGATCCGTCTTAGCAAAAACTGCTAATTACCGTATAACGCTAGTCAACGGGGCATGGGAAAACAGTCGTGACCAGTCCAACACTCTGAGATGTGACTTGAACGCACCATCTTACGTGAACTCACGCTGTTGCCGGAAGAGAAGCACTGAACGCAACAGATACTACTAGTCAGGACACACACTGAAGAGATGGCAGATTATTCAACCGAATTTGAAGACATTGACAACGAACCCTTTCAGTTTAATGGACGTCTTTATCTTTTCGAGCTGGAATATACAGACGAAGCCGCAACACAGCCTCGTACTTCAGGAAACTGGTGGTGTACCTGCGGACATTGTGAAGCTGCGGCCACGGAAGAGGAGTGCCTGTGTTGCAGAGTGGGACCTGTTGCGTCGCGACACCCAAGAGACGCAGTGTTTTGTACAGTCTGAAGATTTCCCCTCTCTGATAAACAGGGCTGTACTAGAAACTTTTTTCCATGTCCCGAAAAAAAATTGGAGGTGGCGACCCAAACCGGAGGGACCAGATGGACAGTTATCCACTGAGTAAGTACACTGGATGAGTTATGCTTTACATTTTTAATGAATGTATACCTACAGCTTTACTGCAAAAAAGGCTCGACTTTAGCAACAGCAAGCAAATAAAGTTTAGCGCTCCCCCACCTAGTTTCTACAAACGAGCTGCTATCTTATACAATTACGGTGTAGTAGGTGATCTATGACCAAACAAATTCACACATTACCTCATCCAGATTATCCGCAACAGATCTCTCGGCTCTCGGTACAGCACTTTTCTTGAGGTGATTTTTTTCTCGTAGCCCTTTCACGGAGCTCCCGCGGCTCTTCGTCTGTATATTCCGACTCGAAAAGATAAAGACATCCATCAAACTGAAAGGGTTCGTTGTCAATGTCTTCAAATTCGGTTGAATAATCCGCCATCTCTTCAGTGTGTGTCCCGTGGACCTATTCAGTTGCGTTCACGTAAGATGGTGCATTCAAGTCACATCTCAGAGAGTTGGACTGGTCACGACTGTTTTCCCAAGATGGCGCCCGCGTGTTTACGTGAGTTACTGTTGTTCTAAACTATCTTTTTAATAGACTGTCTGTACACATACAACGTCCTCAATGCTTCGGTTTACTAGTAGGGACCCTCATTATGCTACTGTGTAAGTGTGGTGCTATTTTGAGCCTTGTTAGTGGTATGGAAGAAGCTTTCTTTTCACTGTATTTGATGCCCCGTTGCTAGTGTTATACCGTAATTAGCGGTTTGTGCTAAAACTGGTCACGTGCGATTGGAATGAAAACATATCCCAGAGAACAGACCAACTCGAGCGTTTTTTGCTAAAACGGGTCACGTGCGATTAGAATGAAAACATATCCCAGAAAACAGACCAACTCAGTATATAAGTGTTATTAACCCCAGGTTCATTTTGCGCAGGAATTGTCCTTTAACTGATCACGTGAACTGAAACCACCATGAAGGCCATTCCAACGCTCTTATTTCTGCCGTGGCCTGAGTGCAGATACATCAGAGGATTTTACAGTGAGCTAATTAGCTCAGTTGCTAATGGGACACTGAGTTCACAGTTATTTCATAAGACAGATTCATCTTTGACCAGATACTCATAGCTATCTGCAAACCCGTCCTCTTTCCTGATGCAGTTTGTCCTCCGACAGAGGAGAGTACGCACCAGCCTGTTCTCACTCCCAACTCGTCATATGTGGCAGCTCGCTCAGTGGCAGTGCACTTCACTGTGACGCTGTAGGCGCTCCTCTAGTGTCATTTCTGGACGCGTCTGTCTGAGGTAATTGTTGATGTGCCGTGGAAATCAGGTGACGTCGTGTAAAGAGTGAGACAGTTTTCATATGGACGAGGTGGGGTGGATGGATGACTCAAACAAACTGCTGTTTACTTCCCGTGTTAAACCAGAACACTGACTTCTTTTTAACTTAAGTTGCGGTACTTATAAGTTTGTAGATTACATACTTGCACTATGTATTTATTTATGACCCCAACCTAACCGTGAAGTTATTTTTACTGCTTAACATAAAATGTGAAATGTTTCTTAGCAAGCTTTATTTTGAAAATCTAACTGGACAGATCTCTCAATAAAATACAAATTGTATACAGGGGTTACAATTCAATATATTGCCTCTTTTCTTTAAATCTAGTTTTAGGAAAAATGGTCATAATATAAAAAAACACACCATCATATGCATAATAATGATAATAACAGCTGATTATCTACAACAGCGTCCTCCGTGTTGGAGTTTCCGGCTCTCCGTTCCCTCAAAGGTCAGCTCCGTAAAGACGGCCCACAGGACGACCAATTCACAGGTCTAAATTCACCAAAGTTTAACTCTAAAATGTGTTTGATGGAGTTTGATCACGTCCCTCAGATGTTTCACAGTTTATTGTCCCCTGGACACATTTTCTGTTTGTTGGGAACTTACAGATGTGACAGCTGTGACTCCTCCCTGCCCATAATGTGGTTCTTTCTCTTCACTGGTCACAGGATTCAAGATTTCTTCTTCTGGGGCGCTGTTCTTCATAGGTTGCCAGGCAACAACAACAATACAAGAGCTTTTTTTTTTAAAGCCACTGAAAACAAAGAAAAGCATCTCTGAAAATCTCTCTGGAAATAGTTGTTTGTCAGAGCTTTCAGCACATCTCATGGTCTTTATGGACGGGCCGCCTCCGTTTACTGATGGAGACGATGAACGCAGACAACATTGTAACTGTAATCTGTAACATTTTCTTATCAAACAGTGTATAAACTCTAGAACTATGTTATATATGTAGTTGAGTTGTGTACTTGTATCATCCCAAATGTTTCCAACAATGTTTAAACTCAGAGAAATCTGTCATTTTATTCAGGTAACGCTGCGTTTCACCGGTCGCCTGTTGATGGCGTCATATCCCCTTTGTGCCTGCGTCAGCGTTGTGGTTGTCTGCCAGAAGCTGTCATACATTGACTGTTGATCCAGTCTGAAGCCACATTTTTACCATCCACTGTTTAGATCTTGGTGCTTTTTAACTCTAGATTTGAACCGGATGAAGGATTTTAGTCATCGGACTTCTGGATCATAAGTTATCATACGGAATAATAGTTATCAAGAAATAATGGTCAGAACCAGAAAAACTTGGAGCAAACATAAAACATCGAACATTGAGGCTCTTCATACCAGAACAGAGAAGACGTAAATGTACGTGTCAGAAAACTGTATCAGGATCAGCTGCTCAGTGACTCAGTATGACTATCACTGAGTGTGTGAGTCCATACCAGACTTCCCCACATTTCAACAACCTTTTCATTGATAGGGAGAGAAAGAGAGGGAGGGGGAGAGAAACAGAGATAGCAAGAGAGAGAGAGTAGACAGAAAGAGTCTTATCACACATTTTCTTTTTGCTCTTTTTGTTTAAATGTGACAAGTAAGTATGTGTGACAATAAATATGACAACAAAAAGCAGAAACCAAAGGAAAAAACACATAAATAAGAAGGAGAGAAAAGTCCAAAAAACAATAACTATAAAAAGAGATTCATACATAAAAATAACAAGTAGAATGCTTCAGAATCGTACATGTAGACCAGTGAAGGCTAGGTTCACACTCGCTCTGTACATACTGTACTGACTGTGTGTTACTGTCCTAACATGACTGCACTGTAAAAGATAGAGAACAAAAACCTTGTTCTGTTTTAAAAAAGACTTCTCACGTTGAGCTGAAGTTAATGTGAGGATGTTGACAGTTTATGTGTTACTATCCTTTATCTGCAGCTCAACAAGAAACAGAAAGTGCATTTCATAAAGTGCTACAAGAAGTTTTTAATTGGTTATAAAACAGTCTGATGCCTCTATATGAGCGACATAAACAACAGGACCATCAGAGAGAAGTTTTGATATTTTCTATATAGGTCTGCCACTGGGTCAGATTCCCCTTGAAATCATTGAAAGGTTATAAGATACATGTAGTAGAAGTAAAGTACCTCAAAATAGCACGTAATACTCACATACCGGGAGTGGGTGGAATTTCTTTTGCTGATTTATTGTAAATTCTGTTTAAAATTCTCCTGAATTTGGATTTAAATTTGATATGCTTTAGGGCGGGGCTACCTTGTGATTGACAGCTCATTCTCAGTGAGTCCGTCCAGCTCAATGCAACCAAACTCAGATCAAACTGTCAAATAGTGCTGATCAGATATGGATCCAGATTCTGTTCTGACTATTTCTCTCCTCAAATCTGTTCACAAACAGATTTTACTGTTTATCTGGAATACCAGATCCTGTGTGAGCAGACGAGTCGCCATTGTTTTCAAACCGAGAGCAGCCAATGACAGCAGATCAACTCGCAGTACGTCACCTACGCTGGCTCCGACAAACCATCAAGGTGAGACTGGGGCCAAAAGAGACATAGACTAGACTGAACACTAAAACAAACACTAAAATCATTACGTTACAAACGCCAAAGAACGTATCCACTCTCATAGTATTTTGCTTAACATTAGCAAGCAAGCAATTTAAAATGGAATTTCTTCCAATCACTCACTTTACACTACGTCACTTTCACCCACGATTGGTTCACACCTGGTTTACAGTAAAAGACAAATCATTCCTCAACAGACAAACATGATATAACATGATTAAAAAGGTCCAGGCTCTAAGAAGAGAAGAGAGAAGTAATCAGTGTACATACGGGCATGCAATAATTGTTTTAACTATATAATTTATAGAATCCTTTGAATGTTGTGCCAATAACACGAACTGGAGGTTAAGGAGGGAAAGAAAGGACTAAAAGCTAGAGAGATGTCGAAAAAGAAAAGAGAGAGAGAGAGGAGGAGGACATCGAGTATGGAGAGTAAGAGAACTGAGGGGGAGGGGGGTGTGTTTGTTGTGCGTACCAGTCGGTGCAGTGTGTGAAATGTGAACTGTGGAGTGTGTGTGTGTGTGTGTGTGTGTGTGTGTGTGTGTGTGTGGGTGTGTGTGTGTGTGTGT
>JAGRRF010012891.1:26665689-26678756 GCA_019097615.1 Morone chrysops
TTAGAGTTAGCCATGGCCACGGCCCATGCTGACGCCTTCCCAGACAGTAAACTACTAACAAAGTTCAGATGAGTAAGTTAAAGGCTGCTGGTCAAACACTAGAGAACACTGGTGGAGAAACTGACTGCATGACCCTAATTCACCTGATTACCTGTCTGGAGTGGGGATAAAGGGCTCACGGGGACAACTGGGCTGGATAGGAGAGGCAGCTGGAACAGGAGAATGAACAGGCGGATCCGGAGAAGGGACAGGAGCCGCCAGCGAAGAAAGCTGAGTAGACACCTGGTCCAGACGGTCATCAAGTTGAGTCAAACTGGAGGACAGGGTGACCAGCTTACCCATGATCTCCTCTATAGCCCTTTCATGTTGACCCATACGGGCACCTTGAGAGGTGAGGGCTTGTTCAACCATCCCAATCTCTACGGGGTCCATACTTGGCCAGAATATTCTGTTAAGTTCTTAGGCTAGGACCCCAAAGCAGAGACGCGCACACCGGGGAGTGGGAACTGAAGAATCTTTTAATGATAATCCAAACCAAAAATCAGGACAGAGGCAGGCAGTGAGGCAGGGAGCTGGCTGGCAGGGTTTAGTCTTCTGCAGAGTTGCTCAGGAGAGTCTGGAACGCAGCAGCAAGAGCGAAAGCAAGGAATATTCTGGCAGCGAGCAGGAGAGGAGCCCAGGCTAATGAGGTGAAGGGAATGGGCTGAGTGAAAACAGGTGTGCCAACAGGAGGAAGCCAGCCACACCCCCTGCCCCACACAAGCTCTGCAACAGAACAGAAAGAGGAGGGGGAACAGAGAGAACAAAAAGAAAAAACACAACAACAAAGACATAATAAACCAAACCATAACAGAAATATGACAAAACAATTCCAACTTTAGCTCCACTTACTCGCTTTTTGGACCAAATAATCTTGTATAAACACGCATGTTGAATGGACTGACATTAAACAAAGTCTAACACTTCATCAGGACTACGTGCAGGTACAGTTTGATCGCATTTGATTGACAGTGACCAAACCAGTCCAGTAGAGACGTATTTTTGTAGTCCAACCCTGGTTCCTTTAATAAAAAGCCAATGAGATTGTTCTATTGGATGTTGGGTTATTGCAGACAATAATCTCTGTGGTTAACAAAGGTTTATGATACGATAATGCTGTTTAGTTCATTGGTGATCTAAATGCATAAATAAAGAGCTAATGACTAAACGAACTACACCACGGTCACATGACTTCAGCGTCACCACCAGCTGCAGTTGGTAACTTATAAAAATACTTTTTTGTCATAATTGTTCAAACTTTCACTATATCCTGACAGTATCACATGAGGCATATAATCTGTGGAATAATCAGGTTCCTGTGGCTCTTCCTAGGCCCAAAGTCCTATGAATGAGATTCAATCTACTATCTTCAAGCCACAAACCCAAAGCCTCTTTCTGTCTTTATTAAAGTTAGAAATTTCTAAAAAAGGAATTAATCAGTTTTTATCTGTTTTCCAGAGTTTTCTATAATTTTAAGTTAAGTCCACAACTCCATAACTTTCACTGGTTCTCTGCAGAAATGGGACTCAAACCTGAAGGTGATTGCAGAGGGCTACGCTGCTAAATGTATCTGGAACCACAACCCAGAACTGGAGGAAAGCGGAGAGAACCTGTTCGCCGGCACCGGGCCCCTGGACCTCCGAGAGGCTCTGGAGAAATGGTTTCTGGGTGAGTTGGGTCATAAGAGTCTATCATCTACAGCAGCTGGACTTCCATCATGGAAAAAGAACAGGACAAACGTTTTTCTTTATGCGTTGAGCAACAATAAGCAGGCAGACAAAGGTAGCGAGGTCTGGTGGAGAAAGTGGAGGAGACTAAACCAGAGATAAAAAGAGAGTGAAGGATTTTGTTGTTTTATGTCTGAATGTGGATGAATTCCAGCTCCAGGTTCAGTGTGATAGAGTATTTTCATATTGTGCTACAGTTACTTACAGTTTACTCATATAAATGACTGCATATGAATAACGTAATATATTGTAATGTAACTGATTCCTGTAGAACATCTGGACTACGACTTCAACAACAACAGCTGTGATGAAGACAAAATGTGTGGACACTACACACAGGTCAGATACAAACATGTACACACACACATTTATACACACTGGACTATCTATCTGTCTCTGGACTGGATCTGAACTGTGTGTGTGTGTGTGTGTGTGTGTGTGTGTGTGTGTGCGTGTTACAGATGGTGTGGGCAGACACACACAGAGTCGGTTGTGCCTTCCATCTCTGTAACAACATGGAGGGACTGGACTGGGAGAGAGTCTCCTTCCTCGTCTGCAACTACTACCCAGCGTCAGTACTATTACTAATACAATAATACTACGGTACTAATACAGTACTACTCTTAACACTAGAAATAATGCCAAAATTATATGTACTGCAACTAGTAATAGTGCTACTACCACTATTGCCCCAACTGTAACACTACTACTCTTTCTACTGCTGTAGCTAATAGTAATACTAGCTGCTGCCATAACATTACTGGCACTCCTACTATTATTACTACTAACTGAACTGTTGGTAGCACTACTACTGTTTCTTCTACTAGTCCCACAGTAGGATTACAGTATATAGTATTACTACTATAGTACCACTGCTGCAGCTGATAATACTGCCACAGATAGTACAGCTACTACTATTATTGGTATTTATTTTAACTTAAATGGTATTTTGGATTAATTAGCCAAGAAAACCGCTACTACTCCTCCTGGGGTCCACATAAGTAAACATTACATCATTAAGTAAACATTACTTCATCATGAACAAAAAACAAACATAACATACTACTAAAACCAAAAAAATGTTAATTAGTCAATAACATTAAAACTAATGACTATAACAACAATAACAAATACCCACATAACATCCAAATAGTCAGCAAAACATTTCACCACTACTTCTACTACTAGTATTACCTATATTAGGTAATAGTATAGTATATTACTATACTATTGTTACTAATACTACACAGCTGCTGCCATTACTGTATCTAACTGTACTACAGATATTGGAACAACAGCTCCCCCTTGTGGACAGTAATAACACTTCACACAGTGTGTTCTGAATGTATGAGTAATAATTTATAAGGAAGAATAACATTTGATTTTAACAGAGAGAAGGAATTAGACATGACCTCCCAATAATTGTCTTATTTAATACAGTAACAACTGTGTGTGTTCTCAGAGGGAACTATGACAACGAGAGGCCGTATGTTGAAGGGGACTGGTGCTCCAGATGTCCTGAGAACCTCCAGAAATGTGAAAACAACCTCTGTGGTACGACACAGTCTCTTCCCTCCTCTGGCTCTGCTCTGCAGCTCTCAGCCTTCACAGTATTTCAGCCACACAAACACACATTCAGCAGCAGACTGCAGTGCTTAAATCACACATTACTGTTCCATTTGTTCTTGCTTTATTCTTATGTAGTCCGAACCACTGCAGCAGAATATAACGATATTAGGTACAGGGTTAGCAACAGCTAGCATAACCTCCTGTGAATGATGCATCTCCATCAGTTTACATTTGAAAATGAGCACATTAACACTGTTTTCTTTTAATAGAAATGTTCTGATGCAAAGTCTCAGTATTTGTCTTAAAATGCAACAGCTAATTTATACTAATAATGTCAATATTAACACCAGCATTAAAGTGTTTCATCCCAGTATAGTCATAGAATTCAGTTTATGTTTCCTCACACGTAGGGCAGACAGTGTAGCTTTACAGGATATTATCGGGGTGTTTGTTTGACGTGTGACACACAAAAGTTTTTTTTGTTGTATATAAACTGAAGAACTAAATATGTTTTATCCTGTGGGTTGGACCAAACATTTTTACTCTTTCTTGACATTTTACAGATTGCATGTTTAATGAATAATCTGAAAATCATCCTCAGCCACAGCCCTTACGTCCTCTGAGAATATCTGAGGAAGTTAGAAATGTTCCTCTGCTGTGTGTTTTCCAGTTTCTGACACTGAGGACGAACCAGAGGATGACGAAGATACATCTGAGCCCTCCCTGCAGCCAGAAGAGGAGGACATGGCCGTCCCTCCTCCAGCTACATCTGAGCCCTCCCTGCAGCCAGAAGAGGAGGAGACGGTCGTCCCTCCTCCAGCTACATCTGAGCCCTCCCTGCAGCCAGAAGAGGAGGATGAGGCTGCTCCTCCTTCTGCAACAACTGACCCTTATGTCCTCCACTTTGAGGACATAGAATCACCTGTGACCGCTTTCCCAGGCACCTATCCTCCAGAAGTTCCTGCAACCACACTGGGAGAGAAGGAGATAAAGGAGGAGGAGAAGATAAAGAAAACTACAAATAAGATGGAGGAAAAGGGCGTGAGAGACATAGCAGGAAAAATATTCCACAGGAATGAAGTTCGTGTCAGTGCTGGTTCAGTATCCTCACCGTCTCTCCTGTTAGCCTGTCTGACTGGGATCCTGACTCTGAGGCTGTGAGGAGGAGGAGGAGGAGGAGGAGGAGGAGGAAGGACGGAGGAAAAGAAGATAGTGAATAGGTTCACCTCACCTCACCACTCCTGCGTTGACTGCACATTACCTTGTTAATCCACCCCGTGGTAACAAACAGTTCCCCCTCTCTCCCCCTGCAGAGTAATATGGGTCAATTAATAATTCATACTCATCAGAAAACCATTTTCACAACATCTGCATGTAGTCTGAGCTGAGATCTGGGTCACATAACCTGCTTCAACCTGCATGGAATAGAAAATGTTTTTACTGATAGTAAGTACAAGTACTAAATATGTCGTGTTCATATTACGGACACACGATCGCAACATCTGCTCGGAATTTGTTTGACCGCTGACTGAAAACACAGCTGTAGGTGAGAAAACACTGCGGGTTTATGATGTGCAGCAGCCTTTAAAAGGACAGTTTGCCCCAAAATAAAATAAAACAGCAAAATCTTATTCCAGACATCAGCAGACAGAGCAGGTTCGCGTAGGAACCATTTTCTACCAAACTACACCCTCCGACAGTAGCTTAGCATTAGCTATCTCAGTGGTGCTAGGTGAGCGAGCTAATTTTCTTTCTATGTATAAACACACAGAAGTAACCATATGTGTATGGAAGAGATGTTTGTGCTTTTGACAATGCAGGATGTAAAAACATTCCTCCTTGGCTGAGCTGTAACGTTAGCTAGTTACCTAGCACCTCTGAGATAGCTAACGTTTAAGTACAGTCAAAGACATTTAAAAGGTCCAGTGTGTAACATTTAGGAGGATATATTGTCAGAAATGGAATATAATGTTTATAGTAGTGTCGCTGTGTCTTCATCCCCAGAGTCAGAGTCCTGGTCAGAGCCACTGGAAATCAGCTGGCCTCTGTTGACTAACAATTAAGTAACCATTAGGGGGGTGATCCTAATTCATAGATATGTTTTCATTAGTGTATAATACCCTTAAAATAAGAGTAGTGTTTTCTTTACTTTCGAATGAGTCGTTTTTATCTACAGACACTGTGGGGTTCGCCTTCCATGCAGGCAGCCATGTTGATCCGCCATATTTCTACAGTAGCCCAGAACAGACAAAACAAACACACTTGTGAGTTTTGCCGCCACAGTAGTTTCTCCTACACACTTAGCAGCCGTTCTCATTCCCAGGTCATAAAATCCAGATGCGAGCAGTGTTCAGTTAGTTATAATATGCATTTGCCGCTAGATGCCACTAAATCCTACACACTGGTCCTTTAATGTGACAGCAGGCTGAGGTGAATAAGGAACATTTAGGGCTGTACTACTCCAGTGTCCTTAATCCAAAAGTACCTACAGCTATAGATAAAGTAACCTAACCTGTTCCATGCACTTACACTGTAAATGGGTTTCACAGTTTATCATGAAGGGATGTTGTGATACCACAATAATACCAAAGCTTTTCACCCAGAAGTCTGTTAGAGTTTAGATGCCAAAAAAGTGTTTTTTTTTTTGCTTGAGATGTTAAAATTTTAATTTTGTGTGAGCTCTGACGTGGAGCTGCAGAGCATCTGTACTGAGAAACAAAAAGGGTCTGAGTGCTGTAAAGAGAGGCTACTCACAAAAAGGAATAAATGTCCTCCCTCTCAGATCGCCTCCTCATGTTTGTCAGTCGATCAGTTATCTGCAGGGTGAAGGCGGTTATCGGTGGAAGGATTTAAATATACAGTATCATCTCATGTGGAACAGCCACTGCAGAGAGTGGGAGACATTGTGTTTTTAGTGTTTAGTAAATGCAGGAGAAATGATTGCTAAACAGTCTTTGTTGTGTCAAACTGACGACCCTGCTTCTTCTTTCACCTTTTTCACAAATATATATCTACTGTACGTCATATATACTCTCTCAGACTGGAACTGCAACTGGACAGAGTCTCTAATAATTTACATATCTCTGTTACACTGTCGTAGACTACCGGAAATTACCATAACGATCTTTAATTACTTTTACCAAAGATTGCTGTAAATGTCTGTATATAAGATTAATAAAGAAATAAACCTTGTTTCTTCTTTTTGACGTTGCAATGTATATTTAGCTTTTTTTCCCCCGACCAGTCTGTGTCCATTATTCTTTGAATCTTTGAATCTCTAGTCGAGACCAAGTAGACCGAGTCATTATTAAAAAAGTCGTAAAGAGTGAAGTCCGAAACACCACAGACGGAGCCTGGCAGCGGCTGTGGCCACAGTTATTATTTTGTATCTCATCACCTTACTCGAGATGTAGGGGAACTTAAATTTTACACAGCTAGGGTTGGGTACCGAACTTTTAAGGGTGCGAACCGAATTACGTTAAATCAATCTGAGCTGAATCAGACTGTGAATCAAATTTCACGCTATATCAACATTTTAGATTTGAGGCGGAGACACACACACCTGTGTTTACTATTTAAGGACAAAATACACAAGAAAACTGCGTCTGGCAGGAAACTCACGTTCTGAAACACTACCAGACACAAGTTGCGACTGGTGGAAGTAAACACATCGACATCCACCTTCTCATGCAGTAAGAAACAAATCCATAACTGACTACAGCACAAAGAGAGGACACTGCACACAAACACCGACTCCGAAACATTGGTCTGTCACTTAAGTTTTCGGATCAAGTTTGATTAGAGACAGGGGACAGCTCGGCCTCTTGCAGCCGCAATGCCAAATGCAAGATGCAGGCAGAGTGTGGATAGCCTGCGGAGGAACCTCCAGTGGAGAGAAACAAGGGAGAAAAAAGATTGATGGAGTAAGAGACAGAGCGACAGCAGGAGCAGACAGCTCCTTTATCAGCAGGTGAAACTCTCACTTGAAAGTAGGAATAGAAAAGGTAATTGGGTCCAAGGTGTCAGGAACAAAGAGAGGTCTCATATTGTGAATTTGGCAATGAATAGAATAATAAAACACATCTGACTCAGTGTGCAAGGTTTTCACTCGTAATGAATTTAATTGGATGACATTTAAGATATGCATATGAAGAATACAGACTTCATGTGCAAGGGGTTAGTATGCTTCTGTAAAATCCTAAATATAATGGGGAAGATTATTTTTGTATCTCAGGATAATAATATTCAAAATAATAAACTACTTAAAAAAAAGTCTTAGTTTCTGTAGTCATTTTTATCTTAATGAGATCCATCTTATCTCCTTTATGTAACTGTATTAATGTTGTAGGTATTGGTTATTTTCTGCCCTGCAGAGAATGTTTCCTTGGATGTGGATTTGGAGAAGAGGAGAGGAGAGGAGGAAGCTCACAGACCTGTAGAGAGATTGAAAGATTGAAGATTAAAAGTTTAAAGGGAGGTGAAAATAGAAAAATGCAAAAGTGAGGATGTGAGTGATTTAAAATGAGGCAGAGAGAATAGTTGAAATATTCATTGCTAACTGCTCTTACTGCTCTCAGGCTATTTCTGGTGCTTCTTTTAAAGCTGCATTCGGAGAGGCTGCGTGTGTGTGTTTGTTACCTTTAGGGTACCTTTACCGGTATAAACACCTACCTTCAATACTGTGCATGCAAGGGACGCTTAAACAGTTATGTTTTTCTCAACAAACAGACCTTTCTGTTGCTTGTGATTTTCCTGCAAAAAGTAATGCGTTTAAATTAATGCATGTGTGGCAAAATAATCACAACTCAGAGATATTTGCTTTGAAAGCTTTCATCTCACAGTGTTGATCAGTGCATGGAGCTTGCTCAGTGTGGGACTTCAGAAATGGTAAAAATAA
This sequence comes from Morone chrysops, assembly GCA_019097615.1. Lineage (NCBI taxonomy): Eukaryota > Metazoa > Chordata > Actinopteri > Moronidae > Morone > Morone chrysops. The sequence goes on from JAGRRF010012891.1 coordinate 26,673,922, forward strand.
GTAAATAAATGCACTTTATAGTTTAAAGATAAGTAATTAATAACACACGCAGGGAAATGAGTTGGTAGGATTTGATTGACTGCCGTTATAACCATCTTGTTGTCTTCTCATATTGTCTGAGTCCTACACGGGTCCAGTTTTGCAAACCGCACCAGCAGAGCCGTAACCGACCCATGCTAAACAGTCATATTTGTGCAATTTAAGTGTAATATGTAGAAACAGTAATTAAAATCTGAATTAATGTGAATCAATCACCAACACACAAGAAATAGCCTGCATAGTCATTTTAATTTAATCTCATTCATTTTTACCTGCGAATTTGTATGAGTATGTTTGCTCATTACACAACGTTTTTTGTTGAGTATAACAACAATTACCACAATTAACACCTGAAATGTGAGTGAAACACAAATCCAGCTGGTGTTTGTCAGACACAGATTGATGACTGGAAACCTTGATAAATTATATGTTACCTTTGCCTTAAACAGCCACTATTCATGAGATGTGAAAAGCAACAGACGGTAGAAATGGAACAATAAAATAAAACCAACGTTACGTCTAATTCAGGATTTCACTGTTAGATTTCTCTGTGATTTAGAGTTTATTTAATTTACAGCTGCAGTTGGTGAAAAGTTAAAGCAATGATAATGAAGCGCCTTGAGGCTGAAGAGGACAAAGTTTAGGAGCCTTCGAACTGCCGGTCATTTATAGTAATCTCTATACTGTACGTTACTCAGCAGTAGTTCTAGTCGTAGCTGCATCTTAAAGTTTGCAACTGTATGTTTTTTTCCAGCAGAAGACTGTAAAACTGACCCCTCTGGATCCAGATAAAATTGAGGTGGAACAGATTCCTAACCCTCGAGCAAGAAGCTGATCTTCCGCTGAGGAACGTCAGAGGCTGATGATGAACAGGTCACAATCACAAGGTAGCCCCGCCATAAAGCAGGGTATGCTTTAGGTCTATTTTACTCTAAATGGGACCATCATTTACTAAATGAACATCATGCTGTATGGAAGAAGACTGAAACTAGAGACCAGAAACTCATCAGGAAACTGTTTACTGAGCTCATAAATCAACTGAGAAGTCGGCTCATTTCCCCGTAAGACTGCATGGTATCTGTGTGTTATTGCAGCTAATGGAGCTCCTCCTGCTGGCTGTTACATAGAATGCAGGTTTAAGACACTTTACTGCTCTGTTATATATACTGTCAATGGCAGTGACTCAAAATCTGGTTCTCCCACTGCCTCAATATGCTCCAATGAGGACATCATAGATGCAGTGTTCCCCCGGAGTTGGTTGATAATGTGTCCCCCTGTTAGTTGTGATAACCTGGAATTAATCCCACCTTTGTGGGATTATATTTATATAATTATTGTAAATTGCCAGAATATACGCCGTAGAGCGTCCCAGAAGAGACTCCGAATCAACATTGTGGCACCAGACCACAAACAGTGGAGAAACTTTATGTTGTAAGGACAAAATACACATGTAAACAATGTCGGGCAGGTAACACTGACAGACACTCTTAGTCCGATTTCACTGAGCCAAACCGTGTCACAGACGCAAAGTCATAAAGCTGTCCCTGGTGTAATTATGGGGGTTTAGGAGTTATGAATGTTATATGTACACATATGCATCAGATGGTGATTATGGGCTCCTGCCCTTTGGCTTTGTTTGTTACAGGAGCTGCTGCAGATCAGGAGGTTGGCAGTTGGATGTCCACATCCTTCTGTCGAAGTGTCCTTGAGCAAGATACTAAAGCTCAAATTGCTCCCAATGCGTTACATCGGTGTGTGAATGAATTAATGTGGATAAATGGTAGTTTCTGTTTGTGTTGACCTTTGCTATTCCCTGTATGAATGTGTGTTAATGGGTGAAAGTGGCATGTAGTGTAAAGGTGCTTTGAGTTGCCCTGGTTTAGCATTTAGCCGCGAGAAAGTCCTCCGTCTCTGTTGATGAAGCATTTAGAAACTGGCTTGTGAGGTCGAAGAGTAGAAGTATCCGTAACACCCAGCATTTGTGTCTTCAGGGTTGACAGACATTGAGCATTTTGCGTCCTGTAGCGACCCTGTTTAGGTCCTCCAATCAGAGAGTGAGACTCCCACTGCAGTGGACACTCAGTGAACCACTGCAACGGGTCTCTGGTAAACACAACACCAACAACCTTCCCCCAGGCAGTGTGTGTGTGTGTCTGCACTGAAATACAAAGGTTGGTAGAGGAAACAGAGACAAAAAGGGAGAGAGACAGACAGGCAGAGAGAGTGACATCAGTATGGAAAGATGAAGAGATGGAAAAAAGAGGGGATGGACACTGAAATACAGATTTTTAAGATTGGGTCAGAGAAGGAGAAAACTACACAGTGGGAGAGAAAGTTCAAGAACAGTGGAGAAAAGTGAGTGAGGGAGAATCACTGAAGCCAGAGACAATTAATAGTGACGTGGCCTCTGGCTGCCCTCAACTCTCTTCCTCTCTCCTTTTATTCTCTCTATCACCCCTTTCAAACCAACCTCCTCTTCTCCGTCTGGAGGTTTCCTTGTGATTGAAAATTCAACTTGTTTTCATCAGGTTGTCCCAAACAAAACAAGTGTTTTCATGTGTTGTGTCTCAGTTTAAAAACTTCCATACTCAGGCTAACTACATGAGTGTAGGGTGCCCGGATAGCTCACATGGTAGAGCTGGTGGCCCATGTACCAAGGCTGCTTGCTGCAGCAGCCCAGGGTTAGGATCCGACCTGCAATCCTTGGCTTTATGTTAACCCCTCTCTGCCTCACTTTCCTGTCTATCTTCAGCTGTTACTATCAATCAAAGGCAAAAAAGCCCCAAAAATACATAAAAGAATGAAATAAAAAGAGTAGGGGAGAGTGAGGTAAGATGAGCCGGTGGGTAAGTTGACCCACCCCTTGTATCTAGGTAACCGTGCACATGTTTTGTCATGTGACCATAAATTCAGGAAGCACCCATCATTTCCATCTTGCTGTGATGCAGAGAAGCACATGGGAGAAGTGGTAAGTATTTTCTTACACAAAAAACTGTTTTTTGCTTGTCAAAGTACATTTTCTGTATATGAGGTAAAATGACTGTTGTGTCAAAGCAAATTTATCCAGGTCTAAAATTATATATTATACATGTTGGTGATTTCCTAACATATAAAATCATGTGAATCACTTTACTAAAGATTAGCCTGAATTTGTAAGCTTGCCTGTTTTTTCCAAAATGGTGGCTACAGGGCAAAGTGAGCCAATGGTTCAACTTACCCCACCATAAGGCACTGAAATTCTGACGTCAGAGACTTTCTCTGAGACTTTCTCTGACGTATAAAATAGTATTTAGAACTTTTAGTAACTTTTATTTAGTATTTGATGGAGCCAATGATGTCAAGGGGGGAAAGCCCATCAGATCAGTGGCAAAAGAGAGAAATATTGACAGGTCAACATTGATGAGGTACATGAAAAAGAGGGAAGCAAAGGAAGTAAAAACAGTAGGGTACGATGGAACAGCAGAAGCAAAGAGAGTCTTCCAGAGGAGGTGGAGAAGGAGCTAGCAGACCATATCAAGAAGCTCGCAGAGCAGTTCCATGGCCTACCTCCAAAGAAATGCCGTGAACTGGCATTGGAATTGGCAGAAAGAAACTATATTCCTACCCCCAGCAACTGGAGAGAGAAAGGTTTAGCCGGTTCAATGTGCAAGAAATAACATGACTCAGTAGGTTGGCATAGACTCATTTATTTTGTGTAGTTAAATACAGTACCATTACTTTTTTTTAGGTAAAGATTGGTTCAAGAATTTTATGGCACGCCACCATCTCTCCTGCCGTATGCCTGAAGCGACATCTTTGGGAAGGGCTACAGCCTTCAATAAAACTACAGTTGGGAAGTTCTTTGACAATCTGGCTAACGTGATGGACAGGTAACAGAATTCATATATTTGAAAACAATAACTATTTATGACAACTACATACAACAGTTAAGTAAATAAACAACAAACTGACACATTTACTTACCAGCTATAATGACCATGGTATATTAAGGAATGTGTACTTGCTAATATTTTTTTGCACTACTTAAGGTTTAACTATTCTGATTATCATCATTGCTCTTTTCTTTGTTTTACAGGCATAAATTCCCTCCAAACATGATTTATAATGTTGATGAAACAGGTGTTACAACTGTACAGACACCAAAACAGCAAAAAAAGAAAAGAAGCAAGTGGGCGCCCTCACATCGGCTGAAAGAGGCGAACTTGTGACTGTGGTCTGTGCAGTCAAGGCGACTGGTAATGCAGTCCCTCCCATGTTTATCTTCCCAAGAGTTAGATACAAAGACCACTTCATTATAGGAGCACCTCCAGGATCAATTGATACCTCCACCAGATCAGGCTGGATCAATGAAGACACCTTTGTTGAGTTCCTTGAACATCTGGTTCAGCAAACCAAGTGCTCCTCTGACCTGCCACTGCTGCTAATCTTGGATAACTTTGGACATAGCAAAAACAAATGGTATTGTTATGCTCACAATTCCACCCCATACATCCCATCGCTTGCAGCCTCTGGATAAGAGTGTGTATGGTCCATTTAAGACCTATTACAACAGAGCTCTTGATGGTTGGATGAGATCCAACCCAGGCAAAACAGCCAGCATATACCAAATCCCTGGCTGTGTGAATCAGAATCAGAATCAGAATCAGAAATACTTTAATAATCCCCGTGGGGAAATTACTTGAAAGGTGGGTACAAGCAACAGGAAAAACAAGAGGAGAGGGGAGGGTAAAAAAGGCCGCTCCCAAACTCAGCTCCATTAGGGGAGTACAGTGTGGGACTGGGAAAAAAACCTCAGC
>JAGRRF010012891.1:26684381-26694794 GCA_019097615.1 Morone chrysops
TCCCTGCAGGAAATTCTCGTTTAAAGGACCGGTGTGTAGGATTTAGCGATATCTAGTGGTGTAGTTTCAGAATGCAGCTCCCCCGCTTTACACTCTCCTTTCAAGCACAAAAGAAAAACTGTGTTTGGTGTCTGTAGATCATGGCTCCTGGAAAACCAGACATTTAGAGACTAGTTTTCCTGTCTAAATACCCTGGAAATGTTTGTATTTTAGCCCCTCTCTCAGATCTGTGTAAACTTGCGTGCGTATTTTCTTTAAAACCTGACTGTTGGTGGGATAAACTGTTCACAGCAGGTTTACTACATGCAAAGTGGAACTGACTTTTCTTTTTTCTTTATTCATTTCAGCTTTGTCTCGTACTTTTAGCCACCACTCCAGGGAAGTTTTTTGACTGGAGTTCTGACTTATGCAGGGGTGGCACGAAGTTTGTGTCTCAGCTTCCTGTTATTCCCAATTTATGTAAATCCAACACTGTTTATTTATACCACAAGTGCTCCCCTCTGGAAACACCCCTGGTCCAGACTGAAATATCTTCACAACTACTGGACGAATTGTGATGAAACGTGGTTCACACCTTCATGTTCCCTATGTTGTAATAAGTTATAAGAGCGTCTTATCTTCTAGCAGCATCATCAGGTCAACATTTTAACGTCTTCAGTAAAATACCTGAAATTCCCATCAGCTGTAATTTGTGTGTACTGCAGCCTCACAGAGGTGCTAGCGTGGCTGTGGACTGATACGGTGTGACATTTAGAGACTTTTTCTGTGCAAAAGTGAAAATGATCTGTTGAAAGTCATATTGAGATTACATCCGAAACATTTACATCTTTCACTACAGTTTCAGTAGCTATTTATGTAGAATAAGTCACACAAATGTGGTGTGAGCCGCAGCAGTCAGCAAGGCAGCCGGCACATACAGGTAGAGGTAGGCAGTTAATCTGTGGCAAATAAATCTGAGTATAACAATACCCATGAGCCTCAGCTAGCATTTCTATACAGTGACCAGACATCCCAGTGTGTCCGGGACTGATTCCTGACTAATATCTGTAAATTATAAAATGATCCTTGTTTTCAGCGTTATCATGTTCTGTCCCACTCGTTATTACCTAACTGATACAGAAACATAAACGATGCACATGTGTCTGAATTCAACACTGATTTGTCTGTATGGGTGTCAGTCAATCAATGTGTCGCTGTCAAGGCTGTTGCTAACCTGTGAGTCATAGCCTCCTTCTTTCTGTCAGTATGTAATGTATAACATATAATATATAAATAATATATAACGGTTAGCTTTCATGCTGAACAAAAGGAGCACCAGGAGTTTTACCTGCAATGAAAATGCAGCATTCACGGCGTCCACAGTGTTGAAAGGTGCACTCGTTAAAATAATAGTCCCCCATATATTATATATTATCACTGCAGGGCATTGTAAAGGTTACATATATGGATCCACTGGATGTCGCACTAAAGCACCAGTAACTCAGACCAAAGCAAAGTGGACAGAAGTAAAATAAAACTCACTTTGTTCCAGGGTCACATTTATTAAATTAGATATAAAAATATCGTGAAAAGGATGCAATGATGATAAAAACAGCAGTTTCAGTCAGAGCAGACCAGTTTTGGAAACAAACCACAGAGAGGCTGCGATATAACACAGGCAGAGGGAGAGAGACACCATGAGCTGTTTGCGGATCGTAATATATCTTTGTTATGATTCTTAAACAACATAATTTATTGTTTTTACTAAAATTTAAATGTAGGTCACCACGCTGCATGTGTTTTTAAGGCTCTCAGATACCAGTATGTGGTTCTAATAAACATCTTGGATTTCTGATTTGATTCCACAAAGGACATTTTTCAATCTTTTGAAGCAAGAAGCAGCCATGCATGACTTCCAGCGGTGACGAATCTGCAGAAAAGCAAACGGATCAATGTTAAAAGCATAGTCATAGAAGAATAAACTTGGTTGTAGGCTCAATTATTCTATTGCAATGAAGCCTGAACAGCCCAAGAACACATCATGCAGAGCGTCACTGGGAGTTTTTCTGAGAAAGTGTTGGTTGCTGAGCACTCCTCCTTATTTATCTCTGCTTGTTACAGTGCAGAGCCACATCTCAGTAATTGCTCTTTGTGGATATTTGAGGTTTTCTTCCCCTCCTGATGATCAGTGACGAGAGCTCGTAGCTAGTTTCATTTAGCGCCACTTCTCCTGGCTGAACACCTCTGTGATCAAAAGGCTTGACTGGATATGGTTTGACGCACTCTTTAGCCACACAGAGCTGAACAATCTGCAACGGTGACAGCAGGACGAATGTTCACTGGCACACGTTTGTTTCCGAATGCCGGAACACGCGATTATGCTGCTACGCACGTCAGAGGAGGTTTTATCCTCGATGCATTGATGCTGCGGTAAACAAACACCTTATCAGATGACTTCCTGTGGCAGTTCAGGAGAGCAGCAGACGAACACAGCGCAGACAGAGGATGGAGATCATAACTGGATCTGATGGCTGCTGAGGTGACCCGATCTGGGAGACAAGTCTCACGTAAACACACAACACGAGACATGAAATACAGTCACTGTACATATCAGTCTGCCTACAACACATCACTTTATACAGAGAGAACCATAAACAGAGACAGACCGAGAAACCGAGACACAGTACAGGTTCACTGCTTCGCTTTTTAATGAGCAAAATATTCCTAAATAGTAATCAGATTATGGCTGTACCCTGAAAATTGAAATTTAGAGCCTAGTTTTCATGTCATGGAAACACCTGGAAATTGATTAAAATGACCCAATATCCTGGAAATAATCTGTGTTGTCCTGGAAAAACATTGTTGCATTTTAGCTTTGGCCAAATCAATGTTACAGCGAAAAGTGAGTTAACACAGAGTCCCTTAAACCAAGGGTTCGGGACCTCCACTAGGGGTCACCAAAGGTTTACTGGGGGTCACGAGTCCTTCTTGATTTCAACAAGTGCAAGAAAACTGTATTTGTAAAATATACAGTAAGCCTGTATCTCAGCATTTCATTCATTTCTGTCAAGAAAAATAAATGAAATAGTTTTAAAGTATAGATGATAATATTATAAACATATTGTCTGTATGATTGTTAAATATAATTTAAAAAAAACAATACAGACAGAATTGTATAAAAATCATCTGATCAAAATTCATCTAAACCTCTGATTTTCCTCCTAGAATTCTTAATGTGAGGTAAAATTAGTGTTTTTGTCTCTGGAGTCTGGAGGAGAGTGATTAACGGTTTATTTTAACCAAACCAGAGCTGGAGATCATTGGAAAGACTAACACAGACGTTTTATTGTATTTCTGTCTCATTGTTATGGACTGAAAACATAAATATGTGGTTTTATTGCTAAAAAATGTCTCGAGCCGAGGTGACAGCTGAGGTTCTGTCTCAGAGAGGATCAACAGGGATCCTCCATCGTGGCTGCTAAAGCTGAATGTAAATATTTAAATGGTTACGACGGTAGAAAAAGAACCACACTGGGTTTATTTGTGTCTGCTGTGAGGCTGGCACAATGTAAGGCAGCAGGACGTTGTGTCATTTGACTGTAAAGACATTGACAGTTTGACATAAATGGGTGGTGGTGCAGGACTAACAGCTCTGTATCGCCTGTGGATGTACAGTACATTTTATATCCCTGTATAGCTGCCATGGAACTGCCTTAGAAGACAGAATGCTTTAAATGATAAAAAACTATCCAATTTTCAGACCATCAAGACAAAATTCATGAATGACTAACAGACTGGATTGATTACACCCTACAGAAATCGGAACAGGAGTAATTAAATAGTCAAATTTGCTTCTTTTCTGAGCTTTGAGACAACAATAGCAAACTTATGTGCATCAAAATAAAGCAACCATTCCCATTTTTAATCATCTGTGCACCAGAATATTTCTGGGTTTTGTCATTTCATGAAAGACTGACACTCTCGCCACGTACAAAAGAAAATGTGACTCACTTTCCACTTCACCCAAATCACACAGCTCACACAATCTGTTTTCCTCCTGAATCTGCCAGAGGAAGAATATGAGTTCAACTTACATGAGCAGGATGTAACAAAGGATCCAGCGCCATGAATCTCACGTTACAGTTAGGGTCATGTGTTTGTTTAATCTGCATAAATGTCCTTGATTTTGTTTTCAACTTAACATTTTCCAGCCAGCTTATTTTCAGTGTTTCTGACGTTACAATAAGATAAAATAATTAATCATGTCCCTGCAGCAGGTTAGAGTACAGAGCCAAACCAGGATAATAAGAATAGATATTAAATAAATAAAAATAAGATAGGTGGTCTTAGATATCTGCACTGGATCTCTGAGTGAAAATGACTTCAGTCTATCAATAAATAACGACCAGTGGCATCTAACCGTAACCACAGTTTATCATACAATAACCACATTCTTTCCTGAGCTTTTACCGTCACTCACAGATATTGTAGAAAGAAAGAAGTATCGTCTGATATAATGTCTGTATATAACGTCCAATATGAGCCATCGGTTGTACAGTGAGTCTGAGGCAGATCAGTCTCACTGAACTGATTCATCACTTTGTTTAAACATTGACGCAGAATGGCATCAGAGACACTCAGCAGCAGTGGGTTTATTTGTACTTGTATATGTGGTTGGTAGTGAGTTCAATGCTTTCTATACATTATTATAAAATACTTAAACAGAAGTCTTTCCCTTTTTTGAAGTGACTTTAATTCACAGACTCAAATCCAACGTTCTGACACAGTTTTACGAAGCTGGCTGCATTTGACACTTTTATTTAATTTTGCATGCAAACCGTGATTTTGTGCTGAGGACGAGGAGTGTCACATTTTGCAGAGTTTTGCACTTTGAGACTCAGTGAAAATTGAGTCAAAGCTTAATAAAAAAAAATAGTGAGAGAAAGAGAGAGCGACAGATACATGAAGAGGGAGAGAGAGAGACAGATCAGTCTGTGTTACTGTCAAAGTGCAGTGGAGCGCAACACACTTCTCCAGGGTACAGCACACATCACTCTGATTCCTCTGTGTGTGTTTCTGCATGTATGAACTGGTTGTTTATGTGTGTGCGCATCTTTCTGTATCTGTGTGTTCTTGGTTTTCTGTGTTCATGTTTGTCTGTCTCTCAATGTGTGTGTGTGTGTGTGTGTGTGTGTGTGTGTGTGTGTGTGGCCCCAGGCCTTGCACTGAGAGTGTAAAGACTCCAGTACTGGTTCAGGGGTTACAGAGGGCTGCTACTGAATCCTGACCTACATCATGCCGAGTCTCTTTAACTTCAATGCATCTTAACTTTGGCACAAACACAAACCACCGCTATCACAGTTTAGTCCTCACTCTGCGGACATAATGACAGAATGTCCTTCAGGGCATGAGCTGTCCTTTTATGAACTGAGCTGAAAGGATTGTGACACACTTACATTTTGCATCTGAGACCTTCTCTGTTTCCCCTGATCTCTCTAATGTCAGTATTAATGTGAGATAATCAACAAAGAGTCATGCAGTTATCAAAAAGTGACATTTTATTAGAAGTTGATGCTGTGAACTTCTCGTAGGACCTTGCTTTTTCTTTTTTCTTTTCTTTATTTATTTTAAAATTTTCTTCCTCATTTCTGTCTATTTTTCTTTCCCATATATACATCTGTTATCTGATGTGTTATTAGATTTACACATTACTTTATTTGCAATAATTTAAGTTGTTGTGTCACTTCTCTTAAGGAAACAAGGAAAAAAGTGCAGCTTATTGTGATAATAATTGTCAGTTTTATTAATGTCTATTGATGCCATCATTTCAGTCAAATCTGACTTGGTTGAACCCTTGAATAGGGAACCTTTTTCACAGCAGCCATTTCAAATGTATTTGTATAGCACTAATTCATAACAAAAGTTCTCTCAGGACACTTTTCAAATAGAGCAGGTCTAGACCGTTATTTACAGAGACCCAACAGTTCTCACCAAGCACTTCCCAACAGCAGCAAGGAAAAACTTGCAGAAACCTTGAGCAGACCCCAGCTCTAGGTGGGTGAAATAGTAGGGTAAACACAGATACTAATTAAGGTTCTGTCCCATTTAGCTTATCAGAGTGTCTCCAGTGATCCCACTTGAACAACAGCAGCACCCTGACCCTGTTTGAGATGAATGGAACTGAACCTTAATTAGTATCACTGGTAACACTTGTGTTTACCCAACTATGTCAAAATGGCTGCTGTAAAAAAGAACCATTGTCTCAGATTATGTGTCATGGAGGTTCAAGAATTTGTAGAATTTGGTTCCAGCACTGTAGCAGCTGTTTCCACTAATTAACACACCTTCAGCAGAATGAGAGGAAATAATCAGTGAAATCAGCTGCTGACACAGAAACCTGTGGGTTCTTCTCTCCTGGTCTCCAACTTATACGTAATGGCTTATACATAATCAAGTCTTACCTTTTTATATAAAGAGTGTGAATCATATGCCATGTTATGTAACACAATTGTAGTCAGGCATGCCAAAAAAGTTACAAACTAAAGAACTCACTGACCTTGTATTGGAGGCTGAACTCCCACTTTTCCACTGTGCTTTTATACTGCCTTGGTCCTTTATCAATACAGATACTTGAATACTTGAATGTTACACAGCAGGATAATATATGTAGTATTTCAGATCTTTAAACCAATCTGATACCGACCTTTTCTTAAAAGCTGAATCTCTGAGAAGAGATAGAAACACATTTTAGCTTTCTTCTTATTTCTTGTGCTGTGTGAATTCAATCCAAACTCTGATCTAGTGCTCGACCGATATGGGTTCAATGGTCAATGTCGATATTTAGAGGGCAAGTCTGCCAATGTCTAATATATTATGCCAATATCTAAACAAAGAAAAGTCATGTATAATTATGTTCTATTACACAGGAAATTCAGGTATATGTTTACACCACCTTCCCAAAACTCACAAAGGGAAGCGCTAACATCGTTATCTCAAAATGCCAGATAATCCGCCCGATTAATCAATCGACCGATTAATCACTATCACTACTCTGATCTGTAGTGTTCCCTCTCATCAGGCCAAGACTCACGAACCGTCTCATCACCGACACCGGGAGGAGCTGCACTTTGTGGATGAGTATGGCCAACCAATCACTATGCAGGTGGAGGGAAGAAGGGTGCATGGTCACAGGACACGGCGGTCTCATTGCGCAATGGAGTGCAGCGCTCCAACAGAGAGACACTGGGAGGCCCTGAGAGCCATGGGACTGATGGAGGAAGAGGAAGGCCAGGGAGATGGCTACAGTACAGGGTAGGTACTCTTGGAAGGCTGTGTGATGGGGGGGCAAGAGGTGAAGGGTTTCTGATTATATTGGGACGAGTACAGAATGATGTGACTGAGGGTGTCCTGGAGAAACAGGCAAACTGACGACGTAGCAGCAAGCTTTTGATTTCTAGCAAAGCTTTGTTATTTCTACAAGTATTTTGATACATTTTACTGTGATGATACTTGTACTCATAAAAAGCACATTATCGTGCTTATTTCAGCCAAGTACTCGCTCAACTCTACCTGTAACTGGAGTTAAAATTTGGGATAGGCATTAGTGGAAGTGGAAATTAAGTAGAAGTTTAGAACCACTGTGAAACTTTGTGGATGGGCTAATGGGTTATGACTGTGGATGAGGATTGAGGTAAACAAATGGGATGAGGAACGAGCTGGGATCTGGATATAAATGTTTAAAAAAAACATTGGGACACAGATAGACATTTAGAAACTGATTAAGAACTCTTACCTGGGTAAAAGCCCACAAATATGGTAAATAACTGGGAATTGAATCAATAGAAAGGACAGAGGTCACTGGTCTTGACTGGCTAAAGGTTTGCCTGTTGGGTAAATGTTTAGGAGTTTTTGTACAAAGTCAGAAATAGTGAAAAACTTTGGGACTACGGTCTAAGTTTGGAAATAGGGTAAAGGATTGTAATTAGGCGTAAATGGTAAGGAGTCAGGTAAACTATTGGGACTTGGGTATAATTTTGGACAAGTTCTGAACATTGGGTAAAAGGTCTAGAAAGGGTAAATAATTTAACACCAGGGTAAAAGTGTAAAAACAAGGTACGAGTTTGGGGCATGGGTAAGGATTTTGGAATGGGTGAAAAAGACTAGGACATCAGTGAAAGTATGGAAATGGGCTTAAGTGAAAGGAGTGAGGTCAAAGGTATGAAGAGAAGACTTTTACTTCTGTTTATTGATGGTTCAAATGGAGGGACAATATTTTTCACTTGAGGGTTTGGGGGCAAGTTCAGTTTGCAAGATCAGCATGACCTCTTGAGTCTCTTGGTGCTCTCATAAATATGCATGAGTGGTGCTGAGACAGCTGTCAGTGCCAAACATGCTATGATTACACAAGTGGATGAAGACTATAAATATTCATAGAGGAATTTACATATCATGGATGATTCCATTTCCATTCATGCACATCTGAACAACAAATAGACCTACATGAAGGTTGACGTTCTCAGAGCACTCTCTGTCTAATAAATTCTCTTTGACATCACCTCCTAATAAAACATGACATGACCTGATTGCTTCCTCCACACAGGCCTTACTATGGTCACATGACCATGTCACCTGACCTCTACTCCGCCAATAGTCACATGATGATGTCTCCTGATGTCTATCCACCCAATGGCTATCTGCCCCGATCATCGAATGACCAGCACCCGGGTAATAACTACCTACCCAGCGTCTCCTACAGCTTAGATCACCTGGACAGACTGGACTACCAGGTAATTTATTGTGTTATCAAATTCAGAGCAACAAAACATTATGTAGCACAATTGAATCTTGTTTTTTTTTCTATTCCAGGGTCCAGAAATGTTACCCTACCAGCCTAACTCAGAGAGCTGTCTAATTGGCTGCTACAACACAGAAGAGATGGAGCATAAGAATTTCCCCAGACAGGTAGGTTTTGCATCAGTACTATGCTCCAGAGATAGAGCGGGTCGTCTAGTTTATTCTATTCAATTAAATTCAATTTTATTTGTATAGCGCCATTTCATAACAGAAGTTATCTCAGGACACTTTTCAAATAGAGCAGGTCTAGACCGAACTCCTTATAAAAGGGCACTTTTCAAATAGAGCAGGTCTAGACCGAACTCCTTATAACAATTACAGAGACCTAAGAGTACCACCATGAGCAAGCACTTGGCAACGGGGGCAAGGAAAAACTGCCTTTTAACAGGCAGTCCACCATGAGCAAGCACTTGGCAACGGGGGCAAGGAAAAACTGCCTTTTAACAGGCAGAAACGTCCATGAGCAAGCACTTGGCAACGGGGGCAAGGAAAAACTGCCTTTTAACAGGCAGAAACCTAATAGAGCAGGTCTAGGCCAAACTCCTTATAACATTATTTACAGAGACCCAACAGTACCACCACGAGCAAGCGCAGGTCTAGACCGAACTCCTTTTAACATTTACAGAGACCCAACAGTACCACCATGAGCAGGCACTTGGCAACGCGAACTCATTATAAAGGGCACTTTTCAAATAGAGCAGGTCTAGACCGAACTCCTTATAACAATTACAGAGACCTAAGAGTACCACCATGAGCAAGCACTTGGCAACGGGGGCAAGGAAAAACTGCCTTTTAACAGGCAGTCCACCATGAGCAAGCACTTGGCAACGGGGGCAAGGAAAAACTGCCTTTTAACAGGCAGAAACGTCCATGAGCAAGCACTTGGCAACGGGGGCAAGGAAAAACTGCCTTTTAACAGGCAGAAACCTAATAGAGCAGGTCTAGGCCAAACTCCTTATAACATTATTTACAGAGACCCAACAGTACCACCACAGCAAGCACTTGGCAACGGGGGCAAGGAAAAACTGCCTTTTAACAGGCAGAAACCTCGGACAAACCGCAAGCACTTGGCAACGGGGGCAAGGAAAAACTGCCTTTTAACAGGCAGAAACCTCGGACAGGCCACTTGGCAACGGGGGCAAGGAAAAACTGCCTTTTAACAGGCAGAAACCTCGGACAGACCCTCGGCTATAGGTAGTTGGTCATCTGCCTTGACCAGTTGGGGTGAGAGAGAGAGAGAGGGAGAGAGAGAGAGAGAGAGAAACAGATGTACAGCAACAACAGTGGCAACAACTACATTAACAGTAATGATCGATGACGATCATGAAAAAGACGGTGACGACGACGACAGCAACGACAGGGGACAGCGACTAATGACGATCATGAAAAAGACAGTGACGACGACGACAGCAGCAACGACAGGGGACAGCGAGCAGCGACAACAGCAACCGCAGCCTGAAAAAGACGGTGACGACGACGACAGCAACGACAGGGGACAGCGAGCAATGACAACAGTAATTGTAGCAATAATACACAACAACAACTAATAATAATAACAATAATGTCAGTGATACTAGCAAT
>JAGRRF010012891.1:26695749-26707875 GCA_019097615.1 Morone chrysops
CAGAAATTGAATATAATATTCATAGGTATGTTTTCATTAGTGTATAATCACCTGAAAATAAGTTTGAGTTTGTTGAGTTTTCGTTACCTTAGCTTCCTGAGACCCGAGCTTTTGTTTGGTGTGCATTTTTAATTTCTCCTAGCCATTTGGGATTAGTAGGATCTGAAAAAACATGAAAAACAAGCATTGTCTTTGAACAATTGGTAGTTTTCACAAAAAATTATGTCCTCAGATGGTAATGACTCTGTAGTTTCTTCTTCACTGAGACCAGTGAGTTAGATTCTACAATCAAAACTACCCCATTAGATGCCACTATCAGATTATTTATCCAAAACAGATATGAGTCCTGGAAATTGAAGTGGACATTAGTGGTTAGAATTTTAGGGATCTTTGAAAAGTAGTCAACTAGTATAATAGTAAGTAAATATAATTCTTCTCCACTCGTCAAAGAAGCAAAGCACTGTATACATGGAATGACGTCTCCAAGAATGGGAGCCTGACAGGAAGCTAATCTGAAGAAACTGACCTCCTTAGCGAACACATTATTGTGTTGTTTTACACCATGAAGCTACGTCTCCCACAGTAGGGATGTCACGATACAAGAAATATCCACCGTATCTGCATCAGAGAGCATCTGTCTCTGTGTTTCTCTGCAGAGCATCTGCAATTGTCACTAGACTGTACAGGAGGTACCTGTCAGGTCAGGAAGAACTGAACCCCCAGTACCTATGGTACTGTGAAAAAATAAGCATCTTAACATTTTCAGAACTTGGCATCGACTTGTACCAAAATATTGGTTCTTGTGACATCCCTATGCCACAGGAAAATGTTAGGTGTTAGGCCCAAGGTGGTGGTCCATTTTTCGAGGCACTGAGTGCAGAGTTTTCCCTGGCAGCGAGAAGTTCTTGCTATAATGGCTAATGGAGATGTAGGCATTTAAAAATGTAACATAATGACCCGATTACTTCTTTCTGTCTGCAGGGTGTCGTACTGAGCCCTGCCAGCGGAGGGCACTGTGGTTAGAGCAGCAGCATGGAGGAGGCGGGATTATAGAGGCTCCAGGGCGGAGTCGAACAATAACAGATTTGAGTGAAGGACAGCACCGCCGCAGAGCCAGTCACCCAAACATGCCAGATCCAAACAGACTCCAGAACAGCCAACCTGGTCCAACCAGCAACACGCTGGGGCCAAGGAGCAGGGCCAGTTATCCCAGTAACTGCCACCCCACCAGTCACCTCAGCATAGACAGAACCAGTCTGTCCAATCATCAAAATGCACTGAGAACCAGTCAGGGCACAAACCGGAGCAGAGAGGAGGACTCCCTCTCCAAGAGTCCAGGATCTGGCTCCAGCGGAGCGTCAGATTGGCGTGGCATTCAGACTCTCGGAAATCGAACAGGCAAACCTAAAGGTTCATCTGCTCCTTTCTACAGCACCCTGGGAGCCCCACAACGTAGCCCTCACTCTCCACCATCCCCCCGCTCTAGATTGTCCAATCAGAAGTCAGTCAGGAACCAGCTGCTCAGAGCCCGAGCTTACCGATTGGCCAGGGAACGCAGTGAGGTCACAACAGACGAGGAGGTGCGAGGAGAGGGGGGGAAAGAAGGCGAGGAGGAAGGGGATGACGGCCGATGGGCGGGGCGATACTGGAATCGGACCGAAAGGAGACGCCACCTGGCGCTGTCACGGCAACACAGAGAGAGGAGGGGAGGAGGGGAGGAGCAGGCCGGGGGACTTCAGGGCTCGCTGTCGTCTCAGACGGTTCTGGAGCTGAGCCACATGAAGCAAAACCGACTGAGGAACAGCAAGCTGCTTGATGATTGGACAACTGTGGAAGAGCTGCTGACTCATGGTACACGGGTGGAGAGCGACAGTCAGCTATGTCCAAGCCCTCTGCTATCGGTTACTACCGTCTGATGGGGAAACATCTGACTCACAATCCCAGAGTCGGTTTTTGCTCATCTCCAATCCAACACTCAGACCCAGATTCATCAAAGTTTGCGTAATAAAAAGTCTAGATGGCGTCGAAATGACCAATGACAAAGTCGAGTTTGTGTTGAAATTGTGCAGACAGAGGTCATGAGCATGCATATCAATATCAGTCAATTACATATTTAGGATGCACTGATTTATCGGCCGATACTGGCCAGTATTCGCCTGACATCCGCCTATCGGTGAATCAGATGGCACCAATGTGCGAAGAAATAATCCCCTCCAAGAAGAGAAATAGACTAAGACATCACCTGCAACAAAGCAGATGTTCGTATCTCTGTAGATTTATTTGTTTCCCTGGCACAAAAGGGCAAATAAAAACTTTTATCAGCCAAATTGTTATTTTAAACATCGGTATCAGCCGACAGTTTCACAATTGGTGTTCCCTATTGCATTCACATTATTTTATAGGCACAACCGTGTAAGCCAAGAATTCACCCAATCAACAAGCTCCTGTAGCAACACAACTCAATAACCATACCTACCAATACCTCCCGACCTACCACTCTGACAGAATCATGTTTACTGTCAGTTCTTTAAATCATTTCCACCAACAATCCTTATTTGCAGGAGTAAGGCCTTCATTAGCCAGCTAGTTAGCTCATTAACTTATTGAGATCTAGATCTGCTTTTTAAAGAAGATTCCCTGAGGTAATCAACTGTTTATGTGAGGCTGGAGGACCAAAACTATGCGCTAAAAGAAGCAAAAAGGTTGCATAGGTTTGGCAATACTAGTGTCTAGTGTCCCTTTCACATTGCAATGCGACTCTCTATGTGATGCTGAAATAATGATATAGCTTATATACTAATGGATGCTCGCAGATGTGAGCCAGTGACAAAATTAATGTTAAATGCCCCTGTTGGACACAGAGCGTAAAATTTAAGCTTTAATTAAACTGAAAAAGTGCTGCAATCTTAGTGAATCTGGATCTCGGTCTGATGAAAGTTGTTATAAGTCTCTTCGGATGGGAACGGCAGAACTGGCCAAAGCTACTAAGGTGGCTCAGGCGGAAAATTACCAACAAGTAGAAAAAGTTGAAACTAACATAAATCGTAAGTATGACAATCTTACCAACCCTGGAGAAACTGATTGAATTGGTACTGAAACCAACATTACTGTCTGGCGAGAACCTCTAAACCAACGCTTGCTACAGAAACGAGTTTCTGCAGGTTGGTGCAAGTAAAAGGACACTAAAGAGCTGCATGAGCTTCAGACTCAGACTGCAGTGTTAACAGACTCACTGGTTGGAATGGTCAGATTCTTAACGCACCAGACCGCCTGTGACCGGTCTGAAATATCACACAATCAATCAATCAATTGTGTTGCCTTGTGGAAAGGTGTCTCCATTTCCTTTTCTGGTTTTACTGCCTTTGTTTTCGTCTCTGTGCCATAAAATGTCAAGGTCGATTCTCTGAAATTACAAAACTGTTGGGACGCTCTGCTCACTGTAAGCTTGTTAGAGAATTTCTGCACCTTTATGATCAAACAGCCCCCAAATCCCCTAAGACATTGTTTCACCATGCTGTTGTTCTTTTTTAGTCACCACTTTCACCGGTTTCTCCTGGGTGGTTTACCATTTTAATCTCTGTGCACTCACACAGACTTGGAGTGTAAATAAATGAGACTCTATAGAGAGGGCTCCACGCAGCACTGTTTGCAAATGGGTTTCTATCTCAGAATTAGACTTTGTTTGCGTTCTTTGTATTCTGCCGCATTCAGTAAATTTATTTATCTGTTTAGCAAATGAAGATTGGTCGGAAATCAGAAATCGCTACGTTATCTTTAAAATAATAATTTGACATTTTGGGAAATAAGCTTTTTTAGTTTCTTGCCAAGAGTTAAAAAGATAAGACAGATATCACTCACGTCTGTACTTTAAATATGAAGCTAGAGTTAAGAGAAGGTTATCTTAGCATAAAGACTGGAAGCAGGGGGAAACAACTTTTGTCATAATACATAAGTTAGTATCATGCATAATGTTACTGGGGAAGCCAACTTACATATCCTTCAGACAGTATTTTGCTAGCAATAACATTAGCGAGCAAGCAGGTGAAGGTTAGCCAGCCAAGGTTATCTGGTGCCGGTCGCACCGCAATGCCAACCAACAAAGTAACCTGCAAAAGGAGTTCCGTCTAGACCTGCTCTATTTGAAAAGTGTCCTGAGATAACTTTTGTTATGAATTGGCGCTATACAAATAAAATTTAATTGAATTGAAGTGAAAAGCCAAGCCAGCCAGATCAGCCTTGGGAGTCTGGAGGAAGCTAGCTGACAGTATTTTGCTATGTTACAGCTAAAACCAAAATTTCACATATTTTACAAGCTTTGCAGTAATGTTAGCTTTGACTTTGGACTCTGTGTTGGAGCATAAAGGTCACAACCTTTGACCCTGATCCCTACATAGACACACATAGAAATCAGTCCACAGGCAGCAGAGGAAGTCGCTATGCTCATACACTGGCAATAAAAACTGATTAATACATGAAAATAATACATAAAATGAAATCCAAATCTTACATACGGGACCTTTAATGGACAGATGTGAGAGTGGTATCGATCTTAACTCTTAGTAAGAAAGCAAATATCGCAAAATGTCGCACTATTCCTTTAATTTGTTTCACCTGACATTTGTGAAAACACCATACTGACACAGAGATAACACAGTGACCAGACTCGGTACATATCACCACGGTTACTTACAAAATTAGACAACAGTAAATGATGAATTAACTCTTTAATCTTTAAATAACTATATGAGAGTTTTATCCAGCCTGTCAGTGATGAAATTAAGTTTTTCTTTTCCAAAATATCCAACCAGATTCTTTCTGTCAGCTGATTCTGTGCGTGTGGGGCGGTGGAGTCTCATTACTGTTAGTGGGATTACAAATGGTGACAGATATCTCTGTTATCTTGTCACAAGGGCTGCTATAAGCCAATAATGATTACAGGCACCTTTGAAAGAGATTGGACTAATCTGAGAAATGTAAATCAGGGTTAAATGTTATGATGTAATAATGTGTTATATGATGAAACTGTTCAATGCAATTTTGTTAAAAATAAGAAAAATGTCCATTTATTTTCATATTCTGTCGAGGTTGGGTGGAGATGAAGTCCTGGAGACAGTTTTCAGGTCACGAAGTTGGACTCGTCAAATTAATATACTTAAGGGTTTCTTTTTCTAAACTGTGTGTGTGTGTGTGTGTGTGTGCAAGAAAGAGAATATAAAGTTTGATACTAACTTGTTAGTAGTGTTTAGCCAAAGATATTGTGTAACTTTGGTTTGTGGACAATCAAGAACAACTATCACTGTATGATGTAAAAGTATATTTTATAACCATATTAGTTTTTTATATACTTTATCCTTTATTTTGCCTTGAGTAGATTACTTCGCCGACATCCTGCTATGCTAGTGTATCTACGTGGATGTTAGTGTACAATCAACTTTTAGCATAAACAAGCTTTATTAATACACTCTAAACCAAGCATGCTAACTCCTGATTTGCACAGCATTTCAATGATTGCCCAAAGTCATAAAGTCACTGTATGTTTTCACAGACTGGGATTTTATTTTGACAAACATATTATAATCTAATATAAGTTAAACCTTGGTGGACGCAGCCAAATAAATCTGCTAACCATGCATGTTCGTTAACTGAAGCAAGCAGCGAGCTAGACGAACAGTCTGCGGCACGCTGAAGGGAAACAAAGAGAATCCTTATAAGGGGAAATTTCATATTTCATTTCACTGTGATTCTTGTGAAATGGTTGCCATCGTGTGCAGCCATTATCTTTCTTTTTGAGAGTCAGATTAAAAGATGGATATAAATCTCATGTCCAGTGTGTTTAAAGCTCCAGTGTGTAACATTTAGGAGGATCTATTGGCAGAAATGAAATTTAATATTCAGAGTAAGGGGCCAATTACTTAAATAACGCCTAGGCGATGAGCGTTGGGGAACAAACAATGAGCTAACTAGCATCAAAACAGGAAGAAAGTGGTTAGGTAGTAACGCCTTCTGCTGAAAAGTTATATTTGAACTTTTATGTGTCTAAAAAACATCTCTTGTGTGATCGGCCCCTAAAACTGTCCCCTAATAGTCGACTAAAGTGTCAATCGATCTGCATCATCCGGTAGTCTAATTTAGTTGGTTGAACAGACAGCTAACGCTGTATTCGGTCATTAAGTGGTATTTCTTTTAATTTCAGCCTCAGTCAAGTTGGCAGCCTGCAGTCTTTATGGGCCTTTTCACCTTTAATCTGTGCCTTTTCCAACCATATGTTGACTCAATATCTGTATTTAACACATGGACATGAGATTAATATTCATCTTCTTGTCTCACTCTCAGAAGAAAATCGTAAGTATATTTCCCAAAATGTTGAAAATAGCTAAAAAGACCTGTTTTAAAGATAAAAGTTATACAGTAAATTGAGATTATGTTCTTCAGGTTTTGTGAGTCTGGTCCTCAATCTGATATTTCTTTCAGGGCTGTGTGCAATAATCAGAGGTCTAGTTGCCATACAGCCGGCCTGCAGCTTGTTGTCGGTCAGCTCTGAGGGACCGTGTCCTTCTGTACAACAGCACTGTAACGTCTTGTGCTCAGGTTTTTGTGCTATGACGTCAGGAAGGGAGTCTATGTGTGAGTGAATGATGAAGGGTAGTGCGACTGTTTTGACAATATGGATTTTTGTATTTTTAGTTTCCATGCACCCTGTGACCTCACAGATGTACATGAAATTTGACTCATGATGTCCGTGAAAGTGAGCGAGATCTTTGATGGAAGTTCTCATCACCCAGAACTCGTGTAAAACAATGTCAGTAAACTGTGAACATTTAAATATCTTTACTGTGAGTTTGGTTTTCTGTGAAATGGAATTAAAAAGGTGTGCTCCGGAGACGTGACCATAGACAAAAAGATCTAAATCAAAGCAGAGAAGGCCGACGAATTCTGACTCTATGTGTAATATGGGTCCAAAAACATACATTCATCCTATCTACATCATATGTCTCCAATGTTAGTTATTGTTACCAAGGTTATGTATATGGCTAGCTACTGGTTGGTAAACTAACATTACCCAAACAAGCACAGCTACTAATTTCTCACATTAATGTTACTGACCGTGAACGTAGCTTAGCTGTTGTTAGCTGACCAACAGCTAGCTAGTTAGCCAGATAGGTCAATGTTACATGCGTAAGATCTATGTCCTAAACTGCTAATGAATACATAGCTGGCTGGCCACACGGCGCACTTAGTCCCCGATGTAGACCAGCAAAGTGTTGGTGCCGAGAGCCGGTTCTTTGGTTGATGAAGCGCAAAGAACCGGTTTAAGATTAGGTGCCGGCTCCAAACCAGCCCTGAAACTGCAGCCGGAGGACATCGGAGAGGAAACCAGAAAACATTGTTTTCATAAAGTCTGATCCAGTTTCACCAAAATCACTGACATACAGTAGTTAGTGGAGATACGTCCACTTAGTGCAAGAACAGACGGAGGAACCTTATGACAACCCAGTGTAACATCAAAATGATTTAAAGCTGTTATTTTAAGGTAGAAATTGCTTTAATTGGACATGTGTAAATTAAAGCTTTATTTTACTTATATTTACAGAAAATAAATGTGTTTTTCCAAGAAATTATCATTCATAATAACCTCTAAATCATAAAAACATGATCTGTTACTGAGATTTCTTTGATTCAAAAATATGCGTCAAGTAATTTTCATCTGACACAAATGAAACCAGATACAAACATTTAAATACTGAGCTGCTGAATAGAAACACAGTTTAACTGAAACATAAAATAGATATTTTAAAGCCCTGAAATGTGTCGAGGGTTAGTGGGGACGAGACGCTCGGCTGAGTTCATAAATTCAGAGGACAGCTGGGTCTGAAAATCTTGCCTAATGCAGCTTTTGGGGAATCAAAGCATGATGGGAAAACAGAAACACATGCTGCCTCCCAGTTCAGGGTCTGGGTCCCGAAAGGACACGACCACACGACTGCACAAAGTTTCTGTCCCTGAAGTTAATGATATTGGGCTGTCGTGCGTCAGCGGTGCAAGAAAAGCAGCTTCCTTTATAAAGTGAATTAGTGATGAGTCACCCTAGTGCACAAATCATACACTGATAGTAAGTTTACACATAATCTAAAAACAGCATATTGATCAGTCCCTCAGGTCCCAGCTGATGCAAACTCAACCGATCCCCGTCTGTCTGGAATAATTTGATTTTTATTTTGAATTATTTCACTTTCTGCTGCAAAGAAAAATGTCCACAAACATCTGAACATGCATCACAGTTTCCTAGAAAGAAAGAAGTCAGACATTTTAGGCCTTAAATGTCTGTTTGAGGGGCTGATATTGTCTGTATTTCAACAGAAATGTTGGATTTCCATCATGTTTTCGATATTTTGACCTTTGACTGGATCAGCTGTTAATCTCCATCAGCCATTAAACTCACAACAAAAGGTGGAAACAAGCAATTAATTCACATTATCTGGACATTCAGTCAAACTGTCTGCTGTGAAAAAGGCCTGTTATTACATACAAGCTATTTTACTCTAAATGGGACCATCAGTCACTAAATGAACATCATGCTGTATGGAAGAAGACTGAAACTAGAGACTGAGAGCAGAAACTCATCAGGAAACTGTTTACTGAGCTCATAAATCAAGAGAAATGAGCCGAGAAGTCGTCATCAGACGTCTTTCTTGCAACCAATGGAGCTGCCTCCTGCTGGTTTAAGACTGTTCTGGTCCTGTTCCTGGTCCTGGTCTTGTATCACCATGAGCACTGACTGACAGCCCTCTCCGCTGACGGCCATGTTGGCTCTTCAGTCCTGCTCCGTGACCGTTTCTATAGCAACTGGTGTTTCTACAGCAGCTGATCTCTCAGCTCTTGGCCTCGTCACCATGGTGATGTTTTGTGGAGGACGATGGCACTTTATTTACAGCTGACACTCATCAGCCGTGCGGAGAGGAGCGGTGGCGGTGGTGGCGGTACCTGGACTGACCCTGAGTGCAGGTTCTGGTCCCAGCAGCAGGCCGACCGCTGCGAGAACAATACATGTGTTTAATGTCTGTTTTCACTCCACCGAGCCTCCAGTTGTTGGTTCTGAGGACTCTGACAGTAAACTGCGTCATCGCTTGGGCTGAAGCAGGGCGACCTCTGCTGGTCACAGTGTGGGAACTACAACTGCTGGACATAAAGAACTACAAAAATAGGATCAGGAAATAGATTGTTTCTGTCCAGCTGATTACTGACACACTGAAACGAGGGAGAACATAACAATCTCTCTTTATTCTCTATTCATTGTTTTCCTTATATATCTTATATTGATAAAAATGAGGGGAAAATATTACTATAACTGTGGTAGATATATGGGAAAGGGTTGATATTTATTAATAGATTAAACTCTTAAATTCAACTTTAATACCATTAAATTAATTTAATGTATTATAGCAGAGTTCACCTGTATTTATAGCTCATTGCTTTACAGTGTAAATATCTTTAATTAAAGGGGGGGGGGGAATAAGATCAGTTTAAAAATACAATACAAAGATAAAAAATGACATTAAAATATGTATGTTTAATATTCAACAGACAATAAATAGTAAAATAAAAACTAAATTAATATGGATTAAGAAGTTAAATATTAATAATAAAGACACTCAAATGTAAATAATTTAAAAGAACAGTTTGATGCAACCACAACATTTTTACTACATTTGAATGAACTTTATTTATTTATTGAGGCACAGTGTAACAACGCAACATAAAAACATCAGAAAACCAACATGAGAGATTAGACTTTATTAGGCGGAGACGTCTTTAATGTCCGGGTTCGAATCCTGGTTGGGGCCAGGGCACTTGAGCAAAGTGTTATTCTTATTTTATGCTTTTAATTTGACAGATTTTCAGCTTCTTGAATAAACAACAACTCTTGAAATAAGGAAGAAATTAAACACAAACAGAAATGTCCTGAAGTTAAAGGCTGTCATGTCTCTGATACTGAAAGCAAAGGTCTGGATCCTGGTTGAATCATCAGAGAACAGAAATAGAAGAAAATATCTGGTTCCTGAAGATCAATACGACCACACAGCTCGCCGCTCTAAAGCCTCAATAACTGCAGGAAGTTTGTGTAAACCAGAGAATTTGATGAATTCTGAGCAGATTATTTCCTGTTTAATTAACTTTTTTATATAATTCTCTGTCTGTATTTTGTATTTTTATAAATTCTTTAACAACTCCTCCCTGATGTTTGTTCATTGTTCTGTTAGACAGATGACGTTAATATTTCTTCACAAAAGTGAATAAAATGCTGAGATTTAGACCTACTGGGTATATTTATGTTTTCTAGCACAGAAAGTAAAATGTAATAATAACTGTGATAATAAATGTTAAAGATGACAGTTAATCAAAATCTGAGTGAAACATGTTTCCACTCATATCTTCACAACTTAATAGTAATTATAATTATCTATGAACTCTTTGACTTGTTTCTGTCTGTTCTTCTGTGACTCTGTATTGATTGATCGATCAGTGATTGATCAGTGATCGATGAGGTTTACCTGTAACTCTCCCTCCTCTCAGCCTATGTAGAGCAGTTTCCGGTCCCACCCTACAGTCTGCTGGTCTGTTCAGGCTCAGTTTGCATTGGCTCACCAACCCCCCTGCTGGCTGTGTGATGCAGTGTTATGAGTTATAAATTGTGTTTTAGCAGAATGTTTAAGGTTTGTGTGAAACGAGATATCTGAATGAATTTTGAGCAGATTTGTTTCTGTTGATGGAACTTTTTATAGAATTCTTTCTGAATTATGGATTTAAATCATTTTTTAACAATCATACAGAATTAATATTCCTTTTTTCTGACAGATTCAGTCTTTTGTTGTCTCTGATACTCTGCCTTTGTTCTATTAGACTGTTTACTTAACTATTTGCTTTTTTTCTAGCACACCTTGAAACAAGAAGACCTCACAACCCCCCTGTTAAGCTTTGGTGACCTGTAGTGGGGGTCCCGAGCCTCAGATTGGGAACCACTGTAATAAACCATAACAATGTGACACCTGGAGACAAATGAGCCAAACTGGATTCAAACAGATCGCCATTAATTAAACTGAAATATAAAATAAAAACAGAACTGTGATATTAAATGTTAAAGATGACTAATGATGATTAATCTTCATCTGAGTAACACAACTTTTCAATCATATCTTCAGAACTTAATAACTATAATTATTCTAATTATCTATGAACTCTTTTACCTTTTTCTATCTGTTCTTCTGGGACTCACTCCAAATTGATTGATTGATCAGTGATTGATCCGTTATTTAACTGTAACTCTCCTTCCTCTGAGCTCATGTAGAGCAGTTTCCTGTCTCGCCCTGCTGTCTGCTGGTCTGTTCAGGCTCCGTTTGCGCTGGTTCATGGAGCTCACTGACCCCTTGCTGGCTGCAGCGGTGCGGATTCTATTCAATTAAATTCAATTTTATTTGTATAGCGCCATTTCATAACAGAAGTTATCTCAGGACACTTTTCAAATAGAGCAGGTCTAGACCGAACTCCTTATAAAATTTACAGAGATATCTCAGTGCACTTTTCAAATAGAGCAGGTCTAGACCGAACTCCTTATAACATTTACAGAGACCCAACAGTACCACCACGAGCAAGCGAGACCCAACAGTACCCTTTCAATTCAATTCAATTTTATTTATATAGCGCCAATTCACAACAGAAGTTATCTCAAGTGCACTTTTCAAATAGAGCAGGTCTAGACCGAACTCCTTATAACATTTACAGAGACCCAACAGTACCACCACGAGCAAGCGCAGGTCTAGCCGAACTCCTTATAACATTTACAGAGACCCAACAGTACCACCATGAGCAAGACCTTGGCAACGCGTTCAAGCGTTTGTTTCCTTGTTTGAACATTAAAACACGGTTGATGGCGGCTCGTTAATTCGTTCACACTCACTATTTCAGCCTTTAACACATTATTCTGGACTCATGGTCGCACTGTGTGGCTCTGTTCGAGCACAATGCTGCGGACTGCGGAAGTCACTCGCTCTGTTCCTTCTGCGGGGCTCCTGCGGGGCTCCTGCGGGGCTCTGTGTCCGCTGGAGAACCGGAGTGAGAGCGGGAGCTCGG
>JAGRRF010012891.1:26726664-26739129 GCA_019097615.1 Morone chrysops
AAGGACTGAACGTTTCTGCCAGGCTCAGATTGTTACTCTGTGCTCTCTCAGTCTCAGTGGTTCAGGTCTGAACACGCTCGCAGGCCTTCATCAGATCAGTTCAACCTGTCACACATTCACTCTCTGTCTGACTTTGAAAAGGAGAGAAATCTGTTAAAGTTCATTGACAGTTACAGGTTAATATAAAGTCTAAAGTTAATATTTGCTGCTGTGATTGTTGGTTGTGATGTGTCTCCTTCCCTGCACGCGGAGTTACACATACCCACAGTCCTGTTGTCTACCAGTTTCTGAGGACAGATTAAATCAGTTCACTGTGTCCAGGTATTTCTCCACCTACTCACCTGTTTGTGAACCAGCTCGTGGTGTCACACTGCGGCGTGAAGAGTCGCTGACTCACCACGGTTTTAATGTCACAATGCAGCACATCTGAGTGGAAAAAGAATTGACATTGGTTTGGATTTGAGATCAGTGCGGTGGCTCTGTGGTTAGCACAGTCACAGCCTGACAGCAATGGGAAGGTCAGGGGTTCGAATCCCGGCTGGAGCAGGCTGTGGAGTTTGTGCGTGGTTTCTACCAAAACATGTGGCAATAAAATTTATTTTATTAGATTTGATCAATATGAGTGAAAACAGTCTAATGTGTTACAGTTTATAGCTGCTATCTGGAGTAAAATCTGTTCTCTGACTCTTTCACTGGAGTCAACTTGCTGTTTGCTTTTGGGATTTTTTTTGCTTGACTAGCAGCTTAGCCTGCACTGTAAAACCAGATATGTTCATTTAACTCAAAAAATAGTTGAAACTGATTTACATCAAAAGTTTTAAGCAAATTAAACTCAAATTTTGTAAGTTAAAAGTTAAAAGTATCTTACAAAACTAAGTTAGTGTCACTTAAAATTACTAGTAAAAGAGTTTTTTGAACTTACAAAATTGAGTTTGTGTTCGATGTAGTCAGTTTCAATTATAATTTGAGTTAAAATCACAGCTCTCTTTGTGCAAATTAAAGAGAGGAAGCTTCTTTCTTCAGACCATCAGGGTGATAAACTCCATACAGGCAGATTAAAGGTGGATTCTGTGTTCAGGTTTCTTTTTACATTCACCCAGATGCAAATTTAAAAAATCTCAATCAATCAATCAATCAGAATTGTTTCCTGAGTGTGTTTCTATGTGTAGCATGAAGAGACTGTAAACCTTTAACCATGTGTTGTAGATTTATAAATATAACTTCCTTGATTTTAGCCTCGTCGAGCCTATTGACCGTGCCGCCATATAATGTATAGTTTTCTTTATAGCTGTGAAATAACACACAAACCAGTTCTTCTTTTCAAATATACAGTATGAATGACTCCTCCCTCGTACAGTTAATACGCTCAATTAATCATTTCTACTTATTGACTCATTTGACCTGATTCAGAGGAGACTTCAGTTCCTGGACTCAAACATAAAACAGCTCTTATAAAGACTGCGAGTGAACAAAACATTGTGTTTCTGTTGACTCATACCATACACATACCATCACGCAGCGCAGCTAAATATCTACACACACACACAAAACAGCCTTTAAGGTGTCCCCGGTGGTGTTTGTGCACCACTTTATGGCTGTAAACCAAACCCTATCAGTTATCTCTCCTGAGTTTCTTGAACTAAAGGTCACATTTACAATCGGCTCTGTTGCTTCTCGTCCTCCCTGAAGAAGATATTTATGCTGAAAGTGATGATTTGTGATTTTATGCCTCTGTGCAGGTGACAGCTGAGGTCAGAGGCTTTATGTTTTCGGGTTGCTCATCAGTTACTGAGTTCACTGTTTGTCACTGAGTCAGTTTGGGAACCAGCGGCCTATAAGAATCCATCTTTACAGAGTGTGTAATGTATATTCACTGGAATCATACATATGTACCATTGATACAGTGATAACTTATATTTACTTGCACTTCACTAAATATATTATGAGTCTAGACAGACATATATAAACTGTTATAACTGGTGGGTGGAGACATTCGGCCTGCAGGATTTATTTCATTCATTCATCCATTTTTGTCCATAATCTATTAAATGAGCCGCACTGTTGCTCTGGGTGACGTGTTCCTTCATCACCATGAATACACACACACACACACACACACACACACACACACACAGTAGTTCAACTCAATCCCACATACCCTGTCCGGCTACAAATACACTCTAGAGCACCAAATGTGGACTTTTTAAAAATGAAAAACTAAATATTTGTGAGGTGTTTTTAAAGACGTCTTCAGTAAGAACCAACAGGCTCCGAGCCGCAGACAGGAAGTCAGAAATAGACGGTTTTGGTGTGACTGAGATTTGTTCTTAAATGATTGAATAACTAAATTATCCTTTAAATTGCAACATGTTGCTCCTTTAAAAGCCGACAGTCACTGACTGTTGACACACCTGTTACCTGTGGGTGTGGCGTTAATCCCTGCTGGGTGTTGTCCGAACGTTCAGTGAAACTTTAAAGGAACAAAACAGATTAAGCAAAAGAAGAGACATTGTAAGGTTCAGCTGGAGTACTGCAGTTCACTGATCAATAAATCAACACAGACGGAGCTTATAAAAGGGTTATTGTGTGTCTTTTGTTGTCTCCTCAGTCCAACCATGAGGTGGTGCTCTCCTCCTCTTCCTCTCGTCTTCCTCCTCTTCTCTTTCTTCTCCCTCTTCATCGGAGCAGCTTCAGGATTCAAGATCTGCGCCTACAATGTGCCGAACTTCACCCACACGAAAGTATCAAACTACAGAGTGAGACACACTCTGACGAGGGTAGGATACACACACACACACACACACACACACACACACACACACACACACACACAGGTTTATAGTTATTGGGGTATTGAGGGTCCTTGAAGCTCCCCTTTCTATCTAGCTTCTGTTTCACATGTTTCAATGTATTTTCTCTATGAAAGTCCATTTCTGCCAATGTGACTGAAAAAAAAGGATTCTGTAAATTATTATAATGTAAAATTTCTTAAAATAATGACTTAGTATCTTATAATAATTCATAAATAAAAGATTGTTGCCCTAAGATGTCTGTGTATGACAGCTTTTCTAAAAAAGTGCATGTTGCAATGAAACTGTGGGAGGAAGTGAAAACTGCAAAAACTGTTGCAAAACTCGCTGGGAACTAAAATCGCTGGCAGAATAAAATCATACCTGTTTTGCAGGGTACAATGTGAAAACTGTCAAACCATGACAGCAAAAGACTGTAATCTCTAAATGGGTTAAAGTTTCTGTGTAAGTAAGACACTGATATCTAATGGCAAAACCTTTATTTATAGGAAGGAATTTATATGGAATAAAGTAGAAATAAATTGTAAATTGCACAGAAAACAACCGTCATAGTGTTCATATGGCAAAACTGAGTCTTTTGATGGTAAAATATGGATTAAAACTCAACATTACTATTAATATTTATATCCTTTTAGCGTAATAGTAGAAAAAGTTCAAGCAACCACAGTTTTTATTTTACTGTAAAAATAACAAGTTTTCTCAACTGCTGTTTCCAAGAATGAACTTTGAACCTCTATTTAAATTTATTTATATTTAAAAACTTGCATGTCCATTAATCTTAAAGATCCCCTCCAGAGATTATTGAAATATATATAATCTCTGACTGGAACAATAATGTGTGTCTACAAAAATATAACTGCCACATTAAAATCCTTTAAAAAATCACACATGACATTGTTCAAACATCACATTGTAGGAACGGGAAGAACAACTGATTTCTGACTGGAGGGACTTAAAACATTAGTACACTGTGAAATAAGCTGTAGTCATTAAATAAAGTGGTTTTCAGACAGACAATAAAAGGACTTAAATGACATTTATGTGCTCAAACCCAGAGGTCTAATGCCTAAAATGTGTCTGTCTGTGCAGATCGTGTCTCGCTGTGATATCACCCTCCTGCAGGGGGTGAAGGATTCTGACGGTAAAGCCATCCAACGTTTGCTGGCTTCTCTCAACAGGTACAGTGAAAACTACTGAAGCAGGTCACACTGTGTTCACTGACTCCTTTATTTTACAAAAAATCAAACTCTTTGTGTTCTTTGCTGATAGTTAATAATCAGGTTATTAGCAGACTTTTCAATAATCTGCATCAATGAGTCTATAAAACAAAACCACGCTCACATCTGTCTGAACTTGTATTGTTCTATCAGTATCATGGTTGTAGCTGATATTTATACAGTTGAATTTAATTGATTTCAATAAGCCACAACAGAGTGAATCATTTTGTTTAGATGTTTTTAAAATAAAGGTAAGACGGGGCTCATTGCCAGGTCCAGAGAATAAATCACAGCAAAATATTTATGTTTTTATGATTAAATTCTTCTTTATTCAACAATAAAAACTGTTAAAAAGGGATTTTAGATACTGCATCAACTGTAACTCTTTCGATGAATGTACTCAGACACTAATACTAACCGCATCATGTGTATTAATACAATGTGGTGATCTGACCTGTATGTGTCTGCTGTCTGCCTCAACAGGAATTCTGACAGGTACAGTGAACATCATCTAATCATCATTAATCATCCCAATCGCCTTCATTTACTCTCTTTACTAATCTAAATGCCTGTGATCAGGTGACACTGTATTTGGGATAGTTACGGTTACAGTTATTCTGCAACAGTCTCAATGGACTCATTTTCAACAGGTTTATCAATCGATTTGTTAAAATGTCAGACAACATTAACTTTTAAGAGTTTATGTGACTTATCTTTACCTAAACTTTAATCATTGTAATATTATTTATGGTCTATTTTAAGGTTAAGTAAAGTAACAGCTCTGTGTATCTAGTACAGAGACATGAAATAGGGCTAGCCAAGCTAAGCATAAGGAATGAGGGGAAACTGCTAACCTAACCTCAATTATATTGTAAAGCAAGATCTCTTGTTTCTTACGTACATATCACAAAGCTGGGTGTATCACCGGCTGCAGTAGAAACATAGATTTGAGTGTCGTCAGCAAAATGTTAAAAATGTGTCTTATTTCTTGAAAATTGACTCATAGAAAACCAGTAGACCAAATATTAAGCCTTGTGGGACGCCACATCGAGGAAAGTCAGAAGCTTAATTAAAGTGAAAAATTTGATCAGAGTTGACGGCAACAGATAATATAATGGAGAATTGGTAAATGCAGTTTTGATAGATTTCTTTGGCGTTTTGAGAAGAGGTGTCCAAGCTGTTATAAATACTGTAGATATTGAGGATAAGTCACTTTTATACTTACTGAACTACATTTATGTACTTTTACTGAGGTATAAATTTCAAAGCAGTTTTCTAGTAGAGTGACATTTACTCCTGTAAAGATATGAGTCACTCCATTTAATGATGGTGGTGTATATAATGCCATTGTTATATACTAAATGGCCTAATTTAACCCCAGTGTTATTACTGGAACAAGGCTTTGCTTTGGTCAGCAGGTAGCTGCTTTTCTTTCTGGTGACATCTAACAAGGAACATTTGATTTTGCTCATTTTGTCAGTTTGTTTGTGAAGAACTAATGCTAATGGACATTTACGAACGCTCGTCTTACAAATGCATGTCTGTTGGCGTCCGTGGGCCATTCTGACAGTATAAACAACTGATTCACATGGTATTAAAAGCATGATTGCTGCCATTGGATTATGTTGTTGTTAAATTTAGGTTGGTGTGCATGTGTGGATATACGGGAATCTTTTGTCAATCAGGTTATTTTAAAGGTCCAGTGTGTCACATTTAGGAGGCTCTATTGACTAAAATGTAATTTAATATTCATAGGTATGTTTTCATTAGTGTATAATCAGAAAATAAGAATCATTGTGTGTTTGTAACCTTAGAATGAGAACTTTTTATCTACAGAGGGAGCGCGTCCTCTTCTGGCGGTTATGTTTCTACAGTAGCCCAGAATGGACAAACTAAATACTGGATCTAAATTGGGCTTTTTTTCTGCGAGTTTTGCAGTTTCTTCTACACACTTTTACAATCTGTAACTTCACCACTAGATGCCACTAAATTCTACTCGCTGGCCATTGCAAAGGCTAGTATGGGCTGGTGGTGCTCAGACCCTTTAAGTAAAAGTACAGCAATGTAAAAATACTCCATTACAAGTTAAAGTTCAAGTAAAGGAAATATTACATATATTACTAAAGTAGTAGTAAAAGTACATTTAGTGCAGTAAAATGTGACCGATATCTGATTCTATGCAACATAATTAGATTATTAGTACTGAAGCCTCAATGTTAGAGCAGCACTTTACTGTTGGAGCTTGTTTCAAATAGTTTATATAAAGTAAGATAGTTTACTCCAGTGGTTTTTATTTTTGCATTTTGTATTATGTATGTTTAAGTGTAAATCATCAAACTTAAAGGTCCAGTGTGTAACACTTAGTGTATAATCACCTGAATATACAGCACAGGTTGCCTTCCATGGAGTCCGCCATGTTTTAAAAGTAGCCCACAACAGACAAACCAAACACTGCTTCTAGATATAGGGCTGTTTGTGTTTTTAGCCAGTTTCCCGACCACCGTAGTTTCATCGTAGGTTGGAAGGGTAGGGTGCAATATGTACCATTAGATGCCACTAAATCCTTCACACTGGACCTTTAAAGGTGGGGTCAGTCATTCTGGAGAAATCCCCAGGTCATGAAATACAGACTTTGGGTTTTCTGTATTTGGGAGTTGTGTTGTTTCCCATTTACCATAACCCAAAGTATCGGTATTTAACGACCTGGGAATGAGACTCAGCTGTTGCATCCTACTGTCAACTTTTGTTTTGGTTTGGCCCTTCATTCGCACGACAATGCCATTTTGGGGGCCTGAAAGTGAATTATAGTCCAGTGTCTTCCTGTTTATACTCCCACATTGGAATTGCTATAGTTATACCGCCACCTACTGGCATGGCGTGCATACTACAACGTTGTTTTTGCAGATCTGTGTACACGAGGAATGCAAACCGCTGTTGTGTGAAAAAATCTGCTATCTTTCTCCAGAGTGACTGATCACAACCTTTAAATTCAAATGGAAACACATTCTAGAAATTTTTAAGATTTGAGGAGAAAGATTGTTACTGTTTTCGATCCTGAACTGTCAGGATAAATCTGGGTGGGGAAAGTGAAGTTAAAGAGCATTTATTTAACTGGTAAACCTCCAGATTCAACTGTGAATCATCAACATATAAAAGATGGTCGTCTCCACTTCCTCCCGCTCTACAAAAATGAAGCCAAAATATCAGCTGCTGCCATCTTTCACCATTCGGAGTCTGTGCAGTAATGATCTGATCCCATCCATTCAATTATGAGTTAAAACCCTCTTTTTATATCTTCAAATAAGTAATTAAAACCCAGCTGATGATAAAAATGAACTCTTGAACAAACATCAGCGTGATAAGAAACAAGAAAGCTGTACTGCAGTCAGCCGATGTGTTTTGGCTTCATGTCGTCCATCTTTATATATATTGATGTGAACAGGCTGAGATCCTTACCCTCAATGATAATCACCTGGACAGGTAAAGGTAAAATCCTTGTGTCTGTTTGCTGCACCGACTGCTGTCTTACTGCTGTGTTTGAGTAATCAAGTTTCTCTTTGTTTGTGTGTTGTGTTGAGGTATGAACACTACCACTACCAGTCAGTGTCCAGTAAGAGTCTGGGAAACTCCCCCAAAGACATGGAGCAGTACGTTTTCATCTACAGGTAAGAACACAGTGCTGGGATCCAAATTCTGCTCGACCAGGGTGATTATTAACTGATATCAGACTTCATTGTCTCCAACCAATCACTTACCAACATATCTAACCCAGTCTCACTGCCACTTGGTCTGTGGCCCTCCACCTTAAGGCCTCCGCACACCAACCCGACGGCCGACCGTCGGCAGAAAAGCAGTCGGACTGATCAGTCGGCTCCCGTCTCCTCGAGTCGGTCAAAACAAAGCCCCCGAACACACCTAACCGACGCCAACTGGAGCGTACCTTCTGCGCATGCGCCAGGCGTAATACGTCCCCATAACAGCAGGCGGCGCTAATCTGTGTTGTCGCCCCCCAAAAAAAACGGAAATGACTGATCACTCTAGAACTAGTAAACACAGAGCACACTGTCGTCAGTCATTGTTTTCATCAGAGTGTTGATAGCAGTCAACAAGGATCGTTATTGTCATTACTCGCTGAACGGAAAATACGATGGCTAATAATAACAAGATACTGGTGTTGTTTACCATCGTCACTTCCGTTTTCTCGTGCACTCATCTCTCGTATTTAATTAGTGGGAATGTGTTGAGACTGATATGCTTTATGTCGTGATGCCAGATCTGGACCCTGGCAATGAGGACTGGATTACAAAACTAAGATGATCAATGAAAGTTGATCATATCTTTTTGTTTAAGTATTGTCCAATCCTTCCAGTTTGTCCAGACCTGAGTCATTAGATCAAGTAAAATTCTTCGACTTTGGATTCTCATTCCTCTGCTGCCTCTAAATTTGACTTCTCCCTCTGAACCTCCTCTGATCAGGAGCGAGACGGTGAACGTGACGGGTCAGCATCAGTACCAGAAGCAGCAGTCCTTCGTCAGAGAGCCATTTGCCGTCCATTTCCAGAGCAACAAAACCGGTCAGTGGACGCAGAACAAGCTCATTGACATCAGGACGAGTGGACTGACTCTTTACCCTTCCTCTCTCTCCTTCCTGTTTGTCCTCTCCCCTTCCTGTCCTGCAGCGATCGAGTCGTTTATTCTGATTCCCCTGCACAGTGAACCCCTACAGGCCGTCCAGGAGATCGACCGGCTCTACGACGTCTTTGAGGAAGTCAGTCAGAAATGGAACAACACGGTGAGGAAATCTGATTTCATTAGGAGGGAGGGAGGTTCGCTGAGGTGTTTCATGCTGAATATGAAGGAAATTTTCATATTTTTTATGCTAATGGATTTATAATAAGCTATATGTTAGATTCAGCCTCAGTCTATTAGCATGAAAATGTGTTACTCGTGTGTGTTTGTGTGTGTAGAACGTGATGTTTCTGGGAGATTTCCACGCTGGCTGTGCCTACGTGACCCGAGCCAACAGGAGAAGCATCCGACTGTTCTCCAATACGACTTTCCACTGGCTGATCAGAGACAAAGCGGACACGACCGTCCCTGACTTGACCACCTGTGCTTATGACAGGTGAGTGTGTGAAATGTGAGGTAATAATGGGAGGAAACAGAAAATGCTTGATGTTTTTGAATGTTTTTCACACTGTGTCTGTGTGTTAGGATTGTGGTACACGGGCAGAACTTCCTGAAGGCGATCAGTCCATCGTCTGCACAAGTGTTCAACTATGGCAAAGAGTTCAAACTTCCCAAGACGAGGGTATGTTTGTTTCATTTTTAGCTGCTCTATGAATAATAATGTCTGACTGTATCTCAACGACTGTCGGATGAACTGTGACGATGAAACGTGGTTCAGACATTGATTTACATTCCCACCCACCTCCGTTCCGACCAATCAGCAGTGATTTATCCAGCTTCTCAAAGTCATTTTCAGCTGAAACTGTAAAAAAAACCTGCCCTTAAAGGTCCAGTGTGTCCGACAGTAACGCTATCTTGTTACCTAATCTACATTAAGTGTTTTTTGTAGCAGGCTGTAACTGTTTTATTTCTGCTGTAAAGTATTTAAATATGAGGCCTTATGGAGGCGGACTCACTGCTGGAGCCAGCCTCTAGTGGCCGTTACAGGAACTGCAGCCCCGGAGGTTAAATTAAATTCAGGATTCACACCAAAACAAGTGGATGAAAATGTGCTTTTTGTTTGACTCTGTGCTGCTTCTGCCTGCCAGGTGCTGGAGGTGAGCGACCACCTGCCCGTGGAGGTACGACTTAAGAGCTCCACCCCTCTCCTTCAGGCCACGCCCCTCCTGATCCTCCTCAGTGTCTGTGCGATCGTCCAGTCCTTCCTGGCCGCTCTGTGATCGGCTAACCAACTAGCTGATCTACATTAATTGTTGGCGAGCTTGAACATCAGCGACTGATGTAGATTAGCTATTAGCACGTAGCATAGCTAAGTACAGGAAAGGGGGGGGGGAGTCGGCCGATGTTTGCTTAACTGTTATTGGAGGACAGAGCCAAAGGGAGCGTGATGATGTCGTCAGGTGCCATTTAAAAGAGGCCAAATACGTTATTTTAGATTTTAACAGAAATAATGAGAAGGGACGTCTTAATTGTGTTAATGAATGTGTTTACTAATTGATCCTGTATCAGTTTGTAATGAATGCACAAAGTGAACTGCAATAACACAACATGTTTTTACTTTAGAGGTGATGTTTCCTCATTATCTCTTCTTCCATCATCTTCATTATCTGTTGTTCTTTCTGTCACCGCCTAAGTTCTTTTCCACTCTGTACAGAAACTGATGTAAATAATGTCAGGAAGACGTTTATAGGTTGTGTTTTTAATATTCAGTAAAGTTTTTTTATGTTGAAATTAAAATGCTGAAGATGTTGTCATTACACACACACACTATATACTAATAAATAAATATATATATATAATATTATATTATATTTTATGTATTTATATATATTTTATGTATTTATATATATTTTATGTATTTATCAGGTTCCATTATTTTATACCTTTTGGTTTTCAGTAAAAAGACATAGCATGATAAAAACAAATAATAATTTATAACCCATTAATACTTTAATTACACTGCAATATAAGTTTATTTATTCACTACACTAATGTTAAATACTGTAGTTAATATTTTACACATCTTAGTTTTTATATATTATATACTGAAATGTAATGTTATTTTTACACTTATTTTATATTGTTATATTGTAATATAATGCACATTAAAATATATATATTTAAAACTAAGTTAATGTCACTTAAAATTACTGATAAAAGATGCTTCATCAAGAATCTAAATTTTTTGTTAAAAATTTAGTTTGCGTTACTTAAAATGTTTAATGTTTCTGTCTCAGTCCCCCACCAGAGGACGCCTCTCAGGACAACTTATTCCACCAATGAAGAAGAGACATACTTCTTCACAGCAGAGATTGTCTGTTTCTGTGAAGATGTTTCACTCCTGAGCTAAAACAAACACTGGCCTCATTACGGAGAAGTTTTCTGATTAAGTTCCTGGTTTGACTGAAAGCAGAGAAATATCTTGGATATATTACATATTATAATGTGTGAACAGATTCCAGCAGTAAGATATAGATAGATATAAAGAGATATAATTAAAACTGAATACATTTGGGTTGTTGGACTCAACATAAAATCATCAAAAGAATCTGAAACATGTAAATAAGTTAATTTAACTCAAACTATTGTTGAAACTTAAGTAAAACCAACTAAATGTTGTACGTTAAAAAAACATTCTTGATCAAGAAGTTTTAGGAGCTTTTAAAAGGAAAGAGGTTTGGGACCCAGTGATATATGTGTTTGTTTGTGATTAAATTAGCGTATATTTCTGCCAGCACATTAATATTTATCTAGAATGACCCTCTGGGAATCAGACAGCTTGTCACTGATGGTTTTAAGTCTCTGGAACCGGCAGCGGAGTGAGCTCTCCCCTCTGCTCGCTGCTCTCAGATATATAACCTATTATATAATTAAAAACTGAATACATTTAGCTTGTTGGTTTCAACATAAAATAGTTTTTAAAAACTGAATTTACTGTTGAAATTGATCACATAGACAATTCTAAGTAAAACCAACTTAATTTTGTGAGTTAAAAACATTCTTGATCAAGTTTTTATTTGTATATGTAATTGTTTGTACGACGGAGAATTAGGGCCAGACTAAGACATTTATTTATTTTTTGGGGGGAAATTACGAGAATAAAGTCGTAATATTACGAGAATAATGTAATCGTTTTAATAAGAAAAAAGCTTCGATAGAGTTATCAAGATCTGACGTGAGCAACTCAACCAATCAGCAGCCTCTGATTGTCTCAGTCGTGCCGTACAGTCAACAGGTAAACTAATGTATTGATCTTTTCGTCTTTATTCTAGTAGCCATTTCATATTTATCTTTGTTTAATGTCTTTATATTGCGTTATTTTTATCTGTCTTTTATACAAAAGATATATTAATCGCATTTTTCTTATTTGTATTATATACAAAAGTTCTTTTACATAGGCAACTAAAATTGCAATATATATTATCTACGGGGTTTTTTTTATATAAAAAGTTTTATATCTGCATGTCTATTTTTTTCGACTGTACTGCCTCTCCTCTATTCCTGCTGTGTGTCATTGTAACGTAATTTCATTTTGATGCAAATCCAAATGACAAATAAAGTCTGTCTAAGTCTAAGTAATGTTACAACTCTATTCTCGCAATATTATGACTTTATTACGACTTTATTTTCGTAATGTTACGACTTTGTTCTCGGAATGTTACGACTTTATTCTCGGAATTTCCTAGTATTTTTTTGTCTTGGTATGGCCCTAATACTCTGTTGTATGTTTGTGATTAAACCGTTAACCC
>JAGRRF010012891.1:26775499-26785954 GCA_019097615.1 Morone chrysops
GGTCCAATTAGTCTTATTAGCAGCTGTTGAAAAGAGCTGATAATCCTCTTAAAACCAAACTCCCAACACATAAAGACGGCGAGGGGCTCGATGGCAGCCTGCAGGAGACTGAACCTCGCTCTCTCGCACCGTCTCGCTCTCCATTGAGTCATCAGCGGGTCTTTGTGTTGTCATGGTGACCCCGTCTGTCAGCCCACCAATCGCAGCATTGTTTCCCCCCACGGTGATTGACGGGATGTGATGGTAACTCGTGGCAACAGGTTGTCAGAGCGGGGGATGATGTATTTCTGGGGGAGGGGGAGGCGGTATTGTTTAGTGTGTGTGTTTTTTATCCACGCAGTGTTTTTGTTCTCAATCCTTTTGACTTGTGACTGGGACAAGAAAGTGCTAATCTGTTCTCTGCAGGCACTTCACACACGATTCAACAAGTTCTCATGGCCATTAACTCCACTTCATCCTGCAGAAAATACTAATTATCAATTTCATGTATGAAGGACAGCAACAGAGGGCTGGGAAATAAGATTAAACATCCTCTGAGATCATAGATTTTGCTGTATTGTTCATATTGTGAACTACGACTTTTAAAGTCAAGTAAAAATTTATCTTTAAAGTCTAGATGAAAAGAAAAATACCCTTTTAACCCTTTAATCAGAATCAGAATCAGAAATACTTTAATAATCCCAGGGGGAAATTATTTAAAGATCAGTTATATTGCTCCCTTTTTTTTACAATGTACACTAAACCATGTACAAAAACTCAATTTCTTTGTATTTTTATATGAAAATCAAATCATTTTGTCTTCCTATAAACTGATTTCATCCAATAATATTATCACATTCACCCATAAATCAATTTTCAGCTTTTAGCCACACAGAGCAAAGATTCATTAGTTAGCTAGCTAGGTAACAGCTCACTGATTACTGTACAAATACACAACTTTATTATTGCTGTACAGAAACACAACTTTGTAGTTTGTCTCCTGTTCCTTCATGAAGAACAGCTGCCTGAAACCTTCTGCTGGAACAACTGATTTGATAGATCGATTGATCGAAGATAGAAATGGATACATTTAGTTGCAGATTGAATATCTATTTGGGATTTTTGGCTGTTTTTACTCTTAAGCACCAACAGAAGGCATTTTTTAATACATTTGTTGTGTTATCCGCATTGATTCATTCCATCTGTAGTGTGTCAACAGTGCGATGCATTAAGGGTCAGACGGCAGCCTTGGATGTCGACCAGCACCAAACACAACAGATGGATTTGGATAAATATTGATTTTCTCCTGAGAGCCTCTCGTGCGTGAAAAATCCTCTCCTCCCCGTTCAATACAGATATAATTGGTCATTTGTGATTGTGTGTGTGTGTGTGTTTACAGTAGATTAAGTTGTTACCAGCTGATTGTTTCCCGTGTATTAATCTCATGTTTATGGGTCAAGCGGCACACGCAGGATGTTCACGCTGCAGGACATTTGACACAAGCTGACAGTCGGGTTTGTTTTTCCAAAGAAAAATATACAGAAATATGTAACTCAGAATTTATTTTAACTTTTTTTTGGCATTTGAGAAGAAGCCTGGATAAACTAAAAGGAGGCAAAGCCACTCACAGTGAGTTGACAAAACTGTATTTAATATTTAAAGTAATGTGGTGTAATTTAACTGTTTTAAGCAGCTACAGAAAAGCTCTATTTGTGTGTATTTAGGTATATTGTGGTGAATTGATTGATTAAAAACACACAGGAAAGAAAAAAGGACAAAAACATATTATATATTTATTGTGTAAATTCACATAAAAGCCTGATTATAAAAGTGTGTTTTTAGTAGGGATGTAAAGGATGAAACTGATTTAATGAGCCATATTTCCTCAGGTAGGTTGTTCCAGAGTACAGTTGCAGTAGCCTTTTTGATTGATTGATTTTATTGCATCAAGGATGCTGCACCATGTGGTTCCTGGCCTGTAGAGGCTTGACAGCAACAGCAGCCACATGACAAATCATATTGTACAGCTGCACAGATTCAAAGAGACAATATTTCATAACATTCAATCTCCACATCAGAAACGTCTCATTAAGTCACCATTTAACAACATTTTCACCTTCAGACAACCAAAAAATTTCTTCCGCAGATGGTAAATTATGGTGCAGAAGACGTTTGTTCCGATGTTTATTGGATTTCAACAGCGACACAGTGTTTAACATATTTAGTATTTTTATTTTACACTTTTTTGACTTCTGTAAGACAATCAGACATGTGAGTGAACAGAAATGTCAGACCTTTGTACAAGGCTCACTTCCTGTTTCCAGTAGGGGCCGCTATGACTTTGACTGAATATTAGCATGTAGATGTGTTCATGGTGGGACTCTTATCAAACACGAGACATTTGCTGGAGATTTGACAAAGTACACTGAAGTTATGTCAATTTCCTGTTTCATGGTGTCGAAATTCACAAAATTACAGTAACACAGAGCACAACTTTTCAGACTGTCTTCAGGTTGCACTGACCAAATCTGAACTTCTCTAGGAGGAGTTTGTTAAAACATAATGCGTGTAAATTGCCAAAAATGACTATGAAATTCAAAATGTCCGACTTCCTGTTGGGTTTGTGGTCCAAGAGGATTTTTTTGTTTTTGTTGGGCCCTAAAAAATAATAAACATACAAAAGAGCAAACGTGCACACTGACACTGCTTTCTTACTTTGTCAGCTAGTCTGAGTTTTAATTTCTGTTTGATCGATGGCTGAATGAGCCGCCAGGAACATCCCTAATTCAAAGTATTGTGTAGCATCTATTGCATCCTGGAGGTGTGGACCAACGCTGCCTTGCTGCCAGCCTGGATAAAAGCATCGATAAAATCGTGATTCAAACTGCCTTCACTCTCCCTGCGCTATCCCTCGCGGTCTGACAAACATTCTTGTTTCCCCCTTTTTCAAATGATGATTTCCATGAAGCAGAAGTATAGATTCAGTTGAGAACCTGAGTTGCAGAGTTTGGTGTTTCTCCCTGAAGTCCTTCTGTTCACATTATAAACCAGGAGCAGCTGCTCCCTGCTTTTGATCAGACAACCTGAATCTGATAACGCCCACAGAGCTGCTCACTTTATGCAGATCCACCGCTACCAGGTCTGAGAGAGGCAGAATTTAAGGCCCATTAACATTCATGAAAACACTGCCCCACTGCTCCCACGCACATTCCCTCTGACATCAAACTTGTCTCCAACTGCAGCCTCTCAGAAAAGCCCGGAGAGAGATGACACTGTCCTCGGGATGTTAATTACCTACAGTCACTGAGTGCATTTCATCTGACGGTGTGTCATGCTGTTAATTTATTTCTCCTCTTGTTGTTACTTGTGCAGCAGCCCTGAAGCCTGATATCCACACAGATAAAACAGATTAATTGGTCGACTTACAATTCTATAATTTCACACCTGTCTGCGTCTGCAGTGATGCTGCTGATAAGTTTGGTGATTTGTGCTGAGTGGTATATGTTTTATCAGTGTGTTGTTGTGTTGTGGGCTGTAAGGATGAGCTTTAAAGACACACAAAGACACAAAGAAGCATTGCTGTATTCTCCAAAAATCTGATAATTCAGTTCAAGAGAAGTTAGACCGCCTCCAGAAAAACTCCACTTATTGGCTCTTTGTGAGCAGAAGTTTTCCTCACAGGGCCTCCGTCAGTGTTTGTAGATGTCCACCTTATAACTTTAAAGGTTTTATATACGTAATTCGCTGCCATTAGATGTCGCACTAGAGAACCTAGAGAATTGAC
Organism: Morone chrysops; assembly: GCA_019097615.1. Classification (NCBI taxonomy): domain Eukaryota; kingdom Metazoa; phylum Chordata; class Actinopteri; family Moronidae; genus Morone; species Morone chrysops. The sequence continues at coordinate 26,779,263 of JAGRRF010012891.1, forward strand.
AAAACAAGTATTTACAAGTTTTACCTTGCAGATAATTGTAAAAGTTAAAACTGGACTGAAACTAGATCAAATTCACCAAAACCGTCAGATGAAAAAATAACAGCAAGACAGGCTGCAAAATACGTCCACTAAAAGTGGTTGTTTTTGCCACTGACAGGCTCAGATTTTTATTCTCGTATCTGACAACATTAGGAACAGAACCAGAAGCAGCCATAATATCACTATCACCCTCCACCAGACTCCATAGACAAAAACACTAATTGTACCTTCAGATCATCGTAACTTTATTCAAACCGTCTTTGTTAGTCCTTACAACAATCACCAACTCTGGTTTGGATGAAATAAATCCTTAATTCACCGACATAGATGATAAAAACAGCAGTTTCAATCAGAGCAGACCGGCTATAGAAACAAACCTCAGAGAGGCTGCGATACAACACAGACAGAGGGAGTGAGGCACCATGTGACTCTGTATCTGTATATAGAGAATAGCTGTTTTCTGATATATTAATGTTCATAATCTCATATATAACCTTTTAAGTAAGTATACAAATGAGCACTCTTGCTGGTACTTCAATCAAGGCAGTTCTGAGTCTATGGATCTATCGTTTACCTTAGCCTTGGACGCAGAGTAACTCCAGCCTCCATGTGTACACAAGACACAGGTGTGAGGTCGGAGCTATTTGTGGCCATGTTAGTGCCCTACAGACACCTACAGCTGGGGGATTGGGATGGAATTGGTTAGGGGGAACACTAGCAGAGACTGGATGGCTCTAGACTGCTGGTTCTTGATTTTAAGGTGTACTAGAAAACATAACAAATATGCACAGTAGGCCTTTACCTCAGCATTTGGTTCACTTCTGTGAAGAAATGTAAATTGTCTAATAGAACAATGGCCAAGCATCAGGGACAAGAGAAACCTGGATTTTTCCCCAAAAAAGAAGCTTATTAAGTCTATATGATTGTTACAAATCATCAAAAATACATAATACATAAAAAAGTTTTTACAAATAGGAAATAATCTGCTCAGAATTCATCCAAATCATTTGTTTTACACAAACATCCTGTAGTAAATTAGTTCATTATTTGGGTTCATTGTACACTTTTGAATATAATATGAAATATCCATAAAATAAGTCACTGAGTCAGTTTATTAAAGATAGAAAAGGGGTCCATTGAGAAAAAAGGTTTGGAACCACTGCTCTAGACAAAGGTATATGTCAGTTCTTAATCCATCTGTAAACAGGCAGCACATTGGTTTTGTCACTGTGTGTGCTTACGCTTTGTCTTGCACTAACTTGCATTTTAAATTTCCAAAGTCAATTTAGTTTGGCAAAAAAAAAAATGTGCAATGGAATTACTGCCCAACCCAAGTACAACAGAGCAGAGAGGTGGGCGGTTCCAGTCTGTTAGCATCCAGTTCATCCCTCAGACAGACCTTTCTCACAGTACACATTTTAACGGTTGCATTCCATTCAGGATACTGCTGTTGTGCATTTCTTGCCAAAACAAGCTGCAGTTTGTGCCATAAAAAAGGTAATTGTCAGTTGACTGGCTGTTGGATCATTTTAAACTTTGATGGACATAAAACTCTGAGTGAATCATCAGTGCAAACAATGAGGCAGTGAACTGCTCATTCTTTGGAATCAAGGTTCAGGTACACAATTGTATCCATAACAGCTTTAGCAGCAATTCTCGTCTCCTAGAAATTATCTTTATAAAGTTGTGGTCAAAAGTTTACATACACAAAAAATATACATACAGCAATGCTAATATTTGGTTACATGTCCCTTGGCCATTTTCACTTCAATTAGGCGCTTTTGGTAACCATCCACAAGCTTCTGGCAAGTTTCTGGTTGAATCTTTGACCACTCCTCTTATCATAATTGGTGCAGTTCAGCTACATTTTTTGGCTTTCTGACATGGACTGGTCTCTTCAGCATTGTCCATATGTTCTCGATGGGGTTTAAGTCAGGACTTTGGGAAGGCCATTCTAAAACCTTAATTCTAGCCTGATTTAGCCATTCCATTTCCACTTTCGATGACACAACTTTCTACATAACCAAAATTGATAATTCATGTGGCTGTATGTATATTTTTGACCCAGCAGATTTGGTCACATTTTCAGTAGACCCATAATAAATTCATAAAAGAACCAAACTTCATGAATGTTTTTTGTGACAAAGAAGTATGTGTTCCAATCACTCTACCTCCCTCTTCCTCTAGTGCTTTCTCAAAAATATAAAAATAAATTGTTATTTGCTTCCAGTGCTTGATGTGAGTAGGTCGCGGCTTCTGTCAAAAATAGACCAGCTGTGTATTCTACGCTGAGCAGAGCAAGACTTCTGGGATGCTGCACTTCAGGTGGAATTTAGAGCATTGTCTAGAATGGGCACAATCCGCTGCGGTTGCTGGAATGCGTTGTGTCCATTCCCGGTGGAATTTGGAGGTAAAAGACAGCACCCGCCCCATCTAAAGCCTGTTCAACCTGCGGCCATCTGGCAAGACATACAGAAGAATTCGCTGCCGTACCACTGGACTTTAGAGCAGCTTCTTCCCTCAGGAGGAGAGACTTCTCAATTCATCTTCAGCATTCATCACTCACAATAGTTTATTTATTACTTACAATACTTTATACTTATTATTGTTGTTGAATGATAAATGAATTAACCTTGTGGACTTAATCTTCTACCAAATTAATAAATGGAGGATATTGTATTGCAAGAGGGTATATTGTTGGCAAACAAATAATGTTGTTTTGTGACCTAACAATTAAAGGGATAAGGGATGTATTGTTTAGTAAAATGTCCTCCATTTATTCTTTTATCAGGATAATAAATGAAAACCTTGAATTGTACTTCAAGAAGGAAGCCTTTCCTGTAGCAGACTTTTTGTGCCGAGGGAGAAAAGGCAGAAAGGTAGTTTAAGACCGAGCTGTAATAATCTATAATCTGTAATCTTAATGTAACTAATCATGAATGTTTGATCACTGCAGCTGTATTGATGTCTTGCTAACCCATCAGGGGTCTGTTTCAGTTATGCAGGAGGAAAAATACCTGAATCCTCGTCACTAGTCCATAAACACAGCTCGTCCTCTGCTTGTAAACCTGTTGTTGGAAGTCTTAAACAGTTAATTAACAAAAAGAAAGCAAACGCTCACTCATGAACTAGTAACATCACATTAAGCTAACTGTCCACAGGCAGTTTGTTCTGAGAGAGATGGACAAACTGTGTTGACTTTTTCCCTTCAGGGACGTGTAAATAGCATAAAAAATGCTGAGTTTGAGGTGTTTGTGACGCTGTTTGCTGCAGTGAAGTGTGTCTGTGTGACGGTGTAGCTGTTGTTGCTATGTTGCTGTGTGTGTGTGTGTGTGTGTGTGTGTGTGTGAGTCAGAGGTATTGATTAAAGAGCGAGCTGACTGGCTGCAGTTATTAATATTTGAAGCTGACTTCTAATGGAGGCCTTTGAAGCTGAACGGTTTGAAGTGCTCTGACACGTAGTTAAAGCTCAGTCAGGACCAGAAACACTTAAAACCCAGTCTGAAATTTTCACCCAAATATATTCAAATATAAATACAGCTGGGTGGTAAATAAAAAGAAAGCTATCAGCTAAGTGCTGTTTTTATTTTTACTAGCTTTTTCTTCTGGAAGCTGCTGAGTTTTGGACTCTAACAGCTGTCAAAACAGATGTTTTGATGTTTTGAAGTATGAGTCACAGAAACAGCAGTTTGGACTTGGGAGAAGACCTAAACACCCCAACACACATTCATGACAGGGACAGCGAGCTGGTAGTCAGAGCTAACAGAGCTAACAGAGCTAACCAGTCATGAGCAGCTGCTGCTCAGCGTCAGCACTGGAAACAGAGAGTCCGTTGGAGCTTTTACGGTCACTAAAAGCACATTCATGCTGTTTGGGAAAGTTTGTAGCTAAGCTAGCGGCTGTGTGTGTGTGTGTGTTACATTATTATCTTTTTTTGATTGTTGTTTCTGTTTGCTGTTCAGATCTTTAATTGTTCAACCTTTGATCCTCTCTCCTCCTTTGCTTCATCTAATAGGATATTGACAAGGTTGTTCCCTGTGGGAGCCATTACTGCTGACTCTGAGTGTGTGTGTGTGTGTGTGTGTGTGTGTGTGTGTGTGTGCGTGTGTGTGTGTGCCGTTCCCCCTCCTGCTGTGTTGGTCCATTTCAGCTTCTTCAGGTTCTGGCTTTAGAAGAAAAAACCTTCATCTATTATTGAATGAGCAGAGCAAACGGCCTCAAACTGACAGAGAGGTGAACAAACAGACAGACGGCCAGACAGGTAGACAGGTAGACAGATGGACAGACAGGTAGACAGATGGACAGACAGGTAGACAGATGGACAGACAGGTAGACAGACGGACAGACAGGTAGACAGATGGACAGACAGGTAGACAGATGGACAGACAGGTAGACAGACACTGTGGCAGCACAAAAAGTTCTCATTCAGGGATGTTTATGAAGGTGATTTCAGGAACATAGTTTTTGGGAATCACTGTTTTTTGTTGCAGTGACCTTCAGAATCAGTGAACTGCACACTGAATAAAATCCTTCTTACACCAAAGCTAAACCTTTATAAAGTACAGTATGAAAGTTTTACTCGCACTAGGACTGCCTCCCTAATAATCCACGATTTAGATCGTAGATCACGACTGCAATTTAATAGATGTAATATAGAAGTAATATTAGTTTTTGTGCAGATCACCTTCCGTTATTTCTGAAATTGGAGTTGTTTTAAGGCAATCCTCTAATATAGCTGTTACACATTTCTCTGCACCGATCTGAAACCACTGAATAGATCAGCCCAGAAACAGGAACCTGCTACTTCCCATCAGTGTGCAGTTCAACATTTGTTTTCTCCAGGATAGAGAAGTTATGATCCGTTGACAAAGGTTTTAACCTGAGCAACAGTGATAGTAATCATAAAATCATATCATGTATATATATAATATAAACGCACATGCATCAGATCAGTATTTTGTATCAGCCGATACACAAAGTTTAGGTGTCAGGAAGGAAAATAAAATATTGGAACATCTGTAATAGACATAAACCAAAGCTTCACAGGGGATTGCGAGGAAATCTTAAAAAATATACATACACAGTATAACCTGAATCTGGAACTGCTGCTGCTTTAGGCATTAATAGTAGTAGTATATTACGTAATATAATATTAGAACCAAGACGAAGCAATATTTGATAGTGTTTTTGTACAATGTAAATGTTTAACTTTAAAGTTTTTCAGTTCTTTTCGCAGGAAAAACAGACTGGAGTTGAATGGGTTTTCTTCATTAACATTGTTTTTATTGCGTTTTTTTACCTGCAGGTGCATATTTTCCAGCGTTGTGTGTGTGTGTGTGTGTGGGTTTATTTCACATTTCTCTGGCAGAGGCAGAGAGTCGACTCCGGCGTTGGGTCTTGACAGGTGTGCTTTGGCTCACACACACTAACACACACACACACACACACACACACACACACACACACACACACACACACACTTGTTGCTGGGCAAGGTGTGTGTGGGATTTGGGTGAGTCAGCAGACACTGATTTGCGTTTCAGGGAGTGTCCTGAACCTGGACTTAACCGCCCACCCTCAGTGAGAGACACACACACACACACACACACACACACACACACCCACACGAACACGCACACACACACACACCCTGTTACCTGTGGAGACCTGTTGCAGACAGTCAGATACTTTACTCCAATCAGAAATACTGACTCTCGGGCTGTTTGCAGGGATTGCATTAGAAACCACATCCCTGGTGATCAGATATTTGTTAGTAATTATTGCTTCTAATTGCTTCTTTTAATCTGCATCATTATATTCGACATTGTAATTTAAGATTGGGAAAGTGGCAGATACAGATACCACAGTTTTAACTGTTTACATTCACCTTCCCCCTTCAGTTTATTTTTCTAGGGCTCCACTTTTTAAACATGACAAACATGGAGACACAGTTCACAGCAAGAAGAGCAAGTCTGTGTATGAACAAACATTTTCTGATCAAGAAAATTAAAGAGTGTAGCTTGTGCTCCTCCATCCGTTTCCTCAGTGAAGGTTCCTACCTAAATTAAAAGTGAACTGAAGCACCCACTGGACCAATTTGGTCCTACATACACTTAAACATGGCTCCTACACGTGTTCTGCATTATTTTACATGTAAAAGACGTAAGAGGACGAAACAGACCAACGTTTAACCCCTTGATCGATCTGAATGAACCATGAAGTGGCCAATCTGAAGTTAATAATCTGTTGGCTGAAACTTTGCTGCTAACAGCGTCTTTCGTGAACGTTTAAAGGTCAATGCCAGGGTCTCACCGAAAGAGCGTTGAGAGTAGCTCGCCGACACTGAAAGACATTTGGATTCTATAAGAAGGAAAGTTGGACAAAAGACTGTTTCTTTGTACGATCTGTCAGACAGCAGTTAAGTCCAGCGGCGACGAGGAGTCTGTGGGTGCTAATCAGAAGTGGGTAGTAACGAGTTACATTTACTCCGTTACATTTACTTGAGTACGTTTTTGAAAAAAATATACTTCTAGGAGTAGTTTGAAATCACTATACTTTTTACTTTTACTTGAGTAGATTTGTGAAGCAGAAACTCTTACTCCGTTACATTAGGCTACAATGAGCTCATTACTTTGGTATTCTATGCGTCATTA
>JAGRRF010012891.1:26786781-26811336 GCA_019097615.1 Morone chrysops
CTAATACAGCTAGCACAAGCAACAACATGCAAGATATTAAACACAACTGAGCTCCAACTGGGCGAGGAAAGCAATAAAACACAATGACTGTAATTCTGAAATCATCCAACTCACAGAGGTGAGGTTTAGGATAAAGCAGGTTAAAGAATCCTCCATTGTGGACTTTTCTGGCAGTGTACGGTCCAGGCCACGAGTCGGTTAGGAGTGTAGAAGGAATATCTATGAAAACCCACTGAGGTCTTGGTGTTTGTGTTGGATTCTGTTGTATCCTCACTTTTCATGCAATAAAGTCACATAATAAAATGTCAGAACTGGTAATAAACAACCAAACCTACTGAAATGAAACGTATTTATTAACCCTTCAACAGATGCAGTGTTTAAAATGTGATGTGTAATGAGTCCTTGTTGTAGAGTATTTTCCTCTCCTCTATCTCCCTCCATCTGTCTGCTGCCAGTGTCCTTGTCCTCTCATACCATGTGTTGGTCATTATGTTGTTAGTGTCTCTGGTCGCTGAACTCTCCGCATCTAATGAGCACAGCCGTGGGACCACAGAGAACGAGATCCAGGCTGCTACTAAGGTTGTATTTTTAGACAGGAAGTCAGAGTCTCAGCACCTGCCAGCAGAAAAGTGCCACCAGTTTACAGTTCAGTAACTTTTTAACCCAACAGCACCTTCACAATCTGCTAGCAGCTATAATTTTTGACTTCCTGCTTTTGTTTGTGCCAACAAATGGATGCAATTTTTTTTTTTAAATCTCCACACTGGACCTTAAAGTACAGTACTTGAGTTAATGTAAGTAGTTATTTTCCATTTTTAGTGGATGTGAGGGACGTCCCGAACCTGTCTCAATAATCTGTATCAGCGCTGATAAAAGGCATTTTTTAACAGATTGGTATCGGCTAAATTGAGCTTTATTGACCTGATCTGATCTTTTGTTTTAAGTCAGCTGTCACACAGCTGTTGTTACTCACGAAAGCTGCCGCCACCATTGTTTCCAAACCAAGAGCAGCCAATGAGAGCAGCTCAACTCGCTGTACGTCACCTCCACTGGCTCCAACAAACTGTCATGCTGACGACCGTAACATTGAACTCAAGGCTGCAAAATGGGAGCAGAGACAGCGGTAGAGAGCCGACACAACCAGACTCAACCCACAATAAATGACTTGGATAAGGACGTTCATGGTGGACAGACTTTGATTATCTTGCAGCCTGTTTTGCAGCTGCCTTCTGAGGCAATTTACTGGACCAATTCCAATTCTTTATGTACCTATTAGTCATTTAGACCCAGAAATATGTTAAAAAAAAGGTCCAGGTATTAAAAAAATACCAGAATTACGCTTTAATAAAGACCAGCTTACCAACCTGTTCTGTTTCGTATTGCAATTGAGAGGACTGAGGACACAAATTAATGATAAATGAGAAAACATGACCCCCTTTTCTTTTTCTTGAACCAAAAATCTGGTTTGAAAGAGAGAATCTGAGTCAAATAATCCATCCAGACCCTGAAAGTTGATTCCAACGTCGTTATAAGGAAGTTTCTGGATTATTTTCATTCAGTAAAAAGGCATCATTTCAGGTTTGAGGCTCCTGCAGTGACCTGTTGTTATTCCTGGATGGACTTTATGTCCTTTTATATAAACCTGTTGCAGTGTAAACCTGTTAAAAGGGTGATGTTCTACTATAAGTGGAGTCTTAGAGGTCGACACAGTGAACTCTGTGGACGTGTTAAAGACTCTGTGCTGCTGCAGAGACGCAGTCTGAGAGAGGGATGTTATTCCTTCATGCGTGTCTAAACTGGTCCATTAGCGCCAGGCTAATGTTCAGACTGAGTCACACAGTCAACAGTTTCCCAAAGCCTCATTACACACACACACACACACATACACATACTCTGATCCTTTGATAAAAAGGTCAGATATTGGACAGTTTGATGGAGCCTTATTACACTCAGACTCAACAGCTGAAGGAGATCAAACCGCTGATCTGCTGACAAACACACACACACACTCACAGACACACACACACACAGGTGGGAAGTACAAATACCTGGTGACTGCACTGAGGTAATATTTTCAGGTATCATTATTGAGACAATAATCTCTTAATCACCATTAAAAGTTCTGCAATTTGTGCGTCGAACGCGAAGTGCAGTGGACGTGCAGCTTTTCTTGCTTTTCACAGCTTCCATTGTGTGGTGGATCTTTCCTCTGTAAAGTGTGTGTGCAGGGACATCAGATCGTTAATCAGGTTGTTTAAACCTGTGACTTGGTGCCTTTCCCTCTGTATTTTTAATACACCTCAATAGCTTTGGTTGATAGTCTCCCTAACTAGTTTAGCTATGCTCAAAAGTCTTGGGTGAAAATATAGACTTTTATAGTTTGTGGACAGATTTCTTTGCTAACGCTGCTGGCTTACCGGTATGTTTAATCTGTTGATAAATGAGAATGATAAAGGCTTTAACACACTAGGGATGTGGCAAACAAAATGCAGAATACTGGCCTGCGAGTGGGTCACCCCAAATGGGCCCCAAACAAATAATAATTAAGAAATAAATCCAGAATTACTTACCGTGGGCCAAGCAGTAAAAGCCCAGCAGCTCCCAAAGGTGCAACACCAACCAGCTCTCAGACAGAGAGGTCGCGTTCAGCAGATCTCTGCTGCTTGTCCCTGGGCCCCCGGCCCCTCAAGATGTATTAATATGTTAAAACAGGCAAACTAAATGACTGTTCTTGCACTTTTAGAAGAGAGCACAGTGCAGAGGGAATAATCTCCAGCCCAACTCACCGTTGTCACATTGTCTTCATCATTTTGGTGTCCTTTGTCACATAATACAGCAACGAGAGACATAAACAATCAACAGGTACGCCATGAGTTATGACGTGATGCAGTTATACCTTTAATCACACAGTAAAAGCTCAGAAAAATCACTTTTTCACTGCGTAACATTTGCTTTCTGTGTGAAAGTACAAAACAATTGAAAAAATGATGTTCACGCACAAATTAAAGGACAGGTTTTAGTGACAGCTAATGGTGAAGTAGCAGATCACAACTAACTGAACACGGCTCGCGTCTGCATTTGAAGTGTGGAAGAAGAACTATGGTTGTAGGAACATGCTGGTTCAACATGGCGGACTCCGTCACTAGAAGAGGACCCGCTCCCTCTGTAGATAGAAACAGCTCATTCTAAAGTAACGAATACACAAAGATTCTTATATTAGGCTTTTCTTGAGAAGAGAGATCCTCCTAAATGTTTCACACTGGACTTTTAATCACATGAAAACAAGGACCCTGAAGATTTCTGACCTCTGACCTGGGGTTTAATGTAAAGCATTCTGTTGAGTTGAATTTTCCAACCTTGCAGGCGAAACAAACAGACCTAATTGGGTCACATTTCCTGGTCGCTGATTAATTTTTACACCTCATTCGATCGTCTGATGTGTTTATTTAAATGATTTGTCTGTGGTCGGGTTCAGCGGGGTCGTTCCTGCAGCCTCTCTGACAGATGGATAATCTATAATCCTGAATGTATGGAGCTGCTGTTGGGTTTAAATCCTCCCTGCTGGACGACCCTGGTCACATTCCCAGGGTCAAGAGTCAACAGGATGAATCTCACTTATACAACTGAAAACACATCAACAACACTTTAAACTGACAGGTGGTGTTATCGCTTCTGTGTAACAACCCCCCCCACCACCACATTATCACCCACCCACATAACACTCATCCCTCCATCACCTCCTCCCATCCGCTGTGCTGCTCTCTTATGAAACAGAGCTGCTGGAAGGACGTGCTGTTGGATTTTCAGCAACACACATAGATTTACAGTTTATTATATGAGGTGCAATTAATAAAAAAGACATTTCAGGCTTCTTCCTTTATGCTTGAGTGAAATTAGGTCTTTGTTGGACAGTGGATATTGTCATGGCGACGACCATGTCAATATGAGGACCCTTACTTCTTGTTGCGTCATGGTAGCTTCTGGTGAGTCCAAACACCCACTGGTTGATTAGGTAAGCGTGAGATGGTTAGAAAAAAGCCAATCAGAGGCTGAGTTGTTGCAGAATGTACAAAAGTTGGTGGTAAATAAAGTAAACACTGTGTAAACACATAGCTAGTTAGAAAATGGATTTTAAAGGTGTTCGTCATTCATACCAAACACATCATCCTGTCATTTTCTGTGGTGCCAAATCTACAATCTTTACTCTTGCCTAAGTTCAGTAACATATTTCTCTTTTGTAATAGATTCTGTGATTGTTTCAAACACTGTACTTTACCTCGGCTGACAATAGGATCTGAAAGCTGCTAGAATTTTCTTCCAAAGTCTCGTCTTCATCGTGTTAATAAACTAGTTCACGCAGCAAGATGGCTGCTTTTATCTTCACCGTTTGCACCACTCATATAGATCATGTAGATTAGGAAGTTCCCATCTTCTCCAGTTTTCTTGCCCATTAGCAGCAGTATGTTTGATGAATGTTCAGGAACTTGACTTTAACTGTGTGAGCTCAAGAGCCAGCAGTTAACACGTTAGATGTCTTCAACGATAACTGGACCGATCGCACACACTGGGTTCTCCTGCTCCGACAGGAACTTCATCACAACACTATAAGTACATTTTTACTACAAGGGTTGCGCTGAATTAGGGCACTGGCACCATGTTTGGTCCAATTCAGGCACTGAACATCTATAAACCTGTGTAGTTATCAGCTGCTCCAACAGTAGTGGCAAAAGTTTAGTTGGAAAACAACTGAATGTGAAACAAACAAGTCTTTATATATGAGACCAAACACTGTACATAAACCCCCTTCAGAGGACCAAGATGTTCACATAACAGTCGATTAATGAAATCATGTTGATTATCTGTGAAAAAAACAGATTTTTATACTAATATAAAAGGTCTGTGACGATTAATTTAACTTGTCAAGTGGTCAGTTGTTTCTCTATTTCTGATATTGTCGTAACAAATGTGTAATTAATATGTAAAACCTGAATAACTAATAAAATGAACATCGTCAGTCCAACTAACCAATGCTACTGTCATTCTCTGCAGGCAGCAGAGGTCACACAGTTGAGACGGACCTGGATGCAGACCTCCACAGCCGGAGCTTGTTTTCTTTGTGCGGCAGAAAAAGCTGAGCACCATTAAAACCGAAGAAGAAGTAAAAGAAGACAGGAGGACTTCACAGCGGTAAGATTCAGGATCTTTATTTAAAAGTTTGTTGGCTTTTCTAAAGTTTTATTGTTGTCTGTCAAAATGTAACTTTACATAAAATGTCCAACAAAGAATTGGCTCATTTTCCATTTTAAATATTAATTATATAATAAAGTTAATTGACTTTTAAAAAGAACTTGTAATAAATAAATAAATTAATAAATAAACTTTGTAAAAAATAAAATTTAAAACTACCCAAGATGTATTTCAGCTGTTTAAGCATGCAGTTGTACACGTCTGCAGCGAGCTCCCAACACTGTAATGATGCTGCCTCCAGATGGCAGGACGGCTGTGGCTCAGGAGGTAGAGATAGTTGTCCACTAATCAGAGGGTTGGCGGTCCAATTTCTGGCTCCTCCTGATGCATGTTGAAGTTTTCTTGAGCTGAAATACTGAACCCTGCTGTGTATCGGTGTGTGAAAGTGGCATGTAGTGTTAGAGGCGCTTATATAAGTAGAGTCTGTTTACCATTTAGAACATAAATCGATCTCCAGATTCGTGTATATTAGTTAATCTGAACCTGAACCTTTACTTGGGGCAGTAGCCATCGAGTACCTCAGAGCTGGAGATGCTAATCTTCATCTCCAACATTTCACAAACTGTCACACGTATAAGAAAGTCATGAGCTGCTGGCAGCGGCTCAGTGAAGGTTTGTTGGGTTGTAATTGAGGTCAGATGTTGGTTTAAATCTCAATTTGGACATTTGAACTCCTGTTTGGTTGCTGAGTGAAGGGCTGCAGGCGCTCACTGTTACCGTACTCACAGACGGGTGGAGATGGTACCTGCTCCTACAGAACATACAGACACATTTCACCAACCTCCAGATGTTTGATGTTTGCTGCTGTGCCTCCAGGTTACAGAGTGACCTGGGATTAAAAACTGTTAGATTATGTCTGGAACATCAGACGCTATTTATAACAACAACCTGAAGCAGATGCGGGATAATCCACTCTAAATGTGGTCGGTGGAAACAGGAAGGGGTGAACAGAGCTGCTGCTGTGTGACTGCGTCTGGTTTCTGTCAGGAGGAAGACGCTCTGACCCTTGTTCTGTGGCAGCCACGAATGAGTGGAGAGGAAGAGGATTTTGTGAAGGATTCAATTGTGTGTCAGAGAGGAAGAACAGAGGAGGCCGTCTGCTCTCTTTCACAGCAAAGACTGACACTTAAAAGACCACAATGAGGTTTTCTGTGTGCTGCTGCAGCGACCATCAACGTAGTTCTGTCATCTCTTACTGCAGGCTTTATAAACCCAGTGGAAGTCTGTGACAGCTGTAATCGACTCAAAGTGTGTCAGTCAGTGTCCATTATTACTGTCCTTACTCTGTTCGCTAAAAGTTGAAGATTGATTGACAGGTGAATGTCACAATATTATTGGTTGAAATCAGTTAGTTCATGCTGATGTAAGCACACGTCACATTTTGTTTTACAGGAAGACACAATGATTGGATTCTGATTTAAAAATACAAAGAAAGTGAGTTTTTGTGAGTTTTCGGGCTTTGCAATGTTAAAGGGTTAAAATGAGAGGAAGAGGAAGAGACGAGGCAGTGAAGAGTTTTATTGTCTGTCCTCCAGTCTGTAATCACACTGGAATCTGCTTAATGGGGAACAAACACTGAAGTACTGTCTGCACTGACCACTGACACTGTGTGTGTGTGTGAGTGTGTGTGTGTGTGTGTGTGTGTGTGTGTGTGTGTGTGTGTGTGCGCTAACAGAAGGCACATGATGAAATAAAATAACTGCAGTCGGAACCGAGAAATCAGGAGGAGAGAGACAAAAGATAAAAGAGGAAGAGGGTGGAGTAACTGTAGATGAAGAGATAGAGGAGAGAGTGAGAGCTGGAGGTGACGGAGGAGAAAGGTGACCTCTCAGAGTATTGATCAGAGCGTCCCGGTCATCAATAACCTGATAGAGATCTGAGAGGAGGCAGTCTGATGAAGAGGTGGAGGCTGCAGATCAAACAGGACTCGTCGTCTTTCAGCGTGCGTTTCTTCTTCATTAGCGTTTTAAGATGAAGTCATTTCTTCTTTACGTGTTTCCAGCAGAGTCACAGCAGGAAGTGATTCAAAGCAGAGATTAAATTATGTCTCGTGTTGTGCAGACACTCTCTCCCGGGGGTCCAGAGCTCCTTTGCTAGCGGTGTAAATATCCCAGAACTGCAACCACTAAATCTCTGCGTCCATAACATATGACTTTTGTTAATCATTTCTGAACCTTTTGCCTTTGTGAACGCAACCCGGACCAGTTAGAAAAAAAGTTATTTGATTTATGGTTAACACATATTTTGAGATATGATTGATGATTTTTGCGCCACAAATTTACAACTATATTGTTATTTCAATAATATTTCAATTAACTGTGCAACCCTGTTGGAAAATCCTATCAATGTATCAACATTGGTTTGATTGATTTATGAACCTAGCTTTTAGACTCTGTTTACACAACGCTTTTGCTGAAAACTAAAACATGTTGTTGTTGTTGTTGTTATGTTTACAAAAAGACATTGTGGAAACGATCCTCGTGCACATGGATCCACAAAAACTATAAAACGTTGTACTCTGCATGCATGTGAACTGCAACAACTCAGACGTGATCGGCTCCCGGCTGTTTCCACCAGAAGCGTCTCTCCGCTCTGCTCCGTGTAGAATACGCGAATCCAGTCAATTTTCAAAATAAAATACAGCGTACAGATTGAATTTCACACAACATCAACACTGTGGCACCAGACAGGAAGTCAACCAGTTAGAGCAGATTTGAAGCAGAGAAACAGAAGTAAATGACTTCGGGCAGGAAGACACTCAGCTACACTGACTGAGTTTTCTACTTCGCTTCGTGTCCAAGAAACCAGCTTTTAAGTAGTTTATCCTGCCAACAGTCGGGTTTCAGACAAAATACGTAGCCAGAGCAGCTCTTTAGCCCCAATTACATTAATTACAATACTCTTAATTTACAGTTCTCCAGTTGTAAAAGTGTGTAGCTATTACACATCAACTAAAATATGAGCCATACGTTAAGTCCTGGTGCCTCTTTCTATATATTTTGTCGACCTGAATGGCTGAGTCTTGAGTCTCCTCAGCTAGGCTAGCTATAGAATCCAAATAATGAAAGGAAAATAAAGAATTTCATTGCATTGACAGATTCATTTTTTATGATTTATTATTATTGATTTGCGATTAGAAAACAAATATGTTTTGTGGCTCCAGACAGATTTTTCTTTTTCTTTTTTTGGCCCAATATGTTTCCTCTGATGGTTTCTGACATTTAATGAAGGAGATCTGAGTGAGGAGAATTTTCCAGGACAACATAGATTATTTCCAGGATATTTGGTCATTTTAATCCATTTCCAGGTGATTCAACTCTGTTTATTTGGGTTAAATGTTGGAATAATCTCTCTGTCTTCATTAGCATCAATGATATTTCCCAGGAGTTGTTTCTGACACTGAGACCTGCTGGCTTCAAACCACACAACTGCTAATTACTGCCTGTCTACACACACACACACACACAGGACAAACCACAAACTCACTCCACCAGTCTGTTGTGATCTGACTGTCTAATAATAAAACAGCCTGTGTGTGTGTGTGTGTGTGTGTGTGTGTGTATAACAAGCATGTGACACACGCACAATGAACAGAGGCATGATGGGATAAAATAACATGACAGGCAAAACATAATTAGAGTCCGTTAAAGGATGGATCTGTGGTTCAGGCTGAAGTGTGTGTGTGCGTCCCTCGCACACACACACACACACACACACTATTGAAGTCAATTACAGAGAATAGATTTGTTGTTTGGTTGTGTCACATGTTTATACAGATGCAGTTAAAGTCGAGTGCGTTTAAGCTGCTTGTTTTTCATTTCCTGGACTTTCTTTGACCCAGTTTATATTTTACATGTTCTATATATTTATATATTTAATTTAATGTTGTTCCCAGTAGACAGAACTGAACCTTTGAGACTCTTCAATACAACTTTACGTACGTACACATGCAGTTCGAATGACTTTAAAATGATCTCAGAACACATAGTACAACTATATGACACCATACGGTCCCCTAATACCCGACTAAACCGTTTAACCAATGTGAAGAGTCTTATGGTTTGTTCCCACCAAACGTGAAGCAAATACTCGCACTAGATTATTCGTGGGATTGTTTTATTTCCGAATATTCGCCCTTTAATCTGTTTTACTACGAAGGTTTGAGCCCAAAGTAAGCTGTGATTTAATGTCAATAAACTGATGCTGAAATAACGACATCATGATGCCGATTGTGTAAAAAGTCTGAATTCAGACTGTCGAGCAAGCAATTTTTAAAATTGTTTTCTGATTGAAGTTTGGTTGATCAAGGATACGGTTCACAGTAAGATAAAACTAACAGCTGTTCTTTGTCTCTGAACTTTGGCCCCAAAAACCCAACCAAATGTTGACATCAATGAAGTAACAGCGGCTCCGACCAGGACTCTGAGGATGAAGACCCGGCGGGTTCAGGCAGCAACAGGAGAGAAATGAAACGGAGGAAGAGGAGCCAGTTTGTAGCCAGTTAATTAGTCAGTAACTGTTAATGTTATCTATCATCCATCGTATTGATCAGCCAGGATTAGTTTCGGGGAAGTTGGAAGTTATTTATTCCGACACTTGTGTGACGGTGAAGCTGTGGACTCGCTGCGAACAGTACCAGCAAACATAAATATCTGTTCTTTCTTATTAGAACTAGTAATAAGTAAAGAATTTCAGCATTTAATAAAAAATCACCCTTCTATATAATAGCTGGAGGATAAAAACATGACGCAGATGTTTCCACTGCAGGTGGACAAATTTCCCAAAATCTGTGGCTGGCGATTCCCGAAATTCCAGTTTAATCGTTATTACTGAAACGATCCAGACTAAATGAGTTTTCCAGTAATCAAACGTCCTGAAGGCAGAAACTGATTGGAAACTGCTGACAGATGAACCAGGAGCTCTTTATATTCCAACACTAATGAGTTTGTGTTTTTATTTCTCTCCTATTCGACCTCTTTAAATGTTCATTGCTGTTTTATAATTGGGGATTTTGTCGCGTGTTATCATATAAAAACCTGCAGTCTAAATGTCTGAGATTGTAACTGAAGTGAGTGTTGAAATGAACTTATCTTCCCTCTCTGTGTCTGTGAAGACCTGTGAGCAGTGGTGGACAAAGTATTCAGATATTTACTTGAGTAAAAGTACTAAAACCACCCTTATAATGAGTAAACTGCAGTTAAATTGTTATAATACTATATCTGATATCATTAGTTTATTCTGACTCATCCATTAAAGCAGGATTTTATTGTTGGAGTTCTTTGAGCTCACTATCAACTATTCTGTGATTAATGATTATGCTCTCCATTAATCCATCAATTGTTTATTTAAAAGTCTAAAAATAAAGAGAAATCACAACTATGAAGTCTAAACTGACAACTTCACAACGTTTGTTTCGTCCAACCAACAGTCCAAACCTCAAAATTATTACAATTATTTAAAGGAAAAGCAGAAAATCTTGCTAATACAGAGTACCAATATGAGGCCATGAGAAACTGCTGCTGCCACCGGAGCTTTTACAGCCACTAGAAACAGGAGAAAGGCCACAATTACCAATTTTGTGGGGAGTAGCAGAAAAATAATGTAACTGGTAGTCTAACTAATTACTGTTGGCAGGGAGTAATAAGTAAAGTAAAAGTAGTAGTAGTTAGTAAATAGTCCAACTCTGGTTGCAGTTGAGTTAGTACAGTTTAGTTTAGTCTGTTACAGTTCTGTACTGTGGAGTAAAAGTGGCATCAAAATAAACAAAAAGTACACTACTTGAGTAAATGTACTTAGTTACATTCCTCCATTGATTTTAAGAGTATTTGTTTGAGGAGTTCAGGGCTACAAACAACAAGGACACGAGAATAGATGTGTGTATCTGGAGTGGTGACAGCCGTCGGCGTGCCCATCAGCTACAGATACGACCTGTCACTCAACAATGTCGTTGTGACAACACACCCTGCCATCAAAGGCGTTGAAGAGAATAGACGAGCGAATGCGGGCGCAGGGTGATGGATGCATCCTGTCAACCCTCTGACCTCCCAGTGAGGAGGACCACATACTGGAGGAGCCAACGGGGTTTGTTTTGAAATGAGAAAAAACAAAATAAAAACAAGACAAGACAAAAACAATCCGTGTATTCGTTCTTTTCATATTCAATTGAGATTCCAAAATTGGAAAATGAAAACATAACGGTTAGTTATATTCGTTTATGAATCTGATGGCGAAAAACAAATAACGGTTAATTTTTTGCACTTTCGATTTATTGCTCAGATCAAAAATAGGAAATGAAATAACGGGCCACGGATTGATCCGGATCAATTTTGATTTTGATATTTTATTTGTCCGATTTGTGTGTGACGGAAGTTATTGTCTTCTTTGTGTGTTGCACTTGGAAGTTTGCCGCAATTTCGCAAAGCCTGAAAAAACTCAATCATGCAGTGATTGTACTCTGTATTTTTTGAGTGATTTCGTATCGACACCATGGCCGCACTGGAACCATATGCTGATTTAATTAAAGACTTCCTTGACAGTCATCCGTTTAGTTCCTCTGAACAAGATGAAACTCTCCATGATTGATCAGTTTTGACATCATACAAAGCGAAAAAATCTAATATCAAAATCAAAATCGATCCATGGCCCGTTATTTCATTTCTGTATTTTTGACCTGAGCAATAAATCAAAAGTATAAAAAATTAACCGTTATTTGTTTTTTGGTATCAGATTCATAAATGAATAAGGAATTTTTTTTTTTGTTTTTTCATTTTCCGATTTTGGAATCTCAATTGAATATGAAAAGAACGAATGATACATGGATTAAAAACTGTAAAATGTGTTTTTAGTTTGAAAATAAAAACAGAACAAAAAACAGAAAATTACTTTTTTTCTTTGGAAATAAAAATGGAAAAATTAGCCGTTCTCCATTTTTGTTTTGAAAACAAAAAAAAAAGTTTTGTAAGATTTTGTTTGCAAATAAAAACAAAAGAAAGACTCATACTCTGTTTCCGGAGTTTGTTTTTTTCATTTCAAAATGAAAAACTGTTGGCTGCAAAGTACAGTGACTACTAAAAGACGTTCTGGAGACAAACAGATGCAAAGAGAAGTAAATTACAGCAGAATTAAAGCAGAGGAGAGAAACTGGAGGAGGAGAGAATGAAAGTTTTCAACCAGAAATATAAAAACATCAAACCATCAACACTTAACATCAACACTGTGTAGTGTGTTACTGTGTGTGTTATAGTGTGTGTGTTACGGTGTGTGTTACGGTGTGTGTGTTGCCGTGTTTAACAGTGTGAGAGCAGAAGGTCCTGCTGTGAAGCTCCTGCCTGCGGGCTAATTAAGCACTCACTATGAATTTATTTAAACATATTTGACCTCTCTGTTGCCATGGTTACCAACATACATCTAATCACTCTCCGTACACTACCCCGCCGCCACTGCTGTCGTCCCCCCAGAGGACGGAAGTCTCCCACTACACACACACACACACACACACTCAGTTTCCTGTTTTAGCTGCTGTACAGTCCAGAGGCTGTCAGCTGTTGCTTAGTAACAGCTGATTTGGAGCCAGCTGACTTTTTGTTTTTCAAGTTAAAGCTTCTTTTGGAGAAGTTTGAAAGTGCACACACTCATGTATACTCAGACACCAGGGAGGGTAGTTAACTTCTTCAGGAAGCAGTGTTGCTGCTGCAGAGGCTGGAATAAAGTCCCTGAAGAACTGATGAAGACTTGTTTCTGCACTTCGTCCTCGGTGCCCAATTGCCCCAATTTGCATCAAATACTCCTTTTCTAAGTCATAATTCAGTTGAATCTGAACACGCAGACATGATACACATACAAGTATTTTAGTGTGACTTACATTTCCCGAGGATATCATTATCTCCAATAACCCCGTCAGTAAACATCTGTAAATCTGCTGAGAAACCACCAGAAAAAGATGCTTCAGAACTACTGAGAATTATCATATTTTTAAGTGTCAGAGTCATCCAGTGAAAGCTGTTTGTTCATCGGTCTGCACCCTGCAAACATGTTAGCATGTGAGGTTAGCTGGTAGACTTGTTTGCACTTGTTACTGGTGCTAACAGGAATCTAAAAGGTCCAGTGTTTAACAGTGAGGAGGATTCGACTGTCAGAAATATAATATTCAGCTGTTTTCATTAGTGTATAATCACCTGGAAATAAGAATCTTTGTGTTTTTGTTACCTTAGAATGAGACGTTTTTATCTACAGAGGGAGCGGGTCCTCTTCTGGCCACCATGATCTACAGCCCAGAACCGACAAACCAAACACTGACTGTTGACAGGGACTTTCCCCTTCAGCAAGATTTGATGTTGACTGGACTTATCTGATTATTTGGAACTGGAACTGTGTTTATGGGAGTTTTTAATCAGCCTGAATTTATCACAGCCAGTGTTTATAAGAGCTTCAGGATTTATTCAGACCCATACGATGAATTTGTGTTTGTCAGAGCGGAGCAACCAGCAACCAGCAACTGCTGCTCAGCCTGCCTCAGTGACAGTAACAGGACCTTTAATACATCAATATTGAGTCTTAGTGGGAGAGCAGCCCTCCATCTGGTTGCCACTGTGGTAGATTCTGTGTGCCACTAATTTTACTGCTCAATGGTTGAGCCAGTGGGCCTCCAGGTGGTTTACAGTTAAAAATACAGAACAAACAGGCAGCGTGGAGAAAGAAGTCAAACCAGGCTCAACTTTTTCTGCAACATTATCCGATGAGGTGCTGCACATAAATGCAGGAGCCAGCTGTATTTTCTCTGTTTGCCTTCAGATCAATGGGATAAAAGATAAAGTAGTTGCTGCTCTGGTAAATTCCCAGAGTTGTAAACCTGATGAAAACAACATTAAAGATGTAACAACAAGAGAAGCAGACTTGAGCCTATTTGAAGTTTAAAGCTTAGCACAGAAACAGTCGGTAGAAACGTCCTTCAGAGAAACCAACCTTTTCCACTTCAGTAAATAATCCGTACTTCTACTTTTACTGGAGTCGATTTACTATCTGTATTTCTAGTGGAGTAAAGAGGACTTCCTCCACCTCTGGAGCAAAGTAACCTACGCTATCAACGTCTTTAAAATGAAGCCAGAGTTTACTCATCCTGAGCTCGACATCTGCTTGAATCCATAGCGCCTTGAAGCACTTGGCAATACGTCTCTGTGTGATCGTTGATGTGTTTTTAGGACACGTTTAGTTGTGTGACTGTTCTCAGTGAAGTTCTGGACAGCTGTCAGTCAGTAAAGATTAATGTTTCATACAGAGAAACACAGCATTGTTGGCTGATAAGGCAGCTGAACTCATTTCACTGTGAATCCTGAACCAACACACACAGCAAATAAAGAGGGGAACAAAAAATGGAGAAAAACCTGTTTTCAGTTTTTAGTTTCGGATTTTTTTTTTCACCATGATGCATTCAGGCTCTACCATGGTCACCGGAGATGCCCACCAGAAGCGTCAGAATAGATTTGAAGTTGAGGAACACGGTTTCGTTTAAACAAGGTCATGCAGGAAGACACTCTTGGTGGGATTTGAAGATCATCTTAAAGCCCGGTGGAATTTGGAGGTGAGGGTTCTTCAGAGGGACACTTTCACTGAACTGAAGAGGTTTTTGGTTGTTGGTTCGATCCCCGGATCCTCCAGCCACGTGTTGAAATATCCTTGAGCAAGATACTGAACCCCGACTTGCTCCCAATGCTGTGCATCGGTGTGTGTGTGTGTGAAAGGGGAATAGAATAGAAGCGAATGTGGCTGTAGTGTAAAAGCACTTTGAGTGCTCTCCTGTAGTTTACACTCTGTAGTTCTGCAGGTCAGAAGTCGTCAGACTGAATATTGATATAATGAATCTTCCATCAGGCAACAGGTGCAGCAGCCTCACACAGTATTTCAATTCATCGCCTGACGCCTGAATTCTGTCCAACAATGTTAATAATGAAATGATCTGTAAATATATACATCCAGATATCTACATTCTTCCACTGCCATCTGTTCATCTTCATCAGCGTATCTTCATCTGTTCATCTTCATCCATCAACTGCTGTTTAACCGTTCTGATGCCTTTTCTGCCTCTTTTGTGGAGTTAATGACCATCTCCCCCTCGTTTCCCATGTCTCTGTGTGTATGTGTGTGTCAGTGTGTGTGTGTGTGTGTGTCAGTCTGTGTGTGAGAGTGTGTCAGTGTGTGTATGTGTGTGTGTGTGGTCTGACTGATGGCCATTCTGTGTGTCGGGGCGTGACAGGGCCTCTAAAGAGAGGAGGCAAAGTGAAAAGAAAGAGAGCGAGTGAGCCAAGACGGATAGAGAGAGAGGGCATAGAGCATGCTGGGATATTGTGTGTGTGTATGTGTGAGTGTGTGTGTTAGTGTGTGTGTGTGTGTGTGTGTGTGTGTGAGAGAGAGTGTGAGTGTATGAGTGTGTGTGTGTTACTGTGGGTTGGGGGTTGTAGGAAAGGGTCAGTCTAATTTGCAGCTCATTGAATAGAAACAAGCTTCCTCTGACGGACGGGTTGGGGGGTCGTCAGTGTGTGTGTGTGTGTGTGTGTGTGTGTGTGTGTGTTTATATCATGTCTATATACAGCTATTTCCACACTGACGCATTCAGAAACATATTTGTGTGACATTGTATGCAACAACACAGCCATAAATCTATACTATATGTTATTTTTTTTTATTGTTTTATTATTGTATTTTATTTTTGGTGGTACAAAAACACAACAGTAGTGACTTTACAGATATAAACAGGAATTAAATACACAATACAATAAAGTGAAGAAACCAAGTAAACAAACAAACAAACAAATGTGCAGATTGACATGATTCATATATAAAACATAAAAAGATGGGGGCAGTTATAATAAGTGTAATAATGATATTAGTGACGTAATGTGGTTATTGGTGTTTAAATTTGTGTTTCAGGATTTTAGTTTTATTTTGTTAGTTTGAATGTATCATAATAATAATAATAATAATATCATATAGTAGTAATAATAGTAGAAACTGTTAATAAATAAAATACTAATAATTGGAATAATATCAATAATGAACATAATGTTATTAATGATACATATTACAGAGGGAATAACTGATATAATAATGATAATAATCAACTAAATGTTTATAATACATTTGTTGATCAGTGACGTCAGCCTCTGTTGACTGTGTTTATTTACTGATTTTAATATTCAATAAAGAAAACAACAACAACTGAGTGGATAATCCTGACTGATGGGATATAGTGAATTTATTTTATAGTATATATAATATAATATATATAGTGAATTTATGAGCTGCTACCTTAAACAACTGATGAATATTTAAAGTCTTGCAGAAACGTTGATTCCTCCTGTTTTAAAACCTTGTGACAGAAACGAATTAGCAATGAAGAAATGTTTAAAAGATAGTTGCTTAGCATCATCTCCCTCTCTCTCCCTGTGAATCGGATCTCCACAGTGGGTTCAACTTTCTAAAGATTCCCATGGAAACAATATAAGTGTGTGAAGACAAATAAAAGCACGGCTTCATGACTCATTACAGCCTCAGAATAGAATACGTACATATGGAAGAAACTCAGACGTGTGATTTACCACAACCAGTCAGTCCAAGGCGAGGACAAATAAAGTCCAAGGCGAGGACAAATAAAAAGCACATGGATATTTTAACAATAACAACAACAACAATAACAACAACAGCAGAGAACAGCTGATAAACTGAACAATGAACCCAAACAATGAACACAATAACTGCAGGAAGTTTGTGTAAAACCAGAGATTTGGAATCATTTTGAGCAGATTATTTCCTATGAATATTGATCAGAGATTAGATTTTTAGGGAGTCCAATTCTAAGTCCATATGTAGACAAACGCTTCAAATGACACGAATGCTGCAGCTGAAGATTATTCTCTATCTATGAAACTGCACAAGCTAACTAGCTAACAGCATCTAACCTTACTGCTGGCGACAGTTAGCTTCTTTTAACAACAAGTCCGTCTGGAAACTCCATAAATCACTTCGGTACCGCTGTTGTCAAACTGTCCTCTGTCTGTCTCAGAGCGTTGTGGTTGGTCGCTTACGGCAGCTACATTAGCAGTTAGCGGAGTTGAGGCAGAGCAGCCAGAGGACGTCAGAGGGAAAACCAGACAATATTCTCTCTGTAAAATATGATCCAGTTTCACTCAAATCACTGATAAAGTTGTGTTAAAGTTCGTACAGTAATCAGACAGTTGTTAATTTTTCATCCTGATGATTCAAACAAGAGAGTTTTGTGTCCATCAGAGACTCTTGGTGAGAAACTGTACTGTTGTAATTTGGGTGAAGTGGCCCTTTAAACTGCACTCTGTGACCTTTAAGTAAAACCTGTATTTACATTATTCTGTATCAAAAGTTCAGTCAGTGCCTGAAGGTCAACTCATGATCTCATTGGTCCTCCAGGGGTGATGTCATTAGGCTGTCAGGGCTTTCTGCTTGACGTCTTTTGACATCATTTCCTGCAAAAAACCTCAGGAATTTTAGTCTCAAATGACACCGAGCGGCTGCAGCAGTGTGTGTGTGTGTGTGTGTGTGTGTGTGTGTGTGTGTGTGTGTGCGTGTGTGTGTGTGTGCGTGCGTGCGTGCGTGCGTGCGTGCAGGCTGTGGTCCACTATTAATCCTGTTCAGTCTGACAGTAAGTGTTGTTCAGGTTGAGAAATGAATTACCCTGCTGGGCGGGTAGCACACTCATTCATCACCATCTCACACACACTCACACACACACACACACACTCTCACACACATACACACACTGTTCAGATGTCTATCTGCAGTATTTTCCTGTCATTGTGTTGCGGCAGCAGCAGCCGTTCTGCAGTAAGTCGGCTGCTAACCGACACTGTTCATTCTGAACTGAGACCATAAAACACTCCGGATGAATCATCTTTCTCACGCTGGACTTTCACTTTTATGGATCTGAGCCCCTGAAACCGACAGGCACCACTGATCCCTCTCAGTCCTCTGGAGGGAATGCATAAAACACCCCATTGTTTACAATATTTATTGAATATTATAGATTAACTGTGCATGGTGTTAATTTTTTATTTGATCCATAAAATGACAACCAGTCAGTCAGTGGGCAGAATCCAGCTGACTCACCTGGTTAAAAGATGAAAAACAACAACATTATATATGAGATTATAAACAGGAATATGTCAGCAAAAAACTATTCTCTATATACAGACAGAGTCACATGGTGCCTCTCTCCCTCTGCCTGTGTTGTATCGCAGCCTCTCTGTGGTTTGTTTCCATAGCCGGTCTGCTCCGACTGAAACTGCTGTTTTCATCATCTACGTCGGTGAATTAAGGATTTATTTCATCCAAACCAGAGTTGGTGATTGTTGGAAACACTAACAGACGGTTTTGGTGAGTTTTATTCTGTTTCTGTCCACTTTGACCAGGATGGTAGTTGATATATTTTCATTTACCAAAACACAGTTATATTTTATTTTAATGAAGTCGCGCAGCCTATGTCCCAAAAACATGATTTTGATGATTTTTCGAAAGAATCATTAAAATCTTGTAGTTTTCAAGCTGTGGTCAGTAAAACCTTGAAGTCAAATAAAAGTGTGTGCGTTCATATGAAACGGATAAAACACAACTTAAATATTGCCTCTTTACAGCTTTATTACCTTCCTTTCCTCAACTGTCAGCTGATCTCTGCTTGAATAACAATCCTTATTTAAAGCCGTTTCCTCTGCAGATCCATTAAGCTTTATTTACAAAGCCAGTTGGTGCTTACGCTCATTCTTCCTGTCAGGACGTCTCCGCAGTCTCCAGTGCAAGCGCACTACCTGCCAGCAGTGTAAACAACACAAAGCTCTGCCGATAAACCTGATTCAGGAGCTCTGTGGACTGAAGCCGACAGCAGTGATTTTAACATACTCTGCAGTGCCGTTAGAGTCTGGAGTGCAGGAGCCATTTGTCTCTTTGTCGATGGTATTGACAGCTTCAGGGCCCGCTGGGAGCCTAAAGAGAAAATCAACACTCCCCAGTAAAAAGGATTTATGTCCAAATTTTGTTTTCTAACTAAACCGCGAAGGTGAAATATCGGATCTGGACCTGTTTTGTGATTTATTCTGTTTAAGTTATGTGGTAGTACTGCTGTCCTGCAGGGAGACTGAATGGTCAATGTTAATGTAATGTTTTTATTTTCAACTGCTTAACAAACTCCAAAACTCACCAAACACACTGAATACAAAGTGGATGGTATAGTATCTCTGTACAGAAATATGCAGATACACCCAGGTTTGTTTGGGATTATCTGTGAGTTCTCTCGGAAGAGTTTGTTAAAATACAACACATCTGGCAAAAATTACCCCAAAGTTCAAAATGGCTGACTTCCTGTTGGATTTGGGGTATGGGTCCAAGAGGCTTTTGTGTACGTATACACATGATACATGTGCCTACCAATTTTCATATATCTGGGTGAAACATGCCACCAGGGCTGCTTTGTTTAAGTTTTCTAGGGGGCGCTTTGGAGCAATTTTGCAGATATGACTGCTATCAGATGTGAAATGATGTCACTTGTGACATGTGTGCCGAGTTTCACGAGTTTGGGAGGAAGTTTAAACCCCCAAAACTGCCATCAAGTGTAAGAAAAAACATCAACTTATGCCTCGTTGGCACAGCTCATCAAACAAACTCAGAAAACAGGTATTTTAAAACTTGTTTGCTCGTCGTCTCGCTCACAGACCCGACAAAGTATGAATGAATGTATGAAGTAAGCTAATGTAGGTTATGAATATTCTCTTCTCACGTCTGGTGGGAACACACTATTACAAACTTCAGCATTTAGCAGCTAAAGAGACAGATATTTCACTGAATCTGACCAAAAACCGCTAAAAGAGAGAAAGTGGACTCATCAGGTGGAAACAAACAAAACTACAAATCAATGATCATATCACTCTAAAAGCAACAAGTTCACAGCTTGTTTCCGCTGCCCCGAGTTGCCCAAAAAGCCTTTAGAAACATGTGAAAAGATGCATATTTTCTCCTGCTGGTGCCAACAGGGTTCAGGTGAGCTGGGATTGTCTGAACTTGAGTAAAATATGTGCATGATGCAGTGAAGTGGAAGCTAATCAGTGTTGGATTTCTTAAACATCAGCAGAAATCAAACCAGCTGAGTTGTGGCTTGTGGTTATCCTGAGCGCCATGACATCAGTGCTGGAGCCTGTAAAGAGGTTTTAAAACGTTTAACAGTCAGAGGAAGTTTAATAATCACACACATAAATCTGCTCAATGCACTGAATATACATGGCCTGATGGTGGCACTAAAGAGATCTGCAGTGAGCTTCATCAACCTTTACTCATCTAAGCCCCTCCCCTTTTTGCTCTGTGCTCCAATCACAGTTGAGTAAGCCTCAGTCAACTTCCTTCTTTTACTGTACTTATATATGCTACATGCTAGGCTAATCTATGTTGAAAAGACAGCCACATTTTAAAGATGCTTAAAAGATAAGAGAGACAAATATGTAGTCACATCTTAAATTTAGCTAATATTAGCAAAACTAACTAGCTAGCTAATCTACATCACCTGTCGAGTGCCTGCCCTTTTCCAAACTTCCCAGATGGTTCTGATTTGAAGCTGGATGCAGAACATAAATAACACCTGAAATGAACAAACAACCTCTCTCTGGTTTCTGTGCAGTATGTTAAACTACACATTGTTCTACTATACTTCCCCGCATTAATATCTCCACAATGGGGCAGATCGGCCCCACGGCTCGCATTAAACCGCTGAATGGATCGAAGCCGGTCCTGGCGTGTTTTTATTGGATGAATTCTTCCGTTTCTGTTGATCTGCTCTTACAGACGTGTGACTGTTACAGTAGAGAATTAATGCACTTTACCGTAGAAGAGCTGAGCTGCAGAGAAAACAGACTGCTGAGTAAATAACTATCGTTGATTTAATGTGCAGCTTGTTTTTTTTCTGGAAACGCCTCAAGGCTGCAGCAGCTGGACAACCACTTTCCCAGGATGCTTTACTGCTCAAAGACCCAGAAGGGGTCTGTGTACATATATATATATATATATGTGTGTGTGTGTGTGTGTTCAGTCACTTGGGCATATATCCAGATGGTACCATTGCTCGACTGTCCTGTTGGTCTGAGCTCTGCACACTCACATACAGGTTTGTACTTGTATTCTTGTAAAGAACTTCATTGACATAAACCCTAAAACCAAGTCTGAAGGTTTCAGGGTCAGTTGGTTCCTGTAGCTGGCTAGCTAAATGCTAATATGCTAGCCATCCAGGAACGTATGACAACTTAGTGTCTGTGGAGCTTTTCAGTCATCCAGCCCAAGAGTGAACCCATTGGTTTGTGGAGTCCCCTTTTGAAGCCTCGAGTTCAGAAATTAAAGGATGGAGGTGGAGAATAATCTGGTACTGTAGAGGGTTACTCAGTCCCTCTCAGGACTCACTTGGCTCCACTGGTGAGCCCTTTTTGGTTTAAATGCCAGCACTGGTATTCCCTGAGCTGACTGAACTGGGAACGGTTGCTACACGTTAAAAATACATGAAATGTCAATAATTTACAGCACTGTTTAGCGAAAGTGTTGCCAAAGATTTCTTAAGTTAGTAACGTTGTGTTAGCTAAGACTGAGACGTAAGGATTTTTTACATCAAAAAATAAAATAAGCTGATTATGGAAGTAGCTATCGAGTGAGCCATCTTACCGATATTCATAATATGTGACAGCATAGGTTGGAGGACAGGGAATGAAGTACAGAAGAGTTTTTATTGCTGGTTTTGTCTCCTGTCACCCCAAGGCGGTAAGTCAGCTGCACAAGCTAACTAGCTCATGGCATCCAACATTACGACAGTTAGCTTTCTTTATGAATGAGAAATATGGGAACAGTATAACTGAGGATGTGGTCTTAAAGGGTTAAAATGACATTTCACCTGGACTTATAAGACGTAACCCCCTCAGCTGAATGAATGTTAACTGTTAAGTTATTATTATAGATTGATTCAAACAGAATATTTCCACAAACACTCTGCTTTTAGAGAGCTTAGTGCTTTCCTATCTGTTGAAATGAAACATCTTCTAGCTGCTGAAATCATGAACCTGTTGAACCTCTGTGACATTTGGAAACACATTTACGTTCTAATTTAATTTAATGGATTCAAATTTGGCGTTTAACTCGTCCGTGTGTGTCCGCGCGGCGCTCATTGGAAAGGGCATAAGCAGACTTCTTGTTCTGCTGAAACTCAGCACCCGTCTCCCCCCGACTCTCCTCCCTCCCTCTCACTCTGTTCGCTCCATTTAACTGAAGCCACCAGCTACATGAATACCCATGAACAGCCAGGAGCTCTGCCAACAGCTCCATTACAATGTGCACTCCACCTCCTCTTCATCCCTCCTCTGTTTTCTCTACCTCTCTTCCCCCGTTTTTCCCTCCCACTCTTCTTTTCTCACTTTGAATCTCTCACAAACTACATGGCCAAAAGTATGTGGTCAGCGGTGTGACGTGGTTGTGACTCTGTTTTGACTAAAATACAGCTCAGTTTTAGTCGTGATTCATCTCAATTGTTTTAGTTTTATTCAAGAAAAATGTGTAGAATCTTGGTGTTTTTTTTAACCGGATGAAGGATTTTAGTCATCGGACGTCTGGATCGTAACTTGTCAGAGAAACAAGCGGAGCTAACGTTAGCAGCAGAACGGCTCAGTCCGTTAGCATGACATCATAACCTGGGACCTGTTAGCTTTAGCCTCTGGTTTATGAAAAGGTGTAAACAACCCATCTGTTTGTCTGTTTCTTTATTCTGACTGAGGTGTTTAAATGGAGCATTTTTATTCAGTTTGGACTTTTAAACTGATTATAATTGTAATATTAGGCTCCATTTAAATCTAATGTTTTCCAGCCTGGTGTAAAGTTATTCTTTAAAGGTTAAATATATGAGATTATGAACATTAATATATCAGCAAACAGCTGCTCTCTATATAAAGATGAAGAACATAGTGTCTCTCTCCCTCTTATGTTCTCTGTGGTTTGTTTCCATATGGAGGATTTATTTCCACCAAACCAGAGTTGGTGATTGTTGGAAAGAGTAACAGAGACGGTTTTGGTGAGTTTTATTTAGTTTCTGTCTACTTTGAAGTCTGTTTTACAATTATCTGTTAAGTAAATGGTTTTGATGGCCTGTAGAGATGCTGGACATGGGTCCATGTGGCCGAGCTGACTCTGGCTGTCTGATGTAATAATCTCATCTGAAGAGAGCGAGACCTGCAGATTTGAATTAGTTCAGTCTCTTCCTGACATGTAGCCAGACCGCTTACACTAGCTAGCCAGCTGTCTGCAGATGTCAAGTCACACAGCAGCAGATGAATTAGAGAGCAGAAATTCTTTTCTGCTCGCTGCAGAAACTAATTATTAAAGTGGCTGCGCTGTACTTCATCTTCATCATCTGGTGCTGACAGTCAATAGCTGTCCATAAGCACTATCGGTTTTAAATATGCAGCCCTGCAAGTGGTGCAGGACATTTTTATAATGCTTGCTTGACTATTTAGCTCTTTAAAAGTATAAAATAAAGAGTATTTCTGTGTATTACAGGAAAGAAAGTTAAGGAAATCTTGACCAAGGTACAATAGTGTCAAAAGAAACAGAAAAACTAATAAAATATCCAGTAAGACTTTATATTAGGGTGCATATTCACCATTAACTTGCTTATTTGCAAACATATTATAAGCATATTGGCTCATTATTAATCATTATAAATTCCCTGTCAATTAAGACTTAATTTAGAGTTATTTGACATTATTAACAAGAATAGACCACATTTATTAAAGCTGTAACATTTCCACATTAAACAGTGTATACACTCCAGAGATATGTTCTATATATAGTTAACTTGTGTATTAACATTATTCCAAATGTTTCCAACAATTACAGATTGTGCGTTGAAGTGTTATTAAGAAAGAATGTACTACCGCTTTATATGCTGAGCAAAGAACATTAAGATCAAGATTCATGTACAACAACGTCTTCATAGTAGTTGAGTGTAATAATGCAGAATAAGCCATTAATAAGTGCTTTATAAAGACTAATAAAGAACTAATAAGCAGCTAGTTAATAGTGAATGTGTGTAATGTGTGTGTGTTTCCTGAAGGTTAACATTGAGAAATGTTTGCAGTTTGTTAAGTTTAACCACAAAAACTACTAGGTTTAATTATTAGAGATTAGTTATTCTCCCAGACTTTAAAAAGCTCCACCAGAGACATTAAACAACTTCTTTTGTGTCTCTTTAACAACTCCAGACTTTTTTTTTTTTTT
>JAGRRF010012891.1:26812027-26825796 GCA_019097615.1 Morone chrysops
TATTCCTCTCCGGACAGACAGGAAGACATGTCAGTGTGAGTTTTGTAGCAGCAGTTTTATGGAGGAGAGGACTGTGTGATCCTTCCTCCTCCTCCTCCTCCTCCTCCAGGAGTCAGAGAGGAGAACACCTGCTGACAGTGAGGAGCTCCTGAAGGAGACGCAGCAGCAGCAGCAGGAGGTACAGGAGTGTTTATTCTTCATCATTTTCCTGCAGGAGCGTCTGTGCTAATGCTGCTCTGACAGTGAGTGTGTGTGTGAGATCCTCAGTTCTGCTCTACTTCACTGTGTCTGCGGTCGGAGCCGCTTCGGTACTGTGCTCCACTTTGCTGATGTGCTCCTCGCCGTAGTTTTGAGGCCATGTTGTACTTACACTTGTCACACTTGTTTGCAGGAGTAACTGTGTGTGTGTATGTGTGTGTGTGTTTATTGCTTCCTGCTTACAGGACACGTGGGAGTGTGTTTTAGCTGCGCAACACTGAGGTCAGTGAGGAGAGGGAGGGAGGAGAGGGAGAAATAAAGAAGGGAGGATGAATGAAGGAAGGAAGGAAGGGAGGAAAGCTGTTCCACCCAGCTCTGTTTTTATTATAATCATATTTTTTATGCTCCATTTTTCCGAACTTAGTAACAAAGGGCTTCACAGGGAATATAAACCTACAAAGCAGGCAGTAAAACAGAAGTAAAAACAAACTGTGAGGCTGTAAAGAAACCAAAATGTAAGAAAAGTTTCTGATCTTCAGCCTGAATTCAACCAAACAAAAGGTTCCAGTTCCCCAATTCAGCATGATGGACCTGAAACGTAACGTTCAGGGTTCCTAGAAGTCCAGGAAAGAGCAGTTTGGAAACACCTGGAAGTTTGTTAAAATCACCAAATATCCTGGAAATAATCATGTTTGTATGAGCGAGAATACAGCACAATGCGTTATCATCCACATATATAAAGAGTGAATCTAGACCCTCTCTATGGCCCCCTGGTGGCTGACTGCAGGACAGCAAATACAGCCTCCATGTTACCAGATGGAACAAACTAAAAAAAATCTAATTACACTCCAACAGCTCCGATTTTGGACTTCCAAGCAAAATGGAACGCATCATAATTTCTCAATCTCTCAGTCAAGTTATAAATACAATAATAAATATCCAATATTCAGTTTCAATATAAAGCTTTTATTAAAGTTAACGTTGTGACTTCGACAGCGAGAACTGATCCTGCGGCGTCATCGTTGTGTGACGAAATGTTTGTCTGGGGAACATGGCTGCCAGTCGCCATCTTTAGAGCCACGTCAAACTCCTAATTCTAGTTTTCATTTCAAGTTTTAATGGAAAAGGGAAGAAGTGAAAACAGCATCAGGTGTGAGTCAATAATCTTTATGAGGACTCAATATATTCCCCACCAGGAAGTGCAGAAATAAAATATTCCGTGGTCGATGTTTATTTTTAAAAGTGTGTTGGACCGAACCAAAATCATTTTTATGCATTCCCACAATTCCAAAGTTTGCACATTGAGAGGATTTAACAGGTTAGCTTCCAGTGGGGAAAAACTTCATACCAAATAAATAATAATGTGATTAGATTGACAACTAATGCTTTAAGTAAACAGATTATCCTCATATTAGAAAATATGTAAGTTTATACATATACGTATTTTGTTGATTTCTTTCAAAATAAAAGTCTGCATTTACACTGAATTGTGGATTTAAGAATAAAACATAGACGTATTTGTCTGAGTGCTACTAAACTGAGTCTTTAACAAACAGATATACATTTAACATTAATATGAAATAAAGCACATGTTACATATTTACTGCTGTATTTTAGGGACAGATTGATATTTTCTCAGTATTAAATACATTGTTAGTAATCGAACACCCAAACAGTTCCAGCTTCTCAACAGTTTTCTACTATTTTCAGACAGTTTATATTTAATTTCTCCTGTTTGAATATTTCTGATAAAAGCCGCCTGAACTCACCTGCAGACGTCTGACAGAGTGACTAGCATCAGGAATACTGCGGTGGTTGGTGGTTGGCGGGAACTGTTACGATTTGGTCACTGGGTTCCCACCATCACACACAGACACAAACACACACACACAAACACACACACACAAACAGAAGGGTAAATAAGGCTGATGGCTACTTTGCAACCGCTGGAATGTAAACATTCACTGACCCTGACTCTTCAAATATTAACACACACACACACACACACACACACAGCTGTTGGTGGCAAAATGTTAAATTTCATATAATAAATTATTCTCAAAACAGTTGTAGTCACCATTAAAATTAAACTACAATAAACTAACATGTATGTAACATTACGAGCCAATGGGAAGAGACCTCCTATGGGTCACTTCCTGATATAAAATCTAACAGATTAAAACTTTTACTCATTTTCATTCAGATTGAAACTCTAACAGAATCTTATTTGTAAAAAAAAAACATTTAGAAGTGAAATATATAAGTGATATATAAAGATAACTTTATCTTAAAGACGTTTGTTAGCATTCGCATTTCAACATCAGCAAGGTGTGAAAAAAGGAAAAATGGTAACGTTAGTCAGCTGATCGGCTGTTAAAGATTAGCTTGTACTTTGTGATATTGTTTAAATTGTCTTCTAACTGTTTAACATTAATATCAGTTTCTACAACAAACATCAGGCTTAGCTTAGCTTCTCCAACATGCTAACATTACCTGCCCATTATGTAACATCAACTATGCTATATTTCTATTTCTTTACAGTTAATTAACAAACAACAAGACAAAATATTTTTAACTATTATGTTGACACTATGTAAACACTTGAGCATAAAATCTAAATGAATATGTTTTGTTTATTCCCTCGCAGTGGCGTCCACCTCTCCCCTCGCCGCTGAGGGACTGTAATTAACAGCGCTCACTGATGTTTGCTTTATTGATGGTTCCCTATTGATGAGCGTGTGGTCTGACTGACGGCCGTGTGCTGTGTCAGGACGGGGATTAACAGGCAGTGTGAGTCCTGCTGTTTGCTGCTCTCGGGGGAATTTTCCCTCCTTGCTGTGCGTGGCGAGGACCGAGGACCCGTCGGCAGATATTTCAGTCCAACAATGAGCAGAAAACGAGCAGCTCTGTGTGAGTGTGTCGCTGCCTGAAGCTGCCTCTCTTCTCGTTGTCCTTTGACCTCTCGACCTTCTGTTCTCTCTGTCTTTCTGTATTTCCACTGTTGTCAAACTGTCTCTTCACATTTAGTCAGGAACACTGTCAGCTGGTTTCGCGACATGTGACCGCGACTCCACGTGAGCTCGGACTTATTTCATGAAGAAAAGCTTTACATTCCTTCTGCTTTTAGCCTCTTTGTCCAAAGGTTTCAAAGCTATGAATGTGTTTAGTGGAAGAAAAGAAAGTAATTTTAACCCTTTAAGATCATATCCTCAGTTATATTCTTCCCATAT
Source organism: Morone chrysops (assembly GCA_019097615.1). Lineage (NCBI taxonomy): Eukaryota > Metazoa > Chordata > Actinopteri > Moronidae > Morone > Morone chrysops. The sequence goes on from JAGRRF010012891.1 coordinate 26,815,456, forward strand.
TTAACAATTTACCCCCAAAAACATTCACAAAAACTCAATTTCTTTGTGTTTTTATATCAAAATCCAATAATTTTGTGTATATGAAAGCACAAACTAACTGATTTCAACCAATAATATCATGACATCCACAATCAATCTTCAACTTTTAGTGACACAGAGCGAAGATTAATTTCTGTACAAACACACAACTTTATCAGTGGTTTGGGTGAAACTGGATCATATTTGACGACAGCAGTACCTATGTGATTTATGGAGTTTCCTGATGGACTTGTTGTTAAAAGAAGCGAACTGTCGCCCAACAGTAATGTTAGCTACCGTTAGCTAACTTAGCCTCAGAGTTCCTGTCCTCCGTGAGTTAATGTGGGGATGTAACACACAACGCTAATATCCATAACTGCCTGAAATACACAAATATGTGGGCAGATCTATAAAGTATATAGATTTATTTTATTTATTTAACTATAGATTTAATATAAAATAAAATTTTCATTAAAACAAACAGTTAATAATAATAATATTACTGAGAACAGGAAGATGATTAATTGTTGTGTTGTAACGAGTCGCAGGTTTGATTCCCACTGAACACAAAGTGACCTCACCGCCCAGCGTCAGCTGATCCGGCTCGGTCCAAGGTCGATACCATGGCAACAGAGCCTGGTGACCTTTAAACCTGCTGCAGCCTGCCACTGTGTGTGTGTGTGTGTGTGTGTGTGATTCCTCTCAGCATTGTTTTATGTGTTCGATCGTTTCTGCTCCGACAAGCAGGACGACAAACAGAGGTTTAAGTTTGAAAATCAACCTTCCACAATAAAAGTCAGGGACAGAACTTGTTATTTATCACCAGTGTTTTTCCATGATCATCAGTGTGTTTGTGTTCTGTAATTTAATCTCCTTCATTGTTAACATCAATGTTTCCGTTCTTAAAGTTAAATTCAAATTACAAATTCAAATTCGCAGGAAACGATGCAGCCACACGTTTCATGTAACGTGGAGGAAGAACTGTGGTTGTTCCTCTATGGTTTATGAATAGACTTATTTTGACCTAAAGTTTGTGTCTCAACTGTCCAGTTTATTTAACTCTGACATAGTTTATGGATCCGTGCACGCAAAATTATTGAAATACACTAAAATAACACATTTATACAACAAACTGCTGCTACTCGTTGGTTCCCATAGAGCCCATTTACTTGAGGTCAGAGGTCAGTAGATCCATTTTAAAATGGTTATTTAGCCTCCTTGCTAGCATGACGTGGCCGGTACCAATGGATGCGTTAGTTAATCTGGTTTTATATGGCACCAGTATCTTCACTCTAACTTTAAAGTCGATGCATCCACTAAACAATTTGGTCCAGAGGAACAGAACTTTACTCCCAGCCAGAGACCTTTAATCCAACACCACGAGTAGAAAAGTTCCAGTTTGAAACAAAAAATATGAAAATTAAACCTGAAAATCTCGTTCCCGCATTGAAGAATAAATCAGTACACTACAAAAATAAAAATATACGGTAATAATCTGGTGGCTGGAGCGCCAAAGAAATACAGAAAAATAGTGGCTCATAAATAAATGTAACCAAATTCTTTTTGGCTTTTAATGTTTATTCAGTGTTTTTGTTGTGAAAACGTCCATAATTATACGAAGATATCTGTCAATTAACAAACAAATCCATGTAAAATTACATAATTTTAGACATCATTTAACAGTATTAAACTTGAATTTAATACTTTAATCTATTAAATAAACAAAAAATATCTGCAAAAATATTCTAGATTGGCTAAATTTATTTATTTATGAACAAAAGGAAATTCTCTTAATAATAATTTTAGGATTATTTACAGATTGTGACAGTAAACATGTAAATTCAAACACTATGTTTGTAATTTGAATAATATTTCCATGTATCTGTAAAATAAACCTATAATCTTGTAGTTTGGCCTGTGGCTGTAATGAGCACTGCAGCCTCTAGGGGGCGCTAATGGCACTTTACACACCCCGCAGTGTTTCCTCCAGTGTGACTTTACATCAACGCCTCGTAAATCACCTCATAAATCTCCACTTTAATTGTCCTTTTCACTTTGTTTCAGTCGGACAGAAGGTCAGTTAGCTGCTTTTCTGAGAACGCCTCTGATTGGTGTTCGCCCTCCTTGTGCTACGATAAAGCCCTCCCCCCTGTCCTCCCTCCCGTCCTCCTCCCCGTCCTCCCCCTTCGCTGTAGCAGAATTGATGAAATTGGTAATCGTTATAGACCAGAGCGACTGACCTTCAGGGAGGGAAGGATGGAAGGAGGAAGGGAGGGAGAGGTTGTAGTTTTAATGAATGTAAACTCTTTATAGAGCCGGTTTTAAACAGGGACAGTTTCTGCAGCACTGGAGCCAAACTTACTGCCGGCGGTAGGAAGTTAAATCCACCACTACAACCTCATGCTGCTGTATGTCACAGAGAAGAAGAGGAAGGTTGCTGCTAATGAACATTGTTTTATACCATCAACTGTTAGAAAGAAGAAATAAATGTGTGGTGTTTCTTTGTGGATCTGTGAGAGAAGGTGTAGAAATGGAGGGTGGATGATGGACGGATGCTGCGAGGGAGTAGTGATGGGTAGGGGGCGGCGGTTGACTCATGCTTCTTTTGAATTTGTGAAGGGGGCTCGTTACAATAGAGGCTTGATATTCAACATTTTTAATGGTTTATATATATGAAATATAGCAGCATCTGTATACAGACACAGAGTCACATGGTGTCTCTCTCCCTCTGTCTGTGTTGTATCGCAGCCTCTCTGTGGTTTGTTTCCATAGCCCGTCTGCTCCGACTGAAACTGCTGTTTTCATCATCTACGTCGGTGAATTAAGGATTTATTTCCACCAAACCAGAGTTGGTGATTGTTGGAACGACTACAGAGACGCTTTAATTAGTTTTCTTCTGTTTCTGTCCACTTTGAATGAAATTACGATGATCTGAAGGTAAAATTAGTGGGGGGGCGGGGTTTTAGTGTCTGGTGGGTCGTAGAGCCCATTGTTTAGGTCTGAGATGTCGGTGCTGGCAGTAATTTGTATTTTTAACCTCATTGTGATGCTTTCAACTATTTGATCATTTCAGACATGATTGTCTTTGATATAACGTCAAAATTGTTATTTTTTCATAATCTCTTGAAACTTTGAGTTAATTCTTTAGCGTTTCACCGTGAAATTCTTACACATAACTCTGTTAATGGATAGTTTTTGTGGCGGTTTTCGGAGACACTGAAGTCGACAGGAATATTAAACGCTCATACAGGTTTAGTTCCTCAGAACTGTTGAACTCCTTTAGACGTGACTTCTGCTGCATTGCTATTTAAATCAACTGATTTGGTCTAAAAGAACAAATTGTCGCCATAGTTTTCAGTCCTTCCATTGTCTAAAGTAGAGACAATCTGATGGTCAGAAAACAAAACTGGCAACTGACAATGCCAAACTTGGCATTAAACTTCCATTTTGTCCTCTTTCTGTGGTGACTGCTGTATAAATGATCAAGCAAAACCCTTCTACTTCTTCATCTTCTGTGCAGAAACGTGGGAATTCATGGATGTTATCAGTCAATGTGCGAACAAAACCACAGCTTTTGGAAGTCACTTTTTCTTGGGGGGGGGTGCTAATTGACTCACAGTTTGCGGACTACAAAACAGAGAAATCACATCTGCTTCCTAAAGTTGAGTCATCAGCTGCATCAGTGTTATTCTTCTAAAGAACTAAACTTTTATTTTAATACTAACATTCCTGCTTCCTAAAGTTAAGAGCTTCTCTGAGTCACCAACTACATCAGTGTTATTTTTTAAAATCTCTGCACCTCTACAGACCAAACTTCATTTAAAAAGCTGGCATTTTAATACTAACATGCCATGGGTAATAATTAATAGACTCTGTTTTCAGGGGAGCTCTGCGTGTTGGTGGAAACAGTTTGCGGGGTGTCTGGTCTTCTAACTTGGAGCAACATCCAGCCGCTGTATCACTGAATATTTTGTTTTTAAGAGCAGAACTGCTGAATAAAACAGCAGCACTCAGACATGATCTCATGGAAACACGCGGACAAAAAAGCGAGAATAGAGAATTAAACTCTCCAGCAACGTCTCCAGGAGAGGTACTGATTAGGTCGCTGTCAGTGTGTGTGTGTGTGAGAGAGAGTCCGCGGGGCTCCATTAGCAGTGACATGCTGAGCAGAAGTAGAGCAGAGTGATTCGGACTGACAGAGCAGGGTGGAGACAGACAGCGGGAGGAAGTGAAGTGTGTTTCCACATGAAGGTCACAGATGATTTTCGTTTCCTGTGGGGAAAACCTGTTGATGGTGGAGATGACTGTTACCACGGTCACCGGAGACTGACACCATCCCGAAATACTTCACCTACTTTAATCTCACAAAGCAGGAACACACCGGATACTGTACCGACAACCTGTAGTTACGCGTCCTGTAACTGCCACTATCCTAACATCCTTAATACAGCGGTATGAGCCCAAATCAAACAGATTTTGCTGTGATTTAATGTCAATGAAGGGATCAAACGGGTGCTGAAATAACTACATCAAGATAGTTATTTTCTGAATGGAGTTTGGTTGATGGAAAATGTCCATTTACCTGTATGACTTTAGTTCCAAAAGTTTGTCTTTTAGTTTGAAATTTAAGACCAAACTCTCATAATATGACAGCTACAATCCACAAATCACTAAGCAAATTTTTGCTGCAAATTTGACCTTTAATAATGGTGGTATGAGCCCAAAATAAACAGATTTTGTGATTTAATGTCAATAAACGGATCAAACGGGTGCAGAAATAACTACATTATGATGTCGATCCACAAGACGACGAGCAAACAACTTTGAAAAAGCTTGTTTTCTGAATGGAGTGTGACACTTCACTCATATTCTGTCAGTTTGTCTTCTTTGTGTTTGATTTTCCGTCACCTTTATGTTACCTGTACTTCTACCTGCCTGTAATCCTCCGTCTGTGTTTGGGTCCTTTCCCTGTTTCCCTGCAGTTCATAAGCAGCTGTGTGTTTGTGTGCTTCGATCAATAAAATAATCGATGTCTTCCAAATTGCAGCATTCAGCCGCCTGTTCTGCTCTGTTTGTGGGCGAGTTTCATTCACAAAGAGTAAAAAGAATTTAACCGTGTCAGAAATCTTATCGGGAGACCACAAACAACTGGAAAATATGGATTCAACCCACAGCTCCTTCAGCAACATTATTTTGGTCATATAAAGATAAATAAAGACGTTTCTGGGTGATATGTTGAGCTTTATTGATCATAAACAGTCGTAACTCATTCACATTGTTGGTTAATATATATACGCCTTAATTGTGTGTGTGCTTCTGTGGTGGCAGATCAGACTGAAAAAGATTATTTTTGGGTCTTTTATTGCCTTTAAGATATGTTGATGTTCCTTTATTGATCACATTTATGGAAATTCAAATTTGGCACAGCAGCACAGGGGATAGTAGTTCAGTTCAGATAGAGGATAAAAATACAATAAAACACAAAATATACACTATGTATAATAAAGTGGAAGTGGTCCAGATGGATAACTGTGTGCTTAACAAGTTAATAACTAAAATGTATTAGAATTAAAATATTTGACCACTTAAATAAATGCAAAATGAAATGTGTAATTTATGGTTCAAACATTATTTTGAGGAGTTGTGTTTAATCAACTTAAAAACTTCTGTTCATGCTGCAGATTGTTAAATAATTAAAAACGTTTGATTGTAGAGGAAAAGCGGATTCCTCGAAATCAACGTAGCTTTTGTTCAACAAAATTTCATTAAGTTGCCAAAGCTCAAAAAGATTGAGACAGTGATTGTCTTTGATCTCTAGTAGAAATAAAGTTTGAATGAATGAAACATGAATAACAATATTACGTTAATATTATAAATAATGAGAACTGACACAGAACAAACAGTTTAACTGACTCAGTAGTTGCTTTAGTCACTGAATATTCAACCAGCCGCTGTAGTGATCAATTATTTACATCAACCTCCAGACGGAGCCAGTAAACAACAGGTTCCTCCTGCAGGACAAAACAAATAAACAGCAACGTTTGAGAGGATGTACACAGATCAATAACACTGATTATCTGGGTATCAGTGCTCCTGTCAATGGGGGGGATTTAGGGACAAGAACCACATTGTGATGGACAACTAGGTCAGATCTGCGTTCACAATCTACAATGTTATAGATTATAGATTATATAGAGGGTTTTCTGATCAGAATCTGATCAGGAGATATTGAGTCGTATCAATAAAACTGGATGAGAGGAGAGCAATAGAAAAGGGAAGGATGAAGAGAAGAGGTGAGGATGAGGAGGATAAACAATGGTGGTTGAGAAGCTTTTCACTGAAGCATGAAATGAGAATTGGAGGATTTGTACTGGAAACACACAAAGACACACACTGTAACACACACACACACACACACACACACACACACACACTATAACACACACACACTGTAACACAAACACACTATAACACACACACTGTAACACACACACACTATAACACACACACACTGTAACACAGACACTGTAACACACACACACTATAACACACACACTGTAACACAAACACACTATAACACACACACTATAACACACACTCTGTAACACACAGACACTGTAACACACACACTCTGTAACACACAGACACTGTAACACACACACTCTGTAACACACAGACACTGTAACACACACACACTGTAAGACAAACACACACACACTGTAACACAAACACACTATAACACACACACTATAACACACACGCACTGTAACACACAGACACTGTAACACACACACACTGTAACACAAACACACACACACACACTATAACACAAACACACTAACACACACACACACACAGTATAATGTCACTAAATTGGTATCTGATGGAGTGTGTGTGTGTGTGTGTGTGTGTCAGTGCAGCATCCATTGAACAGCAGATGTCTCTCTGTCAATTGGAGGTTGATTAACAGATTAATGTTAATCAACATGATGATCAAGTTGTTTATATTTGCTCGTTGATGTTTGCAGACGTCGTCATAATTCCATTATCATTGTTATCATTATTGTTAGATAGTGAGCGATATCACTGGGATCACTGTCAGAGTGACTGATCATATTCGACTTATTAAACGCTGATATAAATTAATATTAGTCGTTTAACCTGAAACACACTGTAACAGTTCATCAGACTTTATAACTGATTATTATTATTATTATTATTATTATTATTATTATTATTCTCTGCCTCAGACACAAACAGTTGCAGACGAGTATCAGACCACAGAGTTGAGATCAAGTTCAGGTTCAAGTCCTCGACCTGCCTGGAGACTGTGTGGTCTTATTATCCTCACATACACACACACACACACACACACACACACACACACACACACACAGTAACACACCACAGACAGTAACACACATACACACACACACACACACAGACAGTAACACACACCCTGAACCCCCCAAACAGACCACCAGCCAGCTAATTGGAGATGTTGTATCACCTCCCTCATGTCTCTTGCTCTTTCTTTTGCTTTCACACACACAGTAAAACACACACACACACACACACACACACACATACATACATACACACACTCTGAACCCAGTGGGAATTGGCAGCTTGGAGCGAATTGAGAGAGAAGGCAGAAAGTCATTACTTCTCTCACTAGATCGTGTGTGTGTGTGTGTTACTATGTGTGTTACTATGTGTGTGTGTGTGTGTGTGTGTGTGTGTGTGTGTTACTATGTGTGTGTAATCCCACCATCAGTATGCCGGTCATGCTTTTTACAACAGAGGGAAGGAAATTGAAGAGAGAGAGAGAGAAAGAGAGGAGGAGGAGGGAGGCGACAGTCCAACATGGAGTTCTTTTGATTACAGATGGTAAATGTGCCTCAGTCACCTCCTCCTCCTCCTCCTCCTCCTCCTCCTCTTCGTCGTCTCCTCGCTCACTCTCACTCGAGGGATTTGAGGTGGACGTGAGAGGAATCACTGACCAGGCAGTGTGTGCTCCGTACTGTATTTCTGTTTCGGAGGTCATTGCTCTGTTGTTCTTTCATTATTATTATTATTCACAGTTTCTCTCCCTCACCTTCATCGCTGGAGATCGTGGATGGAATCAAATTTAGGACGAAGATGATGCAGTTCTGTTTGTTTGCTTTAGTGGAAGAAAACAGCTCCTGCCTCCGTGTTGTCCTCGTTATCCCGGTTATACTGCGGCCACTATGATCTTTATTTTATATTTTCACGTGTTTTTCTATTGAAATCTAAAGTTTTTGTCCAAGCCATGACTCTGTTTCCATGGTAACACCTGAGGCCCTTGGTAGAATCATTACCATCCCATAATGTTCTAATGCAATGGAAACGTTGGTCACTGCTCCAGTAAATAGGACGAACCGTAGATAACAGACGACACACTGTAAATATAATGTGACAGTAGGTTGGAGGATCTCTAATAGAAAGTATGAGTCGGGCTGTCAGATATATTTATGAGATATTCAGAGTTTATTTGAATAATTTTAAGTTAGCTTACTTCTTTTATTAACACATTTAGTATAATAGTTTATTGTGAAAAGCTGGCGATGGTTAACAGTCAAAGACGTCAGTTTGGAGGTTTGTTGTCTCTTTTATGTTGGAGGTCTACGGGGTTTTTTGGGCTGCGAGGGATTTTGTTAGATGCAGTACTGCCACTGACCACAGGGGGCGTATAACAGCGCTCTGTGAACATCAATCTGTGTTTCAATAAAACACAAACGAGTGACGACGTTGCAAACACATAAAATACTCAATTTATTTCATTCTAAAACAAATGCACAGACAGGCAAACACTGTCTGTCTGTCTGTCTGACTCAGAACTGACTCTTTATGGTTCTGTTTGTCTGCAGGTCTGAACGCAGCCGGAGACTCTCTGCAGGTAAAATCTCTTCCTGTTTGTCACTAATTCAGATGATCTAACGTTCTGATGGTGGAACGAAATAATCTCATATTCCTTCAAAATAAAAGTCTGCACTTTGAGTAAATACATTTATCATATAAACATTGATCTAATATAATAAGAGAAAATAAAGAGCAGGATAGAAACCATAAAAATAATTTTTAACAGTTACTGTTAATTCATAATATCGAATTGATCATTATTCTTCGATCCAAACTGTTTATTGACTGTAAACCAGTTGTCTTGTGACTGATCGTTTAAAGTTGTTCTGTGATGTTAATCGACGTAACAAGGTTGTGGAGCTGTGATGTGTTTGAGCTCTTTTGGTCAGAAAAGGAGTTGGATTCACTCTGAGGAGCCTCACACTCTCACATTCCTGATTAATGACGCAGGTTGGACCCAAACAATGAAAACACACATTTATACATTGAACACATCCATACACACATGAAGTTACACTCGGGTTGAGCTGGAACCGGTATCCAGACAATAACGAGGAGATAAAACGAGTTAATATCTGGACTTTTTAAATACTGATATAGCAACTTTTATAGCAACACATACAGGTAACGGTGTCCTCGCTCACATCCGAACAATAGGCCATATGACGGAAGACAGCGGCGCGTTCAAGGTCTTTCTCTCATCTACAATCCAACTCAAAACAAATGTTAGAATCTTTTAAATGATGACAGCAAATATTTTAAACTTAAAATCTGTCATTTTATTCAGGTAACGCTGCGTTTCACTGGTCGCCTGTCGATGGCGTCATATCCCCTTTGTGCCTGCGTCAGCGTTGTGGTTGTCTGCCAGAAGCTATCATATTTTTACATTTTTACCATCCACTGTTTAGATCTTGGTGCTTTTTAACTCTAGATTTGAACCGCATGAAGGATTCCCACCAGACTCCATTCACAAAAACACTAATTTTACCTTCAGCTCATCGTAACTTTGTTCAATTTGAACAGAAAGAATCAGCAACTCTGGTTTGGTGGAAATTAATCCATAAATAAACAGTTAAATGTGAAAATGTTAATTAAAAGAGCTGCACTGTAAGCTAACGTTAAACTGACAAATGCGTCGTCGAGCTCTGTCCACTAACAGTAGTAGTTTCTGCCACTGACTTGTTATTGTCAGTGTGTGACAGCATTATGAAAGGATCCCTACAGAGATAGACCTTTAGTTTAACCACAAACAGCCGTAATATCACTATCACTCTCCACCAGACCCGAAGACGAAGATGATGAAGAGTTTAAAGAGTTTGTGTTTCAGTCTGAACTCTGCAACCTCGACAGAAAACACAGTTTGTTTCCCTGCAGATGATTCTGGTTCAGCTCCAGATGACCTGCACTCCTCCACATTCCTGTGTGTGTGTGTGTGTGTGT
>JAGRRF010012891.1:26840598-26850963 GCA_019097615.1 Morone chrysops
ACTCTGCTGTAAATGTAAGTCTGATTATTGTATTATAGCAGAGTTCACCTGGATTTATAGATGCTTTGCTTTGGTTTTACACTGTAAATATCTAAACATTACACAAGATTTTATGTAAAATTAAAGCTAAAAACTGTATTTTAATAATGGAAAATGACTGTATTTTTACGAGTCAGTATTTAAAATGTGAATGATTATTATGGATCCTTTCTTCAGTCGATTGATTGTATTTGTGAGTTAAAGAGTCTTTTCTGCTCCGACAGCAGGAACCTGATGTTCGGTCTGTCAGTTTGTTTCATTAGCATGTTATTTCAGAGCCCTTCTCCCGAGGGACAAAAGACCGTCTATCACTCTATCTGTCGCTCTCTCCGCCTGTCTCTCTGCTCGTCATTCAGCAGCGCTCTGAGATAAGACGAGTTCATTAGTCAGATAACTCATCTAGCACTCGTCTCCTCTGCTGCTCCTCTCCTCCCTCTCCTCTCCTCTCTCCCTTCCTCGAGCTCAACTCTTCGACAGGTTTTCAGATTTAAAGACGTTCAGTGATGGAAAGTATCTAAGTACATTTAAAGTAATATTTTGAGGTAATCATACTGTACTAGTAAGATCACCACCCCCATACGAGGCTTACTTCCTGTCTTTTAATCGTGATGGTGTTTAGATTGTACTGACTGAAATTAATTCTCCAAGAGGATTTCATTAAAATACAATGTGCAAAATCTCACCCAAACCAAATTGTTTCCAACAATTACCAACTCTGGTTTGGTGGAAATAAATCCTTAATTCACCGACGTAGATGATGAAAACAGCAGTTTCAGTCGGAGCAGACCGGCTGTGGAAACAAACCACAGAGAGGCTGCGATACAACACAGACAGAGGGAGAGAGATACCATGTGACTGTGTCTGTATATAGAGAATATAATGTTTGCTGATTTAATAATTTTCATAATCTCATATTTAACCTTCAAATTCATAAAGCCGCATCCTTTCATTCTGAGTGTGAATATTATCTTGATGATAATGAAATCTGACTGTAGTTATTGATTTGCTGTTCTGCAGGAAAAATATTTTTTAAAGTGGCTTGTTGCCTCGAGCTGTTTGTCGTAAGGAATATTCTTCAATTCATTCTTCATCTTTGCTTTTTCCAACAAATCCCACTCAGCCGTATAAATATGTGTTTTATCTGGTTTGTTTTATACGTCTTATTCAGCCAGTGTTCAGCGATGGTGTGGAGATAATCTGCTGTTTGTATCGTCCAGTTCCCGTTGGTGGATCCACACTCTGTACAATGGAGGGATGGATGAGAGGGTTTGTGTAAATGAGGTGAAGGGTGACGCATGGAGAGCTGATAATAAAGATGGAGAGGTGTGTTGGATGGAGAGAGCATTAAAGAGATGAGTGGAGGTGTGAACAAGGTGGTGGGTGGAGCCTGTGAGAGACAGAGAGAGAGAGAGACATGGTGTGTAAATGGGGTCTTGTGTTTAGATGATGCTTCTGTTTCCATGTATTCATGTTGAGTGCTGCCTGTGTGTGTGTGTGTGTGTGTGTGTTAGCATACAGCAGATGAGAATCTCTTAAAGGGATATTACAACCTAAAACAAATTCTCTGTTATTCCTTCTTTTATTCTGTTTCAGACACCAGTTTTCTCCCTTGTACGTTGATTTAATCTTTGAGAGACAACCCTCAATCTCATAAAAATACATTTATATTCTACATATGTATCCTGTTAATTGTTAGTTGGTACTGGCACAGTCTCGAGGCTACATCACAAAATCAATCACAGAAAGATTTATTGATATTTCAGAAAGAAAAACATTTGTCAGAGAAAGTAACTATATTCGAATATATTATAATTAATTCCCATTAACGCTGCTCAGAGTAATTGTAATTCATCGATATAATTAGCAAATAATGTAAAAACACACAGTACAACTGCAGGACACCACACAGGATTACGTTCCCATGGACTATATTAAAGGATGAGAGGTTACTCATGTATAAATGTTATCATTAACGGCACTTGACCAGCTTCTGGCGAGCAGCCTGCAGAAGCTGAATAGCAGCAGTCATACGAGATTGTACACTTTATGTTGCTCCGCTCACTTTGATAACGGCTGATGTAGATCAGCTAGCTGTTTGCTAACATTAGTTAAATGTGATCTTAAAAATGTCTTTTACAAAGTGTATCTAAGTACAGGAAAGGAGAAAGTTGATCAAGGTTCTGACCTTATTCAACTGCATTACAGCTGCCACCAACTAAAGATTTTCTTTGTCAAAACACAGAATAACTGAAAACTAATCCTGGTGGACTGATCGATACGATGGATGATGGATGATGGATAACGTTAACAGTTACTGACTAATTAACTCTCTACAAACTGGCTACTCTTCCTCCGTTTCATTCCTCTCCTGTCGCTGCTTAAACCCACCGAGTCTTCATCCCCAGAGTCAGAGTCCTGGTCGGAGCCACTGCGTCAGCCAGCCTCTGTAGGTCCACTCTGGTTCTGTGGCTCATTCGGGTCAATTTAGGACAATGGTTGTAAAGACAGTTGAAAGTAGAATTCGGGACAAGTAACGGAAGAAAAAAAGTCTTTTTGGTGTTATTACTGATATAAAAAAAAATTCAATGTTTTTGTTGTCAATTAACAAACAAATCCACATAAACATAAAGAACAAATACTTTTTTTACTATTGATTGTCACATTGGTTGTAAAGACAGTTGAATTCGGGACAGGAAACTAGAGGCACTGTTTGAATGTAAACAGAATCAGACAGGTCTCGATATTAATGGATAAATCAGAAGTTTATTTTGTGGTTTCTGTATAAATTAACATTCCGACTTTAATTGAAGCAAGTTGAAGCTGTCTCTGATGGTGGTAAAGTTGTGGTCGTTCTCCTGAGAGAACATGTGCAATAGGAGCCGTCAGCGGGCTCAGAGCGGGGAGGAGATGTACATTTACATTTTATGCTCCTGTGGAGACGTCCTGCTCATCAATAAAGCAGCCGGAGAGCGTTGAAGTGATCACTCTGCTGCTGCCTCGCATCCACACTGCGGATAAACGATTCAGACCCGGACGCTGTTAAAGGAAACACAGGTTGAACCGTTACACGCAGTTACAACCTCATCAGCTCAGAGTCAGGAGTCATTATAGTTATTTCAATATTAAGTTACACTAACAGCCCTCAGCGCCCCCTGGAGGCCTCAGTGTGAAAGTGTTAGACCGGACAAACATCCTGGTGATTTGTCTTTTTTAACTTTGTATTTGTTTGCTCAAGACGAATAACCGTCTGCCCTCAGCATCCTTACGTAGCTCAGCCGATTGCTGTGTGACACCATTGTTATGGTGTCTTCCCGTAGCTAAAAGTATTTCCTCAAAGGACGCCGGTCGGTCTGAAACCAACAGACAGAAGCCTGGAAGGATTCTCACTTGATCCAGTGACACTTTACAGAACCAGAAGCTTTGTCCACTAATGACTCACTGCCAGCTGTTCTGCTTTCACTCGGGTTTTATTTCCTTTGATTCCGGTTGTTTTCCTGTCATTCACGCGTCTGTCTGAAAATGAACAACTGAGAGAGAGAGATAGAGACAGACAGAGAGAGAAAGGAAAAGGGTGAGAGAGATAGAGAGTGAGAGGAAGGAAAAAGGTGACGGAGAGAGGGCGATAGAGAGAGCGAGAGAGAGAGAGGTGAGAGAGGAGGAGAGAGAGACAGAGAGAGGAGGAGACAGAGAAAAAGAAAGAGAGAGAGAGAGAGGAGGAGGACCAGCAGCAGCAGCAGCTCAGCTGTTGTTACAACAGGAAGAGCGTGCGGTCATCGAGCTGTTGCCACGGGGATTATTACCACGTCTGCTCCCGCGGCAACAGCCAACGGGACCTGAAGTGAGGCTGTCGGTTCGAAGGCAGAGCCTACAAGCAAGGCAGCAGGGACTCATGAAGAGCAGGTGAAGACAAAGACAATGTGGAGGAAAGGAGAGTTTGTGAGACAGAATACAATTCTGCACCAGGAAGCGAAAGAGGAACAGAAACAGAGAAGTGGTTGTTCTGCAGAGTTTTAGGATATTTCTGTCGCCTCTTCCTCTGATTTCTGTTTTTACTCTTCGTCTGTTTGCCTCGTCTTCATGTTGAGAGGAACATTTGCTCTCTTACAGTAAGTCTTTCTGTATTTTCATGTAACTGGTTTCCCATTGCAGATCAGGTTGTTGAGGATCAGTTTGATTTCTGTGAGTCGCAGCACATCGTGAGGTCTGCTGTAACAACACAGTACAGGATCACTATATTCTTTTATTTGTGGTGTTTTGGTCAATAAAAACTAATCTCATGTAGTTTTTACTTATTAAGAATAATAATCAACTGATGCATCAAATGTGGATTAATCCATCACTGGAAATAGTCTCCAGATGCACAATTTCCTCCTTATTGTTGGAATAAAAACTAGACTCTGTTTGAGGTCTGAGAGCCTCAGACAGGAAGTGACTCAGAGACGGACTCACACTTTGCACAATAACAAAAAACGAAATTCAGAGAAACACCAGAATTATGTCCTAAAACTCCAGCGTACTGTACATCTTGTATGTCCTGAATCAGGTTTCAGTCCTGCGGCCAGAGAAACAAACTGAAGACAGTTTCCTGTTTCTACTTCCACTCCAGTGATCTGATATCTCAGAGAACGCTGCACGAAACTTTATGTCCAGAAACTCTTCAGTCAGATGTTTCTGTAGTGTGCAGGTATACGGAGGTTATCATCACTCAATCTCTGATATGCAAGGAATTATTTTTCTTCTTTGCAGCCTAAACTCGCTCCAGAACTCATGAAATGCGACACAAAATTCAGCTGTAAAGAAAACTTTCTATGGGTCTCTTGTGTGAGCGGGGCTAAATGTATTGGCCACGCCCCCATGTCATATTTGACTGATATGTATGAAAATGGGTACAGACATGTATCATGGTGAGATGAACGATAAACCCTCTTGGACCAATACCCCAAACCCAACAGGAAGTCGGCCATTTTGAATATCGCTGTAATTTTGGGGTGATTTGCCTGCGTTCTATTTGAATGTACTCCCCCTAGGGGATTGATCGGATCGACTTAACATTTGATCAGTATAATCTAAATATAATCACGATTTAAAGTTGTGTTATTTGTGTCAGTTGAACGGCGTGTCCGTGGCTTGGCGTCAAATTTCGATGATTTGCCATGAAACAGGAAGTTGTCATAACTTCTTTATCCTGAACACATCATGTCAATATTCAGTCATACTCAGAGCGCCACCTACTGTATACAGGAAGTTACCTTGTGTGTCAATCATTGTCTGATTTACTGATGTGGTTTTAGACCACAGGATGGCAAATTCACGATATAGTTGTCCAATGTCCATGAGTGGGCTGAGGCTTATTTATGGTCTTCTGTGGTTTATGTTAATTTCATAAAGATCCTTACTGCCTGAAGTAAAGCAGCAGAAGTGAAGTGACAATGTGGAAACACTACTGACCCATTTTTGTGTCTTCTTACATTCTCTCTTTATAACACAGGGAGTTTATCATTTGCTGGACGGGACGCTTTAAAAACATTTGGGGCACAAATTAGAAAGAGTATTCCCAGTTCTCCAGGCACCGATACACCATCTGTGTCCAGTACAGAGAGAAGGTCCAGCATGTGTCCTTAAAGGATAAAACACAGCTATTTACTTTTTTATACTATAATTGATCAAACTACATAAAACCAGCCTACGTTTATCTTATTTACTAGCTCGCTTAGCATGTTAGCATGCTAACATTTTGGTGTGGGAACAAGTTAATGTTATGCAAGTCACAAGTTTCAAGTCCTAAAATTTGAGGTTCGAGTCCAAAACAAGTCATAATGTGCTATTCACCTAACGTAACGACAGAACAATTAAAACAATACCGTCTTCATCGGTCTTAAAACTTGATCGGATTCAAACAGAGTGGATCTGGTGAAATTAAGTTTTACTTGCTGGGAATTTATAGAAATGAAGGGAAATCAATTGATCTGTGCCCCACTTTTTAAATAACATACTTTTTAATCTTTGAGATCGACTCTTTTTAAATCAAAGGACTGAAACAGAAGTGAAGTCACGAGTCACTGGAGTTAAAGTTAACTGTCCTTTTGATTTGTGACTTTGAGTCCACACCTCTAAATTTAACTTGCTCAATGGGAGAGGATTTGATTTGACTTGATTTGATTTTCAGATCATGCACACAAAGCGCCCAACCCCACAGCGAAGTGAATTAACTGGACCTAAAAAGATCATCAGACGCTCGCACGCAATGCGTCCTGTTACACAACCTCTACATTAACTACAGTAACTTCCTGTCCTGTTAGAACACCTGTTTTCACCTGTTCTTTCTTCCTGTTTCTGGTTGGAACGAGCCAGTTCCGTACGTATTGAAGCTCATTTCTGCCAATGTGACTGAATAAAAGGCTTCTGTTAGTCATTATAAGGAGAAAGTTTCTCAAACTATTGACTCAGTATCTCCACATAATGACTTTGTGATATTAAGTCAATATTGTGAGAAAGTTTCTCATTATTTCTTTTCTCTGTCACATTGTGAAAGAGAAAGTCAGAGACGCTGACTGAGTGTAAAAATGTAAGAATGTGACTGGAAATAAATACCGGCTGACATGTTTATTGATAACAATCAGGAAATATCAGCTGGCGTACTGATCAAAGCTCCAAAATATTGGAAAATGTATTGATCATACATGATACACTGAATATCCGCAGCCGGCTCTATTAGAGAGTAATCTCATTACCAGGAAAACCACTACTGTTTTTAATCGAACCGGCTAGTTTGTCAGGAAGCGATGAGCCGACCTCTGACCTTTCACCTGAGCGCTGTGACCTTTCACCTCTCCGTGCTGGGAGACGTTTACCCCCTCGCTGCTCGCTGTCTACCCGCTAATGAATATGGAACAGCAGGTCGGCATTAGCGCTATATCTGTTTATTGACATTCACCACATTTCATATCGAGACGCTCGGCGGCCAGCTGCATCTGTGCCGAGGTCCACCCATCTGCTCATGAATATTAATGAGCCGATAGATGTGACTGAGGAGAGAGAGAGGGCACATCAGGATGACAGACGACAGGATTTATGGTCCCCGGGGGTGTTTGGAGCTCTTGTTCGCAGTTCAGGAGAGCATGACTGCACGTTTCCAGATGCATAATATAGTCTGATAATATACTGCCCGGCCAGAAGTATGTGGACATGCGTTAATGTGCTGCTTTCAGTCTCTACAACACATCTCGGCTTCATTAAAAGCACAAAACTGAGCCGAGAAGCTTCACAAACAACCATCACACCTGCTAACTAATTAGCTCCTCGTCACCAGCACTAACAAGGTCTCAAAGATTTTCCTTTATTGGACCTGAGGGACATCGACCAAACTGCAAAAACAAGACCCAGACCAACAAATGTGGACAGGGAGTGTCCACATACTGTGATGGGATTTTCATACATTTAATCAACACAGTTGAAACAGGCAACACTGAAAAATTTAAGTAACACAAACTCAGTTTGAGTAAGTTGAAAAAGATTCTTGATTAAGCAGCTTTTAACAATAATTTCAAGTGACATTAACTTATTTTTGTAAGTTACAGAAACATTTCTGATTAAGTACTTTTTTACTGAGTTTTAGTTTTTTTTACAGTACAAAAATTACAATATTAAGTCTTTCTTAAAATTACTAAAGCTCCTTGATCAAAAGTGTGTTTTTGACCTTAAATTAAACTTAAATTGAGTCAGTTCAATTTTCAGCAGTTTTTTTGGTTAAATTAATTTATCTGGTTTTGATATCTAAGATATTTTGTTGCTGTCTTTCTTATCGAGTTTAAGTTTGTTTAAAATGTCCCTTACGTTTATCATAATATTAATCAATATAATTTTGTCCTTCAACATATCTGTTGCCTCACTGTTGAAATTTTCTGAGCTGTAAACCTAAATTATTTGGCTGCACTGTGATGAAAACGTCTGCCTTAATATATTACATTCTTACCAAAGTCTGGCAAAAATAAGTGTTAACTCTCATTTCCGAATGTAAACTGATGGAGACACATCATTCACAGGAGGTTATGCTAGCTGTTGTTAACCCTCTACTTAGTATGTTTATATTCTGCTGCAGTGGTTCGGACTTTAGACACTGTAGAAGCACCGGACTGCAATCTTTACCTTGATCCTACACTGACAGCCCCCCCACAGACACACACACATACCGGAGAGTTAGCCTCTCTGAGCCGCCAGCTTAGCTACAACACAGCCGCTAGCTTAGCATAAAGAAACATTTACAAATAGCATGAATGTGCTTCTAGTGACTGTAAAAGCTAGCAGAACTGACTTTAATGAACATTTTAAAGTTAAACTGAGAAGCAGAAGAAGATCTTTTATCCCTTCATCCATTTATATTTCTACTTAATCTGAAAGTTTAGGGTTTTTTTTATACGAGATATTCTATATTATTTGGGACTGTTGCTGTCTGTGTGTTTACTGGTGTACTTCAGACTCCTCAGGCCGAGGCGAGGATATGAAATTTCACTGCTCAGAAGAAATCTCTGAATATCAAATAAAACAAACTCTGTGGAATCAAAAGCAGCAGCTTTATTTTCAGGCTCCATGAATATCAAATGAAAGAAAGTATCAGGATTCAAAACAGCTGCTTTTATTTTCAACCAGTGAACCAAAACCTCTTAAATTTACCTAAAAGATTCATCTACAGGCTCAGGCTCAGTGCATCGAGATACATATTTAACTTCAACTACTACTACAACTACTATAAAATACTCCAAAGACTATTAAAGCAGTATTACTATCTGATTCCCAGCCAATATTTGTATATGGAGCCTATGGGATATAAGGGGTCTATATGGGATATAATGGGCTCTATAGGGGATATAAGGGGCCCATGTCGATTTCCCACGTGGGCTTTATGCAGGTTTATACTGGGTGTTTGGCAACCATGCTTCACCACATCATCAAACTTCCTCTTTCATTATAGTTTTGATGTGAGAGACCCCCCAGTGGCAGAAATGACACACTGTACGTTTATTTCATCAGCCAGCAGTCATCCTCCGGTTGTTTCTGGATTATGTTGTGGAGTTAGTCCGGTCTCAGGTCAGTTTGTAGGTCAGTTTCATAATGACACTGTATGACATAACAGAAACATGCTGCAGTGGATTTACTGTCTGGGTCACCGCAGGACAGAACACATGTTGGGTTGAACGGAGCCAACAGCTGGACCGTGCTGCTTCAGCCCAGATGTTGTAGTGTTGGTTCAGATCCTACATCTGTTTATCGTGTTCATTAATGACATTACATCACTTTAAATAAACGCATTTATGTTTCTGATATTACACTAAATATTAGAGAGTATACAGTTAGTTTATTGAATATACTTTATACAATACAAAAACACACACAACGTATGTTTCATCTATCACTATATCCTGACAGGAGAACATGAGACAGATAATCTGTGAAATAATCAGGTGCTTCTGGCTCCTTCTAGTGGCTCCGAATGGTATCTGCGAGGATCCACCGGGCCCGAAAACAACCAATCAGAGCCAAGAAAGATAGTCTATTGTTTAGTCTCATTCCCAGGGTCCCAAAGTGTTTGTATTTGACGACCAGAGAATGAAATTAAAGCTGGAGCTGTTAGCTTTACTACCCTACACACTGTACCTTTAAGTACAGTACTCGAGTAAAGTCAGTGACTTATGATATTGATGATTGTATCAGTTCCATTAGAATGTTGCTGGACGATTGATTGATCATTGATCATTTATCATTATGTTTCATCATCAGCTCTTAGCAGTGTCATCAGTACAGACATCTGTGTCTCCTGTGAGTCCACGAACACAGACCCTCATCCAGAGAGAGGAAAGAGCTGATCTCTTTCTCTCTCAGCAGGTTGTGTGTAATCTGTTCACAGCTGGAGCCACACACACAGCTTACTGTCTGTTGATTACTGGCTAATTTGCATGACACACCCTGCTGTGAGCTCACACACACACACACACTCTCTCCTGATGTGCTTGTTGTCAATGCGACTGATCGGATCGCAGTTTTATTATCAGAGAAACAAAAGACTGCAGCTAATGTGAAGCTATCATCCCCCATCGGTTTGTGGAGAACCCTTCAGTTTGGCGATGTGGTCGTCGTCATGACAGTTTGTTGGAGCTAGCGAAGGTCACATACTCTACTGTGTGTCACATTCTGGTATTCCACATAAACAGTAAAATGTGTTTGTGAACAGATTTGAGGAGAGAAATAGTCAGAACAGAATCTGGATCCATATCTGATCAGCACTGTTTGACAGTTTGATCTGAGTTTGGTGCGTTGAGCTGGACGGACTCC
>JAGRRF010012891.1:26851426-26869276 GCA_019097615.1 Morone chrysops
CTCTCTCTCTCTCTCTCTCTCTCTCTCTCTCTCTCTCTCTCTCTCTCGCTCTCTCTCTCTCTTTCACACACACACACACACACACACACACACACACACACAATTCAATTCATTAATCTTTATTGACATGAATGTCAGGTGAACAATATTGCCAAAGCGTCAAGGATAAAGTGATTTAATAACAAGGAGAAAAAAAAATACAATTTCTTAAGTAAAATAAAAACAAGTGTGTGTGTGCGTGTGTGTGTTCATCAGTATTCCCGCCCTCACACAGAAAGCAAATACAGAGCCGATCACGTACTGCGCTGACATTTCACCCAAACACTGCTGCAATAATAAAACCATCATGTTTGCAGCAGCAGCAGCAGGACCTCGAGGGTCGGACGTATTTCAGTGAAACAACTGGACAACCGCGGCTCTGATTTCTGATATTTGCTGCAAATATTTACGTCATGATGAATCCTGATGACTTTAACAACCTCCTGACCTTTTCTCTGGCATCACCCAACTCTAAACCCTAAAAATCACATTAAACCTCCAGTGTGTCAGACTGACTAAATATAATAAAGATCAGTGTAGATTTATTTAAAGCTGTGAAAAGGTGACTAATAATAATTATTATGGTTATTGCTGTGTCTTTATCAATTAATTTATTAATTAATTGCAATCCGTACCGGCCCTCTTCCTGTTTAAGTGACCACGCCAGTGAGTTTTCCAACAGGAATTCGATGAGTCAGACTGTGAGCTTGCTGCGGCTAAACTTTGGCTTTTGTTTATTTGTTTGTTTGTTGTCCAGAAGTTGAGGCTCCGCCGGGGGAAGCAGCTGATTGGTTGACCTTTCTTGGGGAGGTCAGGGGTCGAAGGCCATGGCGGGCCGACTCCTCCTCTTTCTGTTCATCTCGGTGACGCTCTGCCACGCCCACTTCCCATCTGGCCAGCGTCTGAAGCCCCGCCTCCAGAGAGACCGCCGCAACATCCGGCCGAACATCATCCTCATCCTGACCGACGACCAGGACCAGGAGCTGGGTAAGTGACACAGATATTAGCCTGTTATTAGCATTAATAATTAATTTACTATTATTGTCACTATTGATACTTTTACTGTTGATAACACTGATGACTGACACAGCTAAGCCCCGCCCTCCTTAGTTACTGTTGCTACACCTGTCAATCTAGAACCAGTTACTACAGTTCCCATCATGCCCCTGCACTGCACATGCTCTCTCTGTCTCTGTAGGTTCGATGCAGGCGATGAATAAGACTCGTCGTATCATGGAGGAGGGCGGGACTTCCTTCTCCAACGCGTTTGTGACCACGCCCATGTGCTGTCCGTCACGTTCGAGCATGCTCACTGGGAAGTAAGAGACGTCCATCTTTACCCGAATTACTGACTCATTTTCTGGGCTGCCACCAACACTAATCTACTAATCATCTCATGTTTGATATTAATTTAATTATTTAAATATCTGTATTTTAACACCGGCCCATTAAATGCTAACAGAAAAAGCGTTTCTGAATGTGTCCAAACAACCAGCAAGGAGACTGAACATTTACAATGCTGTACATACAGGGCATAGGTCAGTGCTTTAGATAGGGGGCAAACAGTTTTTGCGTCTTTTGGGTCTGCCCCGCTCCGGTTCTGTGACTCATTCTCACTCCCAGTCCAGGTACAGACAGCTAATGGGACCGCTAAGTAGCTAATAGCAGCTAGTACAGTTAGCATACGCAGCAGTGCAGCGGTCAGAGACTTCCTGTGTTACAAGAGAAAAGGTCCATGTTGCAACAATCCTCTGATACTTCGGTCCCGGTGACAAGACGCAGCTCCTGAATGCAGTTTAACGTTGGTTTAGTTTTTCTGCGATTGACTATAAAGGAAGACAGCTCTAAATTTTATGCACCAAAATGAGTAAACCTACATCTGACTGAAAAACACATTTATTTTTATTTTGTTGATGAAAAGAAAGAAAATGGAGACGAACATGCAGCCCACTCTCTCTCTCTGCAGGTATGTCCACAACCACAACACCTACACCAACAACGAGAACTGTTCCTCGCCGTCATGGCAACGGCAGCACGAGCCACGGACCTTCGGGGTCTACCTCAACAACACCGGATACAGGACAGGTACACACACACACACACACACACACACACACACACACACACACACACACACACAGAGGCTTTTATTACTGCTGTGATCTGACTGTTTACCTGTGTGTGTGTGTGTCTCCAGCCTTTTTCGGGAAGTACCTGAACGAGTACAACGGCTCATACGTCCCCTCCGGGTGGAGGGAGTGGCTCGGTTTGGTGAAGAACAGCCGCTTCTACAACTACACACTGAGCCGCAACGGAGTCCGAGAGAAACACGGAGCTCAGTACCCACAGGCAGGGACACACAACACACAGTACACAACAACAACAACAACAACAACAACTACAACAATAACAACAACAACAGTTCACACAACAGGAAGAAAAAGCACATTTCCGTCAATGTGACGGGAAAAAAGGATTCTGTTGATGAATTATTATTATTGTTTTTATTATTATTGGAGAGCCGATTGGAGTTTATTGAATTTACTGAAAATGTATACATTTTTCTATAATTAGTATCAGGTTATTTGGTTATTTCCAGGAAACTAATTGAAACAACACAGCGTTCACATACATTTGTTTCAGTACATCAAATTTGAGGAAAATAAAATAATGATATGTCTGTGTCACCAGGACTATCTGACCGACCTGATCACAGCCGAGTCCATCCGCTACTTCCGCTCCTCGAAGCGAGTTTACCCTCACCGACCGGTGCTGATGGTCCTGAGCCACGCTGCGCCGCACGGGCCCGAAGACTCTGCGCCGCAGTACAGCACAGCGTTTCCCAATGCATCACAGCACATGTAGGCCCACACACACACACACACACACACACACACACACACACACACACACACAGTTAGACTAAGCTGCTGTAATCCATCTGAACAATGGAGCCGCTCCAACACTGCAGGATAAATCCTCCATAATGTATGTTAATGAATACACAGGTCTTATTTCATTTCTGTACAAAAAACTTTAATTTCTCACTGAAAACGTGACTCAGCAGTTAAAGTCAGTCTGTCTCAGAGACACATCTGTCTGTCTGCCTGTCTGTCTGTTTATGAGTGGACAGACAGGTCAGCCGGAGACGTCACAGCGGTGTCAGACCATCTTTTACTGATATATAAACAGACGGTGGAGGAAACGCTGGCTGCACTCCCGCCATCAGGAGAACATTTAAATCCCATTCAAAGCTCGCCAGAAAACCAACTGCTGAAATACTGGGAACAGACAGTAATCCCTAATTCCTCTGAAAGGAATAGTTCAACAAAGTCGCTGTAGAACGACGTGCTGATAAAAGCCAAATCACTGAAAAGTGGAGTATCGAATGGAAACAGATTTAAACAGGCTGTGATTTACTTTAATAATACACAATATTTTGTCTGTTTGAATTAATTTCTTTTCCGTTTTTTTTAGGCTTTTTGTGGCCGCTGGTCAGTTCAGAAAATCTGGGTGAAATAATCTGTTTTCTTTTCTCCCAAAAGTAATAAAACAGGAATTCAGTAAATAAAGACAAAACAACTCTTCAGCAGGGTTTGGAGTAAAGGTTCAGGTGGAGATATTGTCCTCTTAAAAACATGTTTTGCTCAATTTTCTGTTTTTTTACATATACACAATATGAAAGACGTTAAAGGCAGAATTAGATGTTAGCAGAGTCCATTTATAAGTTAGCACAATCATCACATCCTTTGACCCTTGTCTCTACATAGAAACACATAGAAATCAGTCCACAGGCAGCAGAGGAAGTCGTAATCTTTGTAGATGTGTTCTGGACAAAGTCTGACGCGTTGAATTTGAAACAATAACCCAAAACTTTTAATTTGGTTCCCACATTGTACAGAAACTAAGAAGCCAAGGCGAGTTTATTTATATCGGCCATTATGCACACAAAGGCAGTTCAAGGTCTTTACATAATGTATAAGAGACATTAAATAAGGATACGGCACAAAACATTTATACAGAAATTAAAAATTCAAACAACTCTAACAGTCACACTCGCTGCACCGCGAGGATAAAAACAAACATGGAGGAAAGTAGAGAGACAATAAATATAACGGACAGTCTTAAACCTGCATTCTGTGCAACGACCAGCAGGGCGGGCAGCTCCACTGGTTGCAATAAAAGACAGATAGTATTGAGTCTTATAGCGAATTAACCGACTTCTTAGTTGATTTATGAGCTCAGTAAACCGTTTCCTGATGAGTTTCTGGTCTCAGTCTCTAGTTTCAGTCTTCTTCCATACAGCATGATGTTCTTTTAGTAAAACAGATGATTGACACAGCCAATTAGGAGGCGCTCAACATGCAATACGTCACATCCCCCAGCTCCGATAAAACATCACTGCCATAACGGTCAAAACGGTTCTCCACAAACCGACGGGTGACGACAGGTTTCCACTAAAGAAAGACTCCCAGCAGCCGGTCTGTACTCGCTGTCAGACTGACTCAGACTGACTCAGACTGACTCAGACTGACTCAGACTGACTCAGATTGATGGCGCTGATGTGATCTTCCAACCAGATGCAGATGTTTCCAGCTGTCCGGTCAGAAGGAAGCAGAGCAGAGTGTGATGTTGAAGGTTATTTCTGTCCCCAAAGCAGAGATTGAATTATGTATCTGCTGAGGAGGAGGAGGAGGAGGAGGAGGAGGAGGATGGGAGTCATTCATTATCCACACAGAACTCACTGTAGGAACATACTCTCTTACTGACACGGCGGGAGCACAGTGTGTGCTGTTCATTAATAACATACACACACATACACCTCTAACAGCTGATAAACCAAACAATGAACACAAACAGTGAACACAGTAACTGCAGGAAGTTTGTGTAAAACCAGAGATTCTCTGTATTGTGTGTTTCTATAATATTCCTCATGCAGGACGAAGCTGTTTATCAGACAGTGAACTCTGTGAATGCTGATATAGATCTGCTGCATATTTAAAGTCTTTCCTGTTAAAGTGAAGCTTTGACCCTCATGTTGGGAAACGTTAACTGAAAGACGAGAAAATACATTTAAAAAAAATACAGTCGACAACATTAAAGTCAGTTTAAAGTTTAATATAAATAAACACAAATCATTTGCATGAATAAAACCTGACTACAATAACTGAACAGTTACAGTAATAATAACAGCACAGAGCCGCCTGAGTATGAACTGCTGTCCTCATCGACGGTTTCTATGGCGACTGATTACCGCCGGCTGTGTCTCAGGAGGTAGAGCAAATTGTATATTATTCCCACTATAATCAGAAGGTTTGCGGTTCAATCCCCTCCTCCTACTCCTGCTCCATGTCTTTGAGCAACATACGGAACCCCAACACCTAAAGTCGTGCCCTAGCTAGCTCCTGGCTAATGGCTAACAGCTGCCAGAGCCATGTAGAGAGAAACGAGGTGCTGCGTAGTTCCTCTTCTCACCTGTAACTTAACTTTCATACACGTTATCAGATGTCTTCTCCTCAATGTGGACCTCACCTTCCTCTCCTCCTCTTCTCTCCTCCTCAGCACTCCCAGTTATAACTACGCTCCCAACCTGGACAAACACTGGATCATGCGTTACACCGGCCCCATGAAACCGATCCACATGGAGTTCACCAACGTGCTGCAGAGGAAACGACTGCAGACGCTGCTGTCTGTGGATGACAGCGTGGAGAAGGTACACACACACACACACACACACACGTTCCTGCTAATACCTGCAGGATCAAAAACTAAACAATATCTAACAGGTCTCCTCTGTCTGTCTCAGCTGTACAACATGCTGGTGGAAACCGGCGAGTTGGAGAACACCTACATCATCTACACGTCAGATCACGGCTACCACATCGGACAGTTCGGCCTCGTCAAAGGTAAAAACTCTGATCTTGTATCTGATGGACTCATTATGACCTTTAACATTATATATAATATAATTTATAATTTATAGTTTATAAAACCTTAAACTCTACAGCTCTTTATTCTTTTATTTTAATTAATTAATCGTTTTGTTGTTTGGTCCATAAAATGTCAGAAAATGTTTTGTTTTGTCCACCAACCCAAAGATATTCAGTGTACTGTCACAGATGATTTAAGAAACCAGGAAATATTCACATTAAAGAAGCTGAAATCAGATCAGAATAGTTTAATTGAATCTTTGACGACTAATCGATCAATCGTTGCAGCTCTAGTTGGTGACACCTTTATGTGAACGCTGTGTGTGTATCTGCAGGTAAATCAATGCCGTACGAGTTTGACATCAGAGTGCCGTTCTACATCAGAGGACCCAACGTGGAGCAAGGCAGCATGTAAACACACACTCACCACTTCCTGTTTCCTGTTTATGAACATTACATGCACCAAAACACCCTCCTCATCATCAGCTGATCAATAACACGGACAGGGCTTTAATGTCTCGATGACTAGATTTTCCTTCCAAATTGTAGAGTTTAGATTTTAACTGCTTGTTGTCTTAAGATGGCATAGTGGTTAGCATCGTTTGTGCCAGTTTCAGGGCAGTAACACAATGTTCCTTTTTAGATCTGATCAAGGATATATATCCGGAGATTGGAAATGAATGTTGTACAGGCTAACTAGCTAATGGCATCTAACATTACTGTTGGCGACAGTTAGCTTCTTTAAGCACCAAGTCTGTGGTAGATGAAAATGTTGGATGGGTAGTTGATGTATATGTATATGTATATATAGAGGGTTTATAGTAGGGAATGACTGGTCAGCAGATGGTCACAGACATAAGGTCAGTAGTTCACAGGACTATTTCTGAGAGACATACACCCATATGTGGACTTTTAACATAAATAGGACAACAGGGGTGTTTCTGTTTTGACCATGTATTGGATGGTATATTAGGCAGTGGATTCTAGGAATCTGGAGGGAACGTCTATGCTGTGGTCTTCCCTCCATGCTGCATGAGAAATACACTGGGTTTGTAATTCTTCAGAGAACTAGCAACGCTCCAGATTATGGAAGAATTTCCCCTACAAGTCCATCAGGAAACTCCATAAATCACCTCGGTACCGCTGTTGTCAAACTGTCTCTGAGGTTGTGTTCACTGGGAGGCTGCTGAGCCCCGTTCAGTTGCTAACGGCAGCAACATTAGCAGGTAGCTAAAATGTAGTTAAAATGACATATTTCATTTTACCTGAACTTTAATGACACACAACTCACAATGAAAATAAGTCTGTGGATGAAGAAAGCAAAAATAAATAAATCACACACAGAAAAATGTGTGTGTGTGTGTGTGTGTGTGTGTGTGTGTGTGTTACGGTTTGTGTGTGTGTGTGTGTGTGTGTTGTGGTAAAGTAGATTACCGCAGTCGGAGCTGGTCCACGAGTGATCACGAGTTCAGAGAAAGCTGCATTTCCCTTTACACGCACTTATTATTATTATATTAAACACATATTTCACAACATTTAAACTGTCACTGAAGCTTTTTGCTCTTTTCACAAGAGCTGTTTCTTTACTTATTCTGTGTGTAATTAATGTTTAACACGTTAAAGTCATAAAGACAAAGAACTGTTGGAAACAATGAATAATGAGTTGTAGATGTTGTTGTGTATTTATTGTGTTTATGTTTATTGTGTGTGTCAGAAACCCTCACATGGTCCTGAACATCGATCTGGCTCCGACCATCCTGGACATCGCCGGCCTCGACACTCCTCCAGACATGGACGGGAAGTCGATACTGTCTCTGCTGGACACTGACAAACCTGCCAACAGGTACAAGCATAAGGTTTAATTATAACAAAAGTTATCTCACAGACTTTTCAGATACAGCAGGTCCAGAACGTACTCCTTATTAAATTATTTACAGACAACAAAACAATCGGTGCTACAGCCAGCCAGACTCCATTGAAAAAAAAACTGTAATTGTACCCTGCAGATAATCAGACTTTAAAGTGGAAAGAAACAAAACTCACAGTCTTTGTTACTCTTTCCAACAATCATAAACTGTGGTTGGGTGGAAATAAATCCATTCAATCATTCTCTGACAGCATTATGGAAAGGATCCCTACAGAGATAGACCTTTAGTTTAACCAGAAACAGCCTTAATATCACTATCACTCTCCACCAGACTCCAGAGACAAAAATGCTAATTTTACATCTCATTGTAACTTCATTTAAACTGGACATAAACCAAATCAAACTAAAACCAAAACTGTCTTTGTTAGTCTTTCCAACAATCACCAACTCTGGTTTGGTGGAAATAAATCCTTAATTCACAGAGTTAGACGTAGCAGTGGGACCCTAACCCTAACCCTAACATTAGCTAATCCTTGATGACAAATCTGCCCGTCAAAGTGCATCCACTAAAGGTTTTTTCCACTGACAGCAGCTATATACTGAAGTATATAAAAGTACTTTACAGTTGTACCATTAAAGTTTTTAAGGAGTTTATGCAGTATTTATACATTTTATAACGGCAGATATGCATATTCATTAAGTGAAGTTGTGCAAAAAAGATGACGACCAAAGCTCAGAAGTTCCTCATACAGAACATATTTTAACGTACCAACAATTTTCCTGCCTGAAGAAACACTTTATGCTTTGTTGCCTTTCCTCCAGAGAGTGAACGGGTTAATGACTCATAAAATGTGCCTGTGATATTATTACTGCAGTAAAAGGTTAACAATATGATGTGCTAACCGGTGTGTTGAAGGCAGAGGTCAGAGGAGGGAAGACGCTCGCTGAAGCAAACCATCAGTATGTAAATCATTCTCCTGCTGCTGGTGCAGCGGGATACCGTTCAGCTGTAACGCCCTCATTTAAACACCTGGGTGCAGAAACACAGCGAGAGCCATCTGCTTCGCCTGCAGGGACAGAAATCCTCCATTAATATTCCCAACGATCAAAGTATCGACAAAGGCGAACGTCAGGGTCAGGAGGTCGGAGGTCGGAGGTTGTCAGGTTGTCAAACGGATTGTGATCCAACGTCGTTATTCCTTTAAAGAGATCTCTGAAACCTGAATGTCAGAAGGATCCCGGCTGTTTGAACAAGTTTGTAATTGGCTCTGTACATCCTGGCGAGTGCAGTGAGAGACCGTAGAAGCATCTGTTCCCTCTTTCTTCCTCAACGCAGACTGTAGCTGAAAGAATGATTACACTGACCGCTCGGGTCAGTTCATAATATCTCGCTATAGGTGTCTCTTTTTTTTCTGTATGCAAAATAAAAGCTTGAGCGGTTCATGTTAATGGAGTTTGGTGAGGCACAAAAACCTCTTGGTTAGGTGTAGACAAAGTTATCCACTGCAGCTTAACAGAGTCACATTTTCCTCAGATTACTTCTGCAATCAGTGAAATATCCAAATAACCCTAAATAATTATATAAATATATCTATAATTATCCCAAATTAGCACCATTAAAAGTTGTTGCTGTTATTATACTCCTGCATGTACAGATAAGATGAAGAAAACCTGAAAACGTAATTTCTGTAGATTAATTTATAAATATAAATGTGATCTTTTTCTCTGGATTCCAGGCAGATTTAAGTGTTTATTTAGCAGCTTTTATTATCAAAGATAATGACGTCCTCGGGATGTCACACTAGATCTGTAAATATGCCTGTGTGATTTCTGATACAGTGCAATAAATACACCAACAAACGCTGTCGTTTTCTGTGTATGTGTGCAAGTAAATTCACATAAAAGACTATTTTTGTAATTTTATTAATATTTCCATGTATTTAAAAAGAATACAGAAAAAATCATGATAAACGTACAGATTTTATTTACAGTGTAAATAATTCAGTTCTGTACTTATTTATTTTACTTTCTACTTCACATGAAGTTCTTTCTGCTCCGTTAATGCATTTTAATGCATTTTTGCATCATCGCACGCCTTCCCAGCATCAGCACCGGAGCACAGCATGCATGATGGGCGAAACATGATGAAAACAACATGAAAGATGTAACAACAAGAGCGGAGAGCCTTGGCCCTGTTTGAAGTTTAAAGCTTTTATACTCTGAGTACATCTCACAGCCTGTTCTTGTTCACTTCCACTGGAGTAAAGAATCAATGCTTCTGCTTTTACTGTGAGTGTGTCTGTACTTCCACCAGAGTGAAGAGCAGAATAAACTTTATTATGTTGGGCACAGTGCTGCAATCTGTTGCTTCACAAAAACACTAACAATATGGCAGCTTAAAAAGTGTGAGAAACTATACGGATTAAAGCTCCGGTTTATTTATTATTTATACACATGATTCAGTGTCGGGGTCCAGCAGCCTGATAGAAGCTGAGATGATAACTTCAGTCTGTTTGAGATGGCACACAGAGTCTTCTTCCTGATGGCAGAGGTTTTATTCAGAGCTCAGTTTGTTTCCTTCTGTACAGGCTTATATTCAGTCCTTTCGTGCGTGCTGGTGGGCCACTGCTTCTCAGCTGCACTGTTAAATTGCCAAACCGCTGTCTAATGCTGCTCTCTAGGACAGACCATTAAAACATCAGCATGGTCTGGCTGCTTAGTCCATACAGTCTCAATCGCCTCAGGAAGTCTCTGCTGGCTATAGGCTAAATAGGCTAAAGGGAAGACTGCCAAAGGTGAGATACCCCGACTGGAGGTAGAACAAAGCATAGCGGCGTTCATATACTCTAAGGCTGTGGTTCCTAACATTTGTCATTAAGGAGCCTTTTTGTATTACAACTACGTTTTATGTATATTTCATATTATATTTAATAATAACAATAACAGCAGAGAACAGCTGATAAACTGAACCATTATAACAAACAGTGAACTCAGTAACTGCAGGACGTTTGTGTAAAATGAGCAGATTGTTTCCTGTGAATATTGATTATGAGTTTTCCTGATACTTTCAGGAACTTTTCTTTATTTTTTTCAACAAATTTAAAACCTTAATAGGCTTTTTTTTTTGATAAATTCATTTTTCCCCCATTAAAACTCAAATGAGTGAAGGCTCTATGAAATCAGTTTAAAAATAATAATTTTTAAATAAATGAATGAAATGGTGAGCTATAGATAAAAAATATCTTGCAACGAAACAAAAAACATAGAAAGGGCAATTGTATGAGTGATATATATTTATACATACATGTGTAAGACAACCTGAATCTGCTGCACTACCATCAGGGTTCAGTGTTGGCAGTGTAATCCACTGGATGTAATCTAATCTGAATACTTCTCTTGTACTTTATGCTACAGAAATGGACCTATACTCCACATTCAGCCTTTACTGAGCACTAAGTAACTACTTTACAACAGTGTTTTTCACTCAGCACTATTTTAAACTGTTGTCGTTTCTGCGAATCGATAAAGAAAAAAGACGAGTGGAAAAAGTCCTGCAGTTGTTTCCACTAAAATCTAAATATTATTCCTGAAAGTTAAAGTTACAAACATCCCAGAATAGAAACCAGATGTAGTTGATGGGAGAACAGTGTGTGTGTGTGTGTGTGTGTGTGTGCGTGTGTGTGTGTGTGTGAATGTAATATGAATGTGATATTTGTACATGTGGCACTAAAGAGGAGCCGCAACCACAATTTTGAATTTTTCATTGAACTGGAGTTTAATTGTGTGAAGTGACGTCAGCGCAGTGCTTTAAGCAGCTCACCGAGCAGACTCTGATCCTGGAGCTGATGTTACGGATATAAAACAGAGGAAGGACGAAGGGCGGAGGAGATGACTGCATTAAAAACAGCAGGTGAACTCATGCAGCGACTGAACTAACACCACTGTTGTCTTTTTCTGCAGATTCCAGGTGAACAAGAAGCCAAAGGTGTGGAGAGACTCCTTCCTGGTGGAGAGAGGGTAAATAAACATCATATTATATGTATGGATATCAGGTGTGTTCCCAACCTGTCGGCTCATGTTTCTTCCCATCAGACTTCTTTCTAATGATGTTGTTGCATTTTTATACATAGGACAAAACTACAAAAATAAGACCCAACCCTCACTGAGTCACAGGAGGTCCTGTTAGACCTTTGACTCAGATAAAGAAACTTTAATCAGGAAAAGAACAGTCTCAGAGACAGAAAGACGCCGTTTGTTCGTCTGTTAACAGGAAGTTGCTGCACCAGCGTGTCGAGGGAAAGGAAATGTCGCAGGAGGAGAACTTCCTGCCCAAATACCAACGAGTAAAAGACCTCTGTCAGAGAGCCGAGTACCAGACGCCCTGTC
Organism: Morone chrysops; assembly: GCA_019097615.1. Classification (NCBI taxonomy): domain Eukaryota; kingdom Metazoa; phylum Chordata; class Actinopteri; family Moronidae; genus Morone; species Morone chrysops. Next base: position 26,863,649 of record JAGRRF010012891.1, read on the forward strand.
AGCAGACCGGACAGGTACATTTATCCATTACAATTACTTTGTATCCCATTACTCTACTCTATATCCCATTACTCTACTCTATATAACATTACTCTACCTTATATCCCATTGCTTTACTGCTAATTCGCATTAATTTGCTCTTTTAAAACTTTAAAAATTTACTTCAATTCAAAGTATGTTTTTTTGGAACAAACGCAGAAACTCTGCTGCCATAATAAACAAACAGTGTAAGAGATGAAACCAGATGTGTCTCAGACAGATAACAGCATTGACAGCAGTAACAGCACTAACAGTAGTAACAGCACTAACAGCAGTAACAGCACTGACAGCACTAACAGCACTGACAACAGTAACAGCAGTAACAGCACTGACAACAGTAACAGCACTGACAGCAGTAACAGCACTAACAGCACTGACAGCAGTAACAGCACTAACAGAACTGACAACAGTAACAGCAGTAATAGCACTGACAACAGTAACAGCAGTAACAGCAGTAACAGCACTGACAACAGTAACAGCGGTAACAGCACTGACAGCAGTAACTGACAGCCGTAACAGCAGTAATAGCACTGACAGCAGTAACAGCACTGACAACAGTAACAGCAGTAACAGCACTGACAACAGTAACAGCGGTAACAGCACTGACAGCAGTAACGGACAGCAGTAACTGACAGCAGTAACAGCAGTAACAGCACTGATAGCAGTAACAGCAGTGATAGCAGTAACAGCACTGACAGCACTGACAACAGTAACAGCACTGACAGCAGTAACTGACAGCAGTAACAGCAGTAACAGCAGTAACTGACAGCAGTAACAGCAGTAACAGCAGTAACAGCACTGACAGCAGTATCAGCACTGACAGCAGTAACAGCAGTATCAGCACTGACAGCAGTAACAGCAGTAACAGCAGTAACAGCACTGACAGCAGTAACAGCAGTAACAGCACTGACAGCAGTATCAGCACTGACAACAGTAACAGCAGTAACAGCACTGACAGCAGTATCAGCACTGACAACAATAACAGCAGTAACAGCACTGACAGCAGTATCAGCAGAAATCACCAGCAGGAACACAACAGACTAAAAGAACAAAAGAGAACAGAAACTTTCCTCCGACATGTTCAAAGAGTTGTTGTTGTTGTCGCAGTGCTTTCTCAAGTGTTTGAGGTTAATTACACTCGTTGATAAACCCCTCCAGCCGGTTGATTGGTCTCTTAGCAACAGTGTCTGCCGGCTGCTGGATCTCTCTGATAAACAGCCTGGAGGAGGAAACTCTCTGTGTGTGTTTGTAATTAACAATTCAACCATTTGTCGCTCTTTAATAACTGACTCAGAGCCAGAGTAGAAATTCATTCAGCTGCAGCTAATGAACGACTGCACAGAGCTAAAACAGCGACCAGCACTCAGAGAGACACTGAGGGTTGGTTCTGGTGAAAGGGCTGACAGGTAGACACTGCTTTCTACGTGGTTCAAGTTGATCCCAAAGAGGGCAGATGGATTTGTGAACTGTATTAACTATATTTCCAACTGGTACGCAAATAACTGAAGCAGAAAATCTGTTTTCTGTTGTCTTTCCCTGGGACATCTGAACGCAGCACAGATCCTTTCCGTTAATCACCGGCTGGCAGGGATTCAGACATCGTGCGGTCATCTGTGGCTGGTGAAAAACCGCAGTGTCGTCAGTACTCTGTATGTGTGTGTTTGTAGAAGTGGCAGTGTGTGGAGGACGCCACCGGGAAGCTTCGGCTCTTCAAGTGTAAGAGCGAAGGGGGAGGAGCCAAGAACTTCCAGAGGGGCATGGCCGGTCGTCAGCGTCCGCTCAGCATCAAGTCTCAGCTGTACCATCAGAACTCCGACGCCTGCGACTGCGACCCCCGGGACCTCCGACCTCTGAACCTGCGGCCCTCCGTGATGAGGCCGTTCAACAAGAAACCGTTCTTCTCCAAGAAGAGTGAGTGTTTGCTGTTTAGTCCAGCAGGGGGCACAATAGAGCTACAATAGAATAAAGAAGCATTTAAAGATCCGTTCAGGAGGATCTATTATCAGAAATATAATATAATATATATCCATAGGTATGTCTACATCACTGTTTAATCACCTGATGAGACACGGGTCATCTTACATGCATAGATGCAGTCTGAGGTTGGAGGTTCACAAAAAAAATTATTAAATAAAAATAGAGAAAATGTATCGTGTACAACGGCAGGTTTGGCTCTTAATGTTATCAAATCATCAGATCAATAATCTCGATACTAGCAGGTGCAGTTTTATATCTGGACTAATATCATATAAAGTTCATGTCCAGTTATACAATGTTTGTTAGAAACAGGCTGGTCATTTTAGTAAAAGTAACATGAGTTTTCTGCTTTGACAATTAAAATATACTGTATGTGCACTGAATATGTCGAGATAACAACAGTTTCTATTGTGGTGCTTATGTGCTGAGTAGAGTTTTCTCAGATTGATAATCTTATAACAGCACTACAACCATTAACCGCGTTTTTCACGTGATTTAAGGCCACCATAGTTTCAGTCATCAGCAACAGAGAATAAGTTCCTGTAGGTTTCAGTTACGTTTAAAGAAAGAAGATACCTGCGATTCCAGATATGCAACTTTAATGTTCGATGTAAAGTTCTCTGTGAGTCCTGCATTATGACCCCTACTGTTCAAAATGTATTTATATCACCCAGAATTACCATTCACAGTCTCACGGGTAGAATTAACTACCCAAAACCCTTTAACCTGGTTCTCAGGGGAGCTGCTGGAGGTGCATTGGTGGCTTTCTGGTGCCCTCCAGTGTCTGAGGTCAGAACTACACCCTGAGGTTCTCTTAGTGAGGAACAGTGTCAGTACAGTTACCCCCTAAAGAAAATTGTAATTGTCTCCTCCTACTGATCTGAAATCCAACGATCCAATCATCCAATCATATCCTTGGATTCAGTTTTGTAATCGTGGAGGAAACTAATTTGGAAGATGAAATATTCAGCGGCTTGAAATATTCTGATGACCATAATTTTAACAAACAAAATTGGATTTTAACCTTTAAAAAGGACACAATTATGTTGGCAGTAGCAGAAAAGTTATATTACTAGTAGTGTAACTAATTACTGCTGACAGGGAGTAATAAGTAAAGTAATTACTACTTTAGAAAAGAGTAATAAATAAAAAATTTTGAGTAACTATCTTACACTGGAGAGAAGGCAGCAGCAGTCGGAGACGTTAGCGTCTGCAGGATGTTACAACTTGTTCCTCTGTGTACATCTCAGAGTTCAAGGCCCTGAAGAATTACTCCAGGAACCGCTACAGCCGCTCCATATCCATGACCAACAGTTACCCTGGCAACGACAGTGTGGTGGGTGGCGCCGACTGGGCTCAGCTGATACGAGAGGAGACTGAGGACGAGTTCAGCGGGATGGGAGGAGTTCCCATCGGCAGGGTGGCGTCCAACTCCCTCAAAGTCACACACAGGTGAGCTCGTGTGATACAGCATCAGTAACCGCGTCCTTTACTTGAGTAGAAGCACCGATACTCGAGTTTAAATGTAGTCAAATGAAAACGTTTAAAAGAACTCTGAAGGACATTTCTACCAGCTGTTTCTGTGCAAAGCTACTGCCGTCACTTAATCTGTAAGACTTAAACTGTGAGCGTTTGTATGTTATTAAACACCTCTTATCTAATTACAATCTGTGGTGGCAACTTAATGTCGTATAACAGCTGATAAATCATGACTAACTGAGTGAATGAGGCTCATCAGCACAGATGGAGCTCAGATTGCTCCACTGAATCTACCAGCTGTGTAAATCACTGACGACTATTCAAAAAAACAGGAAAAAGTTTGAATTCTGCTCCTTTGTTAGAGGACAAATCCAAAAGAGAAGGTCAGAATCTTCCTTAATGTCAAGTGAATAAAACTGATAATAAAACAGGTCTGACAGACACTTAATCAGGACCCAACAGTGATAGCATGGGCCATATAAAAGCATATACATGTTACAGAGAAGTGCATCTACAATCAAGCATAATTATAATAAATGAATAACATATAAATATTAACAATGACCCAACAAATCACTTTCAGTAAAGTGAAAATACGTTTATCATTGATTGTGGGTATAAGGCAGCTCACAGCTGCTGTATAATCCACTAAATCCATTAATCCATTAAGTGTTTGTCAGACAGATGAAGATCTGTTTTATTGCCCACGTTGTTCAAAGAATAAATTCATTATATTAATCCATCGATAGGCTTTCATCGTTATTTGCAGCACTTGACATTAAGTTAGAGTTTCTGGAATTCTGTTATTAGAAAATAAATGTCAGCCTGTGTGTCCTCAGGTCTCTTGTTATAATATATATATATATGTGTGTGTGTGTGTGTGTGTGTGTGTGCTGCAGATGTTCCATTCTGCCCAACGCCACAGTGAAGTGTGATACAGGTGTTTATCAGTCTCTGCAGGCCTGGAAGGACCACAAGCTGCATATTGACCACGAGGTAACACACAGCTCACATACTAACTAACTAACTGACTAACTAATTGTCTAATAGGGCTTTATGATACAATAAAAAAGATTCTATAGGGATGATCTAAAAGTCTTTTGGGGTCTGAACCAAACAAACATATTTTCTTACATCTGGAGAACAAGATTTGTAGAGCAGAGTGTTTCTGCAGCTCTACAGTACCTCATTATAAGGCTTAATGAACTAACTGATAAACTAATTGATTAAGTTACTAAGTGTCTAACTCAGTTGTGACTGAACTGTTTCTCTTTCTGTCAGATTGAGACGCTGCAGACAAAGATAAAGAACCTGAGAGAGGTCAGAGGCCACCTGAAGAAGGCCCGCCCCCTCGAGTGCGACTGTAATAAATACCTGTAAGTGAGACACACAAACACACACACTCTCTCACACACACACACACACACACACACACACACACACACACACACACAGTACAAATACATTAATGTAACTTTACTCCATAGCTGTCATTTAAATGTAGTAAAAACTACAATATTTGCCTCAGAATACATGTACTGTAAATGTACTTAGTTACTTTCCACCACTGCCACAGTGTGATACCAAAAAGCAGAAACTGGAGGAATATTCATGCTTTGTGTTACAGTTGGTGTTAATGTGAATGTTTTCCAGGTATAAGTCCAAACTGAAGAATAAGCTGAGGTACAGAGGAGGTGGTCTGCACCCCTTCAGGTGAGACTGTGGTTAAATATATCACAGAAATCCCGACTTCCATTCCCTCAAATGGGTCGACCTCCAAAAACACTGGATCTTTCCAGTAACGTGTTTCACATCAGAGACTTTCTGCAATAAATTAAAGTCTGCTCTAGTCTCCAAGCAGGCAGGCAGGAAAACCATGACATCATAAATATTTACATATGCTGTGAATGAACGTCTGGTGTGATGAAACTAATGTGTAGTCAGGATAACACACAGGCAGCGACTAAAGAACTTACTATATTATTGATTACTTTAATCCGTTTATTAGGTGTCTGTTTTATCACAAATAATAATAATAACATCCTGTTAATTACATACTATGCTACCAGCACATGCTAACACCTTACCTTTTTATTTCTTGTCAAATGTAAAACATTAGCATTTATTAGCATT
>JAGRRF010012891.1:26879813-26892324 GCA_019097615.1 Morone chrysops
TATGTAGGGATAAGGGTCACATTCAGCTGGGGAAGCTAATGTGATCCATAAAACTAATTTACCTATTCTGACAAACAGTGTTTGCTAATGGTTGCTTTTTAAAGTATATATTTTTGGGCTTTTATTATAGTGACAGCTGGAGACAGACCGGAAAGTTGTGAAGCCAACACTGGAGTGACAAAAACTGCAGTTCCTCTAACGGCCACTAGAGGCTCCAGCAGTGAGTCGATCTCCATAAGCCCTCATATTAAAATGCACAACTTTACAGCAAAAATAAACATGTACATGTACATACATACAAAAAACTGTTTTGGTCTCTATAGCTAATTTCCTGTTCATGGCAACTGTATGGGGATGAATTTTTATACAGTTACCCCTGTAAATTATATTAAAGCTTAAAGTTATGCATAAATATGGGTGCGACTGCTCTGAGTAACAGCTGCGAATAAAGACTCACAGCGGTCTCAGCTTGTCTCTTGTAGCTCTTGACTTTGGTCTGAAGCTTTTCAATCAGCTCCTGCATCCTCAGCAGAGTCTTCCTGTCCTCCTCCGTCTGCGGGAAGACAAAGAACCAATGAAAGACTCAAAGAGACGACCGAACACAGAACCAACAGAACGTCTATAGCGAGGAAATCAGACCTGGTACGTTAGCTCTTTGCATCTTCTCTCGTAGCGACGGACTCCCTTCTGGTACTCCTCGCTCTTCTTCTGCTCCACCATCAGCTCCGTCTGCAGCTCCCTCACCTGCACAGACAGTCCCATTTTATCCACTCAGGTCATTTTATCAACAGAAAGTTATGGACACATTGTAGAGGATGTATCACTCACTCTTGTCTCCAGTTTATAAAGCTGTTTCTTTCCTCCCTTCAGCGCCATCTGCTCTGTCTCATCCAGTTTGACCTGCAGTTCTGTCAGAGACACACGACAGTTAACATTGACCTGCAGTGTCCTTCTCCTACAGCCTGAATCATCAGAGACCCCTAGAGGCTCCTCACAGTTACTGCAGGCTGGCCGCCAAATTATCATTCAACAGTATTTTGTGTAGAGACATTCTTGTGAGCCACAGTGAATCGTTCTTCTCGCGTGATAAACTCTGACATACCCTCCACCTCAGAAGCCAATTAGCCATGCTACAACTGCTGTTCACTCAAGTGGCTAAGTGTTTAGCACTGTTGCCTCAAAGCAAGAAGGTCCTGAGTTCAAATCCAGGCCTTTCTGTGTGCATGTTCTCCCCCGTGTCTGTCTTAGTCCAATCTGCAGTTGGTGGTGGGCACTGTACTGCCTATTCCTCCTAGGATTTAGGATGGGTTAAATGCAGAGAATGATAAGTGCTAAGTTACGAGTAAGTAACTTTAGTTGCACAAAGAAGAGAAGACCCGAAAATTCACCAGTTTAATATGCAACAGGGAACTGGTTCCCAACCTGGGAGTCCCAACCCCCACTGGAGGTTGTGAGGCTTTCTTTATTTTAATGGGTATAGGAAAGTCCTACATTAGAAAACTTCAAACAACCAAAGAGCTAATAGAACAATGAGAAGAATTTGTCCAAAAAGTCACTTTTGGATCTATAAGATTAACCATCGTTATTTGTCTTTAACGCCATTAATGGCTGGGCCCCCTCTTACTTGTCTGAGATTTTAACTTTTCGCAATTGTGGCAGAGCCTTTTGCTCCTCTGGTCAGCTTCTGTTAGAGGTCCCTAGGTCTAGACTTAAACAGTGGGGCGATCGTTCTTTTGCCGTCGCTGCTCCCAGACTGTGGAACAAACTGCCCCCTGACATCCGCACCACAACTGACCTCAGCCTTTTTAAAACAAAGCTGAAGACCCACTTTTTTAAATTAGCATTTAATTCTGACTAGGGCAATACTGTCTCTTAGGTGTCCTCCTTCTGTCTGCTCCCTTCTATGCATTTCTGGAAGGCTCTTAATGTCCTGCAGCACTGCACCACTACAGCACTTTTAATTGTATCTGTGTGTTTTGTATGTGTTATGTATTGTTTTATGGCTTTGTTGTAAAGCACTTTGGGTACCTTTAGGCTATTGTAAAGGGCTATACAAATAAACTTGATTGATTGATTGATTGATCGTCATGTGTTTTGCCGTGTTTGTGCTTGTTTTGTACCTTTCACTGTTGACACCATGTTCTTCTTCATTCTCTCCAACATATTGCTGCTGTCTTGCTCCTTCTTCAGCTCCTCTGCCATCAGAGCCGCCTGGTGAAACACGAACAGAATATGAACAGCATGATGAGGTAAAGCAACAGCAGTGCAAGGAAAACTCTGGGATAGTTTTGGATTAGACAGAAGTCAGAGGTCAGAACTAACATCAGTGATGGCCTTCTTAGCTTTCTCCTCAGCACTGCGACTCTCCTGCGTCGCCTCGTCCACTTCTCCTGTCAGCAGAGACAGGTCAGCCTCCAGCTTCCTCTTGTGGTTCAACAGAGCAGTGTTCTGAAACACAGGAAGTAGCAAGTCAGATGATCAATCGATCAATTAGTGAGTCAAGCAGTTGAGTTGAGTGTATTCGTGTTAGCACCTGTGTGGTGAGCAGATTAACTTTCTCTGCGACCTCCACCAGCTCGTGTTCGGCCATCTTGCGGACGCGGTCGGTTTGTTCCAGGATCCCACGCAGCTCCTCCTCCTCGGCAGTTATCAGGCAACAACGTCGCTCCAACAGGACGATCTGTTCTTTCAGCTGATTGGTCAACTGGACCTTATCTTCCAGATCCACCTGCTGCTCTTTAACCTGCGAGAGGGCACAATACAAGATGTAGAAACCACGTTTCTACAGTAGCCCAGAACAGACAAACCAAACCAAACTTGTTTTTTGAGAGTTTTGCGGCAAACAATGTTTCTCCTACACACTTGGAACCCTGGGACAATGTGTTTGTGGTTTATAGTCTTAGATTATATTATATTAATGTGGATCAGATGGGACTACCTGTGTCTGTAGGTGTCTGATGAGCCTCTGGCTCTCGGCTGCCTGTTTGTTAGCGTGTCCCAGTTGAACCTCCATCTCGTTCAGGTCCGACTCCATCTTCTTCCTCAGACGAACCGCTTCACTGCGAGTGCGGACCTCCGCCTCCAAGCTGGCCTGCATTGCTTCCATAGAGCGCTGGTGGCTTCGCCTGATGGACACTATTATTACATTCACTACTTCCTTGATAGGTTTAAAGTTTTGTTCTCTGCTATTATACTAGATTCTGATTGGCTGCTGTTCTTCAACTACTTCTCTTCCATTATTTACACTACTTATTATTTAGTACATTTGGTACCTGAGGTTGTCGATCTCCTCATCTTTCTCTGCAATCTTGCGCTCGATCTCAGTCCTTATCTGCTGCAGCTCCATCTGAAATCTTAAGGTCTTAGTCTCCTCGTGCTCCAGAGTACCCTGGTTGGTAGAGAGTTGGAAGGTGCAGTAGTTTAGTAAAGTCAGTAAAGAGTGCACAGTAGATCTACAGCAGGTGGGTCAGTTACCTCTGCCTCCTCCAGAGCCGCTCTGATATCACTCTTCTCTACATCGAGGATCTTCTTCATCCTCTCCAGCTCATGAATGGTCTTCCCTCCCTGACCAATCTGATCTGTGAGGTCCAGTATCTCCTCTGGAATCAAACATTCAGTACATTTATCAGTCAATCACAATGTTCATTTAGGTGCGTAACAAATTTTAAGTAAATCTACAAAAGAAAATGCAACTGAATGCTTGTTTCCATCCACTACTGTTATGCAATAATTCAGAGTTGGTTCACGAGAGAAAAGCACCTCTATATCAGAGTTAGCCTAAACTCTGATATAACATTATCGGTGACCATTGTTAGACTGGCTTCAAGATATTTCTAATGTAACCTCTAATCCCACAACTGATATATACTATGTTGGAGGTAATGGTCAGTTACTAGTTAGCATGACAAGCTCACATTTGAAGCTCACATTAGAGCAGCCAATGCACTGTTTTATCGTCGTAATCGCACTTCATTTCCATGAAGAGATTCTCAAGATTCTGAGATTTAAAGCCCGACGTTAAACGCTCACCTTGTATAAGTTATCTATGTGGCTACTCATACTAAGTCTCATACTCACTACTAAGACGGAGTGAGGGTACCTTGCAGGTTCTTGTTTTCTCGTTTAACTGTCTCCAGATGGTCCAGAGCTTCTTCGTAGCAGTTCTTCAGTTTGAAGAGCTCAGTGCTCAGACTGCGGGACTCTTTCTGCGACGCCTCCAGCTCCGTCTGACTCTCATCAAACTTCAGCTTCCAGTCGCTCAACAACTGCATCGAACAAAAAAGCACAATATGCACAAACTTGTTTCTACACTTATCTTACTACCACCTACTACAGGTGCTGAGTATCACCTTGTTGAACTGACCTTGTCGAAGCTGCGTTGCCTCTTGTCCAGAGCCAGAGCAGCAGCGTTGGATCGCTCCAGTTCAATCACCAGGTCTTCAATCTCTACCTGCAGACCCTGTTTGGTTTTCTCCAGCGAGGAACATTTAGCTTGAGACGCCTCCCCGGCCTCTTCAACAGATTGCAGTTTGACAACTAACTTCTTCCTACAAAGCACCAGACAAAAAACAACGTTGTGCAGTTAATACATAACAGAACTCACGTACACACTGCACAATTGGACAAAGACTGAAGTCAAGATGGTAGCAGATTTACAACTCAAAATTTGTCATTTTAAACCAATGCGTGTTCAAAGTCTTTCAAACCGAAAAGCAGCAACTGGAAAATGTTTATTTTGCCAACAGTTGCTTGCAGATTCAGTTAGTCAGCTAATTAGCTCCAAGAGTTGGTTGGTCTACCACTGACTTGAGGATTACAACAAACCTATGAGTCTGGTGAAGTAAAAGGCAGGATGAGCCACTACCCTAAACTCTGATATAGTAATTGTTGGGTGTTCAGATGTGAGTAGAGCAAATTTAGTAACCACCGCATTTTAATAGCATTTGGCTGGTGCCAGGTAAGTGGTAGTGTCCATGACCGGTGTTACTACAGCACCTAGGTCATACATGAGGCTTTTTCTAATGTAACTACACAAAATAGAAAATGATATGCTAACCCTTAGCCTTGGAAGTAATGCTATGCTACTGCAGGTTGTAGTTAGCTTGACATTAGCAACTTACATTATATTAGTTCCATTCTTTTTTATCAGTATTGTCTTACTTTGCGTCTTCCAGCTCCTCTATTCTCAGCACAGCATCGGTCTCATACTTGGCTCTCCACTGAACCACCTGGCTGTTGGCTTTCGACAGTGCCCTCTGCAGTTCAGCCTTGGCCTCCTGCTCCTCCTCCAGCTGCTCTCGAAGCAGACTGCAGTCGTGACGGGAGGCCTGCACTGCGTGAGCCAGCGCTACACGTGCCTGAAACACACACACCCTACGTATTTACTTTTGACCACCTGATGCATGTAGTTAACACAAGTTGGCTTATAAAATTTTTTTGCGTTAATTAGGCCCTAAACACAGGTTCAATTTGCCGTTACTTTGCTGTCCTCCTCCAGCTGCCTCTTCAGATCTTCAGAGTTTTGGCAAACGCCCGCCTTGGAACGCTGGAGCTGACTGATCATAGCGTCTCGCTCCTCCAGACGACGGCTGTACTCGGCTACAAGAACGATACAGAGGAAGTTGATAGCAGTATGTCGAGCCTCCTTCTTTGAGAAATGTAATTTAAAGATTCAATCTTGTGTTTATAAACTGAGAATTATATCTAAGATACACATTTTAATGTGTGTATGTGTGTGTTGTACCAGTCTCAGTGAGTGCTCGTGCTTTCTGAGCGGAAACTTCGGTCAGTTGTCTCTGCAGCTCCTCGGCTCTGCCCCTGCTTTCATTCAGCTGGTCCTCGTAAACCCTACACATCTTCTCCACAGTTCCCTACACACAAACACACAAGCAGCCATATCAACTAGTGATTGAATCTTTCTTTTCCAGGCAGGCGGACTCTAATAAAGCTAGTAACCAGAGTTTTTTTTAGCCTAATCAATACAAGGTCTGTATATGATACAGTAGGAAAAACAATCATATTTGTGGTCTATCATGACTCTGTCCAACCCTGAAGTTTGCATCGTCCTGGTTCCTTCGACAAAATTCCAATGGATTGTCACCTTGGATTTTTGCAGAAAACAATCTCTATGGTAAAAGACAGGTTATGATTTTTGATATGACTCTTTGTCTCTAGTATGGTTAGATGCTGGATCCTGCAATTACCATCATGCAAGTCAGTAATATTACAGCTTTAACGTGACAAGTAGGGTGACAGTGATAAAACTGGTGGAGTGCTCCTTTAAATTCTCTTTTTAAGGTGGACTTATTGGTACCTTGGACCTGGACAGCTGCTCAACGTTAGCAGCCAGGTCATCGGCCTCCAGCCTGAACTCGGCCTTCTCCTTCTCCAGTTTCTGTTTGGTTCTCTGCAGAGCGTCAATCTGCTCACTGAGCTCCGCCACCGTGTCCGAGTGCTTCTTCCTCAGCGTGGCGGCTGTCACCTCGTGGTGAAGCCCCGCTTCCTCCAACTCCCGCCGCATCTTCTGGAAGTCTGCCTCCCTCTTCCTGTTTGGCATGAAGTTACATCTTAGGTAAACACTCCTTCAGACAGTCAGGTATGTTTCTTAAGATTCGAAATTTAGAGGTTGTGTGTCTGTGCTGGAAACACATTCACGGCTGTTTGTAAGTGTCTGTGTGCTATCTGTGCTGTAGCTAAGCTAGCGGTTCAGAAAGGCTAACTCTATGGTGTTCTTTGATAGGAGACAAAAGCTGCCACCACATACACCACATACCTCCAGATCAGTTGATAGTGAAACTCAATTGCAGTAGTAGGGTTTTAACCAGCAGAGGTAGATTCCAAAACTTTTAATGTCCAGATCTGGGCTTGGATCAGGAGTTTCCAGGATCTCACTAATGTCCACCTCTTTTTGAGTTCAGTTTAACAACAACTTACTGCAGGTTTACCAATAACAGTATCAGACTGGAGGGCTCATAACTGCTATGTATGAAATCACTCCCTAACCCTAACCCTAAGTGAGTTAGCATGCTCAATATTTGTTAATTAGCATTCAACATAAATACCAAGGGAGGCTGATGGGAATGCCATTTGTTCTGTACATTACAATACATTTGGTCATGACAAAAGTATTGGACACATTAAAATGTTGACCTGATGAAAAGCCAGGATCACCAAAGTTATTACAGTTCATCATCAGGGGAACATGAATGTCTTAACCAAATATTCTGATAACCCATCCTATAGTTGTTCACTGTGAACTAAAATTGTCAACCAGCAGAGGAAAAGTGTTAGTTCAGTGCAGCTTTAATGCAGATCATGACCTGTTGAGAGCGATCTGAGCAGCAGAGGCTCCTCCCGCCTCCTCCAGTTTCTCTCCAAGTTCCTCCAATTCTCTGGCGATGTCGTTCCTCTGACGTTCAGCTTTGGAGCGCCACGTCCGCTCTGCATCCAGTGACTCCTCCAGCTCCTCGATACGAGTCTGAGGGACCACAACACACTCCTTTAGCAACAGCAGTAATGAAGGCGAAAATCATGAAGCTAAACAAGTTCTATTCTGGATCAGTCCGACCAACCTGAAGCTCTTTCATCTTCTTTTGAAGCTGAGCGACTAAACTCTGTTCATCCTCCATTTTAGACTGAAGCTGACCCAACTCAAAGTCTTTCCTTTAGGGTGGAGAGAGCCAAAGATAGAAAAGAAGAATATTTAAAGAGTAGGAAAGTAAATATGTGTTATTATTCAGTGATTAGTCATATCAGTGTTCACAGTAAACTACATAATTTTTTAGTCGAGCTTAGTCCTTGTTAAAAACTACCAGATCCGAATGTTCTTACTTTTTCAGTCTTTCCTCTAGTTCATCCTTCTGGTTCTCCAGGTCCCTCACTGAGTCCATGGACAGCTTCAGATCCCCCTCCAGCTTTCGTTTAGTTCGCTCCAGATCAGTCCGCACCTTCTTCTCCTGCTCCAAGGAACTTTCTATCTGAAGGGAAGAGAAGGGAGAAATCAGAAATTGGACAACCGCATTTTCCTGGACCTTCAGGAGTTTCAAGTCGACCTTTAAAAGATTACAGTGATCATAAAAAAGATTGCAAAAGAATTTCAGGTGTCCATTAAAGAGGTTTTAGATATTCCTAAGGTGATTCTTGTCGTTGGTGAGGAGGCTCCATGAGTCTTGTGCTTATAGGTCACTGAGAAGTTTCTAAGGGTTCGGTAGGTGTTCTAGTGATTATAAAAAAAGCCTCTAAAGGTGGTTTTAGTGGTCACTGAGGGGGTTCTTCTGGTCATTGAGAAGGTTTTTGAGGTCCTTTGGGAGTTTCTAGTGGTCCTTTAGGAGGTTCTATTGGCCATACGTGATTGTAAAGGTCTTTAAGGTGGTCATTATGGCCATTGAGGAGTTCTTTAGGGTACTAAGGGTTCTTTAGGTCCTTAAGGGGGTCTTTATGCAGCTGAACACCTATGGGAGATTTTAGAGTGATATGTTCTACAAACTTCCCATTAATTCTGTTCATCTCTCCCGTTGTGTTCCATAGACTTGGATAATCTTTGACGAGGAACACTTAGTTTAATTTTACATTTCATTTATCACAAAAGTAGAAGGTTTTTGGTATCTTAACATTTATACATTTTGACATTCCACTTACATTGTCCACTTGCTGCTCCAGCCGAGTTTTCGCTTTGGCCAGCATGTTGACCTTGTCCTCCTGTGCCTGAAGATCATTGAGAACCTGCTGGTGAGCCTCCTGCAGGGCAGCTTTCTCTCTGCTCAGAGATGCTATGGATTCGTCCAGAACACACATCTCCTGGGACAGGTTCTTCACCTGGACAGAGACAAAAACACATCGAAACACATCAGTTCTACCCATCACCAGTAATGTAATTCTAAAGTTGTTTGTGAACACACCTTGTTCTCCACTCCGTGTCTCTCTTTCTCCACTTTAGCGAGGGTCATCTCCAGATCATCAACGTCTCTCTTCAGTGAAACCACCTCATCTTCCAGCTGACGTTTCTTGGTCATCAGCGTGGCGCTCACCTCCTCCTCATCCTCTAGACGTTCCTGCATCTCCTTCAGCTTTGACTCCTGAGAGATTTTGGACTGAATCAGCTGGTTGCAGCGATCCTCTGCATCTGTCAGGTTGTCCTGCTCCTGGATGATTGACATGGAAAAAACAAGTTTTAGAGATTTTTTAAAAAAAAGAATGACTTTACAAAAGGTGGCAGATGTAATTGTATTTTGCATTCTTTTATAACTGTATTTAGATTTGTTTATTCAGATCCAGATACGCAGTGTACACATGTTTGCATTTTGTAAAGAAGTTCAAAAGGACTTTCCAAATAGGGATGGGAAATAATAAGATTTGATTGATACCAATGTATTTATAGATTATTATATTATTATAGAAGTGCTGCTGTAATTCAATTCAATTCAATTCAATTCAATTTTATTTGTATAGCGCCATTCATAACAATATCTCAGTGCACTTTTCAAATAGAGCAGGTCTAGACCGAACTCCTTATAACATTTACAGAGACCCAACAGTACCACCACGAGCAAGCGCAGGTCTAGACCGAACTCCTTTTAACATTTACAGAGACCCAACAGTACCACCATGAGCAGGCACTTGGCAACGCGAACTCATTATAACCAATTACAGAGACCCAACAGTACCACCATGAGCAAGCACTTGGCTAGACCGAACTCCTTTTAACATTTACAGAGACCCAACAGTACCACCATGAGCAAGACCTTGGTGCGGGGGCAAGGAAAAACTGCCTTTTAACAGGCAGAAACCTCGGACAGACCCTTCGGCTCTAGAGGCAAGGAAAAACTGCCTTTTAACAGGCAGAAACCTAGGACAGACCCTTCGGCTCTAGGTGGTTGGTCGACTCCTTATAACATTTACAGAGACCCAACAGTACCACCTTGAGCAAGCACTTGGCGACGGGGTAAGGAAAAACTGCCTTTTAACAGGCAGAAACCTAGGACAGACCCTTCGGCTCTAGGTGGGTGATCACCTGCCTTTACCAGTTGGGGGAAAGAGAGAAAGAGAGAGAGAGAAAGAGAGAAACAGAGAGAGGGAAACAGAGAGAGAGAAACAGAAAGCAAACAGATGTACAGCAACAACAGTAGCAACAACTACATTAATAGTAATGATCGATGACGATTTAAATTTTGACCTCTTCATTGGTTCATAAGTTTCGGTGAAACTTACAGCTTGGAGCTGCAGAGCCAGGTCATTTTTCTCCTGAACCAAAACCACCTGCCGCTCCTCCGCCTCGCGTCGCTTTACCTCCGACCTGATGGTGAAAAACAAACCGAAGTGAGAGTTAGAAAACAGAAGGCAAAAACTTTCCAAAACCCTGATTTAAATGTCTAAATAATGACGTAAACAGGATGCAAACAGTTGAACAGACCTGTCAAAGGCCTCTTTCAATTTGGTGAAATCTTCTTTGAGAGCAGCCAGCTCCTTCTCCACCTGGGCGCTCCTGAGCAGGGGGCGGAGCTTATAGAACAACATCATCCAAGGCCAAGTCCTCACAGAGAAGAACGCTCTGAGGTTGAACTGGACCACCATCACAGCATCCCTTAGAGGAGGAATTGAAGACCACACTTGTATTTTAAAAACACACATTTTGTTGCTGCTGTAAAGCCCTATTGAAATGCAAGGAATTATTATTATTTTTCTGCCAAATTAATTGAACATGCTCGAAAACGAAATGTGGCATGACTTGTGGGCTTCAAGGGCCCTTTCATCGCTGCTTGCAGCTATAATTTTTATTGTTATTAATCTGATTGTCATATTGACCTTTGCAGCATCATCTTTTGTCGCTCCATCCTCATCAGCTTCCCTCTGGACATGGCCTGAACGGTGGTGAGGATCTGAGACAGACGGGTGTCCCTCATGTCCTCCAACAGACCCAACAGACCTGCCTTAAAAAACACCTGAGAGGAGACATGAGAGAAACAATCAGCAGTTAGTAGTTAGATTTACAAGTCTTTCGTTAGCTTCCAATGACTTTACAATCTGTACAACTCTATTCTCAGACTCAGGTGATATCATTCACAGTGTATGCACTGTACCTTAGTGTGTCCAAACTTGTACTGGGTGTGGTCTATGTCCAGAGAGCCCAGCAGTTTCTCCACAGCCTTCCTGCTGTCCACATACGAGTCCTCTGGAATCGCATTAGGGTTCAAGATGCGATAACTGAGAAAGAAGAAGTACACATACATTACTGGACCTTGATCCGTAAAACAACTAAGACAAACATGTTTTTGTGAGCAGTTTGGTTTGGAACTGACCGTTGTTTGAACTCAGCATATAGGATACGGTTTGGAAAGCCCTTTCTGCAAATCCTGATCCCCTCAAGGACTCCGTTACACCTCAACTGATGAAGGACCAGGAAGGGATCCATCACACCTTGAAAACATGTAGGGACACATGTCACATCTTCAACAACAGTGGCAATAATACTTAATTGAATTCAATCTGCTGTCACATTGATGTTGAAGATTATATATGAGATTTAGAACATAAATATATCAGCAAACAGTCTATGGAGTCTGGTGGAGAGTGATAGTGATATTACGGCTGTTTCTGGTTGCATGTGTAAAGCTGACACTAAAAGTACATAATATATAATTTGGAGCATAGGGCTGCTGACCAAACTGCCGTATTTGCCGTGTTGGATGTGAGAATTTTTCACAGGCAACTATGATCTTTGGGTTTCGGACTGTTGGTCGGACTAAACCAGACACATTTACATTTCATAGATAAAATCAAGAAGATAATGTACATATTAATCAACACTGAAACTAATTGTTGGTTGCAGCCTGTTACAACTTTTGGGACTTTGCTAACATTAGCATTCTAATATTATCATTGTGTTGAGCATCACAGCTAATCTGGGCTGCTAGCAAGTCTATTTTCAGTCTTGAAGCTGCTGTTTGGTTACCTGGATTCTTGCTTTCGTTGGGGAGGATGCAGCGGACGAAGTGAGGCTGAGTGCTGCGGAGGTTAGCCATCAGCTTGTTCAGATTCTCCTGGATTTAGACAAAGAGATAAAGAGTTGGTGACCATCTATAAGAGTCTCAGCCTATCACAGTCTATTGAAGTGGTTGCTGCCTTCATAATTGCACCTTGGCTTCACAATGTGACAAAGATGGCGGTGAGCACCAAAACCCAAACTTTTCCATTTCTTTATTAATTTTTTTACCTGTTTTCAGCTCCCTTATCACAGTCCAACTCACCTTGTGTAACTGTGAAACTGTCTGGAAGGAAGCTCCCTTCCTCTTCCTCTGTTTGGTTTCAGCCTTTGGATCCCCGGCTGAAACAACAGCACAAAAAACACTAGTTAGGGACCGAGCCAGCGACCGCTGGAGGTCCCTATTGAAACTGCTATGTTTCTTCTTACCTATTATTATTATTTTTAGCGACTTCGACTGCATTTTTGCCCCCCTGAACATGTACGAAAAGTCAATTTTATTTGGCAAAGTGGTCAGGCCTGGTGAAAGATTCA
>JAGRRF010012891.1:26910234-26921778 GCA_019097615.1 Morone chrysops
ACAGCACTGTCAGATAGACATCTGCTGTAGGAAGTTTTGCCTAATGGCTTATAATCTAGTATAAATTCAATAGTTATGGTCAGATAGGAGAGGATTATGTGGAAAGACTATTAAATGTTCAATATCAATGCCATATGTATGTATATCAGTATCATTTAGCCGGTGCTTTATTTATCCTCTCTTTACATTTGATATGAATCCCTCTGATGCTCACTGACCTACAATCCACAGAACCAGAACCATCACTTCCTTCGAGGTGACTTTTATTTTGAAGTAAGCTAGTCACAGGAAGTTTAAAAATGGCACTGGTTAAAATAAAAAATTAGAAAAGAAAATAATTTAATGAGGCTCAAATAGCTGAACTTTCTCATTTTAGAGACTTTAGTTTTCCAATCAAAACACCTGCAAATGGATTAAAGTGACCAGATATCCTGAAAATGTTTACTGTTAAAGTAAATTCTAGCCGTAGCGGTACATTGTATAAAAGTGGGAATCCTAAGGCTGTGTGTCCATCGGTGTGTTGTTCAGTTGTTCTGCCCCCTAGTGGCCCGAAATGATTAAATGCGCAACAGTGTGACTGGTCCCTTTAACGTCGCAGTTTCCTGTTGGTGTCATTGTGATTCATTTGGGGGGGTGGGGGTGGGTGTCATCTGAACATAGATAGACTATATGTTAATAACTGTTATTATAATAATACTACTACTACTACTACTACTACTACTACTACTACTACTAATAATAATAATAATAATAATAGTGTAAAGAGTTACTGAATAAGTAAAATAAGGTATTAAAGGTACAAGTAGGTACAGGTATGGTTGGCGTTTCCTCCTACTGTGCTTGGACAGTGAGTGTTATGAATGTTATGTGTTTATTTCTGTCCTTTCATATCTCTGCTGCTGTAGTTAAAAGATCCCAGCTGATAACAGAGTCTGAACATATTAAACTACCTTGTTGGGTCACTCTGTGATAAAAAGCTTTGTGTTTGTGAGCAGCTGCTGCAGCCTGTGACAGTGAACAGCTGGAGCTGCATTCCTCTGAGGCTCCACAGCAAAGCTCCAAAATCCTGCTGGAAGCTCACACACACACACACATATATTAAAACAAGCATATAGGTAGCACAGACCATGAGATCACCTGTTCTAATAGAAACATGGTGGGAAGCAGTGAATCCATAGGTCAGACATTAGCTCACACACACAGACTGCAGGACGAGCTCAGAACAATAAATTCTATTTATATACCAACAATAACCGCTCTGTGTGTGTGTGTGTGTCCATCCATTGAAAACAAACACATTGTTGAAATTGTTCATGTTGACAGATTTTTCTGACGGACGTTAGTGAATAAAAATGATAACTTTCTTTGAATTAATGTTTTGGTAAATTGCACGTAAATAGAAACGATGAGGTAACAAATATAAAGTTATTAAGATGCAGGCGGCCAGTTGACATCGTATTGCCGACACACTTTATGTAATAAAACAGTAAAAACTATGTTAAGATACAATGCTTAAATGCTATGAACTGCTGATGTGGACATCTGCCTGAATCCATGTGGATGCAGCAGAAAGCGTTACCTACATAAGATTAATGTTTTGTTTTTTCTTTTTATTAAAAGGGAATAAAGACAGATTTTCCCAACGCTCTCAAGCCACAGATGGACTGCTTTCCGATGTTCCGACTGCAGAATGGTGAGGTGAGATTGGAAAGTCTATGAAACCCTTAGATATAGGTCTACTGTATAATTATAAAAAAGCTTTCTTACACCCCTTAAAATGAAGAAGCCTTGCGACCCCTAGTGGTGGTCCTGACCAGGGCCGTAATATTTATGTTTTTAACTTTAAATGGAAGCGTATGCATTAGGAGCATTTAATTAAAACCCCAACAGATCACACTGCATAATTTCTAAAATTCATTAACAAGTAAGAAAAGATACATTTTGTTCTTCATAGTAAATATTTTATTGATTTTGAAGATGTGTGGTCTTCATTATACTGTCCTCATCCTCCTCTTCCTCATTCTGTGTACCCGTCTCATCTCAAAAAGTTATTTCTGTTCACAAACTAAAAGCAATTCAACTATAATCCAGTGTCTGTACTGAGCTAGTTACAGTGTTAGAAACAAACAGCTGCTCTCTTCTGACATAAATCACTATTAAACCTTAATAATAATAATAATAATAATAATAATAATAATAATAATAATGTATATCAATTAAAAACTACAGTTTCCCTAGATTTACAATAAAAAACACACAGTTGGGTTCAACTCACTTTACATTCACAAAGTATTTCATCCTGTCATCAGCAAAGAAACACACGTCAGTCTCTATTTACAGTTTCTTAAAATAACTAAAGTGAGTTGATGCCTCATTATTCTCTGAGCCTACAAGCACACACAGAGGCGCACATTTTAGCCTTTTACTATGACACTGAACAGTGATTGACAGCTTGTAGTCCTCCAACCAGGAAGTCTTTGAGTTCTAGATTTGACGTTTTTCAGTTTGTGTAGAAAATCACAAACCCAAAACAGTTGGTTTGTTCTAAACCAGAAATTACACCCGTTAAAGTTTCAACTGTCTTTTAGGAATGCACAATATTTTTTAATGCTATAAGATAAACAATAATTTCACATTTTTGTATTTTAAACAAACAAAAAAATCATCAAAATCACAAGCTGTAGTATATACACCTCAGGGTAAGCATAAGAATATAAAATAAATTACTATTTTTAGGGCTGCCCCACTAATAGAGTTTTAATTGACCCACTTTTTATTAATCAGATATTCGTCTTGTCACCAGGATCAGAAGATTTTTGCAACAAAAAATTGGCTGTAATTTTTTTATTGGAATAATAAAATATAATTTATGAGATGTATTGTGCATCCCTACTAATTTTCTGTTTTGGAAACTATTTTGTTGAACAAAACTTGAGGCAGGATTTATTAATAATATGTTTTTGGAACTCTGAGTATCAGTGACTTCCAGGTTGATCCAAAGAAAAACCATAATTTCTGGACTCTATAAAAGACTTAAAGCTGCATCACAAATCTCCCAAATTTCAGTTCAAGCTCCATCCTGGACATCTGCAGAAATGGCACAAAATGTATTTATATTAAAGGGTTCGGATTTAGTCTGGATTTAGTCTGAGACCGTAGTCCTCTCCCAACACCTGTAGAGGGAAGAACTAACTCGGTCCAAACTTTATATCTGAATCAAAGTTCCACCAGAAAATGTCACTAATAACTGCTGCTGCTGTTAGCTTCTGCTTAAACACTGGTTCCCAACCTTGTCCCCTGTGTAAACTGATGACCCCTGACTAAGTGTCTGTTGTACACACACACACAACATATTCAAATTAATCAAAATATGAACTAATCTTAGCTGAGTTGCTATCAACATGTCATACATTATACAGTAATGATGGAGATCTTACTCATTCTGGATCAGAGACACATTAAAAAGTAAAAGTAAACAAAAAGAATGTTGTGTTTTCAGTGAGAAACATCAGCTTTCAGTTTAATATTCTAGTGTTTTTCTGCAGGACAATCGTGTGTGGCGCGGTCCATCAGTCCAGCTGTGTGGTGTACAGATGTTGTAGTGAACAGTAATCAGTTCTTTATTGTTTGTAGATCTGGTGGTTCCCTCCGGCGGCGCTGGGCGGCAGCGCTGCGCTCGCTCCCGCCTGGACGTCAGCGAATCCCATCCTCTGCCTCCTCTTCCTCTGCTCGGTCATCTGCATGAACACAGGAAGTATGGTGAGTGCACACTGTTAGAAATTGTGTTTTTATTTGATTTATCGATTCTGAATGAATCCCAGTTCCAATTCCAATATAGTAAAAAAAAAAAGAGGTATTATAATTATTACTATTTATTTTTTGTGGCTTCACTGTGGTTGTATTGTAACAGAAATCAGATAACTATTCCTGACAAATAACTCAAATGTATTGAAGAGGAAATTGATAATCGTCAGTCAACTTCCTTTGTTTACTGTTACTAATTTTTCTTTATATTACCACAAATTAATCTTATATCCCTTTTAAAGGACCAATGTGTAGGATTAGCGGTGTAGTTGCATGATGCAACTCCTTCCCTTCACCCTCCCTTTTTAAACACAAGGGAGAAACTACGTTTGTCTCTCCTCGGCTAATGTAGAAACATGGTGGTTCAACGTGGCAGACTCTGTGGATAAAAACAGCTCATTCTAAGGTTCTAATTTTTGCTTTACCCACAGCTGTGTACTACTAGTAGGGCTTTTTGGAAGAATTGAGTGCAGCACAGCTAGATAAATGAGACTGCACCATAAAATTGTCATTGTCTCTGATGGACACAATTGGTTTGATAAACTAGGAAACACTGAGAAAGACCCACTTAGAATGCTTTGGATTCATTCTACATTAATGTGGAGGCTTTGGCATGCAGGGGGAAAATATCTTTGGGAATTCAAGGCAACACAGGGTGAGTAATTGATGTACAAATTATTTCCAGGCTGAAGTGCTCCTTTAGGTTAGCTAGCATTGACTTTTTTTGACTAGAAAGCATTTCAGTCACCACCAAAACTTTGTCCAAAGAGAACTTTTTTTCCAAATGCAGAATGTTAAATTTGGTGGATTGGCTCTGTTCTGGGACCAGAGTAGTAGCAAAGGTTCCCAGGGACCATAACATAGCACGCATCAGTGACAACATAAATGAAATTGATTAAATCAGCTACAGCATAAAAGGAGGAACTGGGGTGTAGGCGGTTTGCAGAGTAAGCAGCAAAGGTAGGCAAGCTAAAGCAGCTTTGCTTGGAGGCTAGAGAATCAGCTGATGTGTGTTTACGATCAGCTGATGTAGCTGAGCTTGACTTTGTGGCCTGCCTGAATTCACACTGTGCTCAATTAATCATTTCATGCTACTGCTCTAGTTACTGGTGATAAATTAACTTTTCAGGAGTGTTAATTCGAAACCCCTAATATAATCAAGTCTTACTGTTTAAAAGTAAAACCTGGCAGCTTTAATGGGGGGGTATGTGTGTACCTGCTCTTTGAGCTCAGTCAGCTGAGTCGTTAGGGTCGTCACAACCTTCATTGTCGCAGCCAGTTTGTCCTGTAACATCCTCATCTCGTTCTGCTCCCCGTCGCCATCGGTTACCACCAGAGACATTGCCTGCATCCGTGGAAACCAGTCCAAGTTGTTGTTCTGAAACAGAAGAAGTTGTTTCCATGCTTAGTCTGTGTTCTTTGGTATTTCCCGTTTTTTAATTCTGAGTGTGTGGATGTTATTTTAGTTTTTTTACTTTGATCATGTGAGCGACGTAGCTCTCCGGTCCGGTGTAGTCCGTCTTGTTCTTCTCACGCACCAGAACAATGAAGTACAGGTAGTTCCAGATGTTGTGCTCCAGTTTGATGTGCTCTTCGAATGACACCGTCTTATTATCAAACTTATCTCGCTCCAGACCTGCAACAACACGCAACACTGCAGGTCAGATATTCTGCTGGAAATGTTTTAAAAATCTGTCGTCAGATTAGTGGCCCCAAGAACCTAAAATTAATGTTTTGTTGCCGCCCTGATACAATAATATAAAGACACACTGCAGTTATATAAAACTTTTCTAAAATACCTAAAACAAACACTCTGATTATAACAAGGCTAATCAGATTAAAGCTGAAATATTACAATATTGTCGGCATATGGTTAATGTAATAGTATTAGTTTTCATTGGTTTTACTTCTGTTTTGTCTGCAGAATTTCTGTATATAATGTTTTTGTGTGTTTTCTTCAGTTACTTTCAGAACCGCAGTAAATCCGCCCGGCTCCAATTCAGTGGCTCATTCAACTCCCCCTGTTCTTCCAGCTCCCAGTCCAGATACAGACAGCTAATAGGATCGCTGACTAGCTAATAGCAGCTATGCTATAGCATATGCAGCAGTGTGTTGCCTGTGTTACAAGAGAAAAGGTCTGTGTTGCAACAATCCTCTGATACTTTGGTCCTGGTGACAAGGAGCAGCTCCTGAACACAGTTTAATGTTGGTTTTGTTTTTCTGCAACTGTCAGACTGACAGAGCATCGACTAAAACTCTTCACACCGAATTCAACTATTAAGGGGCAGCCGTCTCTTTTAGTTTCCTTATGCCCAGTGCGTACTTGTATCAATGTTTCTCCTAATCTGCCTCCCACAGTTCCCTCAGTGGTCGGTCTGATGGCTGTGTAGTTGTTTGTACTTACCGCAGATAAAACATGTGGTCTTCAGTATCTCCTCTTTCTTCTGTTTCTCACTCCTCAGGTCGGCGAATGTGTCAATGATGACGCCAAAGATCAAGTTTAGGACGATGATGATGACAATGAAGTAGAACAACAGGTCGTATACCACCCGGGCCGGAAACAGCGTCTCCTACACACAAACAGATACACACAGATACACAGAGACTTTATTTAACTAAAAACCATTAAGTAAGAAGTTATTAACGATTATTATTTCTCAGCAGCTAGAGAAGTTTATACAATCTGGAAACCCAAAAGTTTTTTTAAAACTGATCTATAAACCATCAGTAAAGATTAATAATAATTAGTTAATGAAGGGGATGGATACAAAGTGTTGCTTACGTTCTTGGACGGTTTGCGGAGAACGTCTCCGACTCCTCCTCCATTCCTCAGTCCGTGGTTCAACACAGTGACGATACACATCAGCAGAGTGTCACATGCTCGCTCCGAGCTCGGCTCCTCTGAAACACACACACGATACGAAGCGTTTAACTTGAATGTGTATTAAAGCTGAATCACGTCGTCCTGCATTGAACACGCACACGGCAACTCTCACCTTCCTCCTCAACAACGGTGACAGCGTCGGTCTCCGACGTGCAGCTGACTCCGTCTGTAGAACACGAATTGATGAAATCCTGAGAGGCTTCACTCTGCTGAGGACCTGAAGGACAGAACACACACAAGGTTACTGTCAGAGACTCACCCGTAACACCTGACCAGCACAACCAGTAACCCCTCACCAGTACCAACACACTGACACACTTCTGTCGTGAGTAGAACAGAGGTCTTAAGGGCAATTTCCGGCCCTCAATCACGCAACATAATGTCAAAAATATAACATTGTTATGTTGTCAGAAATTCACTGGAAATTCTTACCTAAACTTATCTACAGATGTCCTAGTATTTGGATATATACAGCATTTTGCCTTTGCCCCAGCATTGCTGGATAGTATATAGTATATAAAACCTTTGAATCATGAGTTCCCTGTGAAGCTTTGGTGGAGGTCGAGGCCCCAGCTACTTAAGATGCTGACTATTTCCTGGTGCAGATAAAAACATAAAATGCTCTGTTACCTGCAGCAATCTGCAACAGCGGGTCGACTTCCATGATGAAATCATCCTTCAGGCAGAGGAAGCCAACAATGGAGAAGAGGTAGACGAGGATGAGAGCGAGCAGTGCCGTCAGCAGGATGGAGCGCCCGTTCCGAGTGACGCTCTTTATCACGTTGAACAGAGTCTCCTCCCGGTAGATCAGGTCGAACAACTGCACACAGACAGACAGAGACAGACAGACAGACAATGAGTTTGAACTGTGGCAGCATTTCTGATTGTTGTTGTTGTTGTTGTTGTTGTTGTTGTTGTTTACCAGGATGCTGTAGAAGAGCTCATGGACAAACAGTCCCAGCGTGGAGGTGAGGACGTAGGCCAGGTGGTACAGGAACTCCACATCCATCACCATGGCTTTGTATCCCATAATGAATGTCCCGTTGTTCCCCACGAAGCTCACCACAAACACCACCTTGTTGATCAGCTGCAGGTCAACAGCAAACAGCGGATTATTAAATCATATTGTAAAAATATGAATCCGTTCTTATCATTTATCCTGGGAAATTTAATTTTTTCTTTTGAATATAAAATGGCTGAAATTGTAAATAAACACGTTGCTTTGTAGGTTAAACTGTGGAAGGAAGTTGTCATAACTTCACTGTACGATGTGAAACTTCACGTCATATAGAACTACATGCTAATATTCAGTCATAGTCACAGCGCCCCCTACTGGATTTCAACGCTGCTTGCAGCTTTAATATTTTTATTCTTCTGTTTAATTTTAATCTTCTGTTTCACCTTGTTTTTTTAACATTTCGCTTTTTCATGATTGTAATATTGGCAGCCCTAGTCTTCCACACAGGAAGGTTTAACAGGCTAAAAGAGTTTAAGGTATTAAAAAAACCTTTAAAAGTCACTTTAAATTCTCTCTTGTGATGAAAACGGAGGTCTGACTTTAAATAAAGTTTGTTAAACAGATTTCTGTTATCAGTTCAGAGAGCGCCCTGCGGCCCAGGTGGCTGTTAAGTTACGTAGTGCCACGTACGTTGAGTGATCCCAGCAGTATGAGCGTGTTGCCGATGCCGAGGTGGTAGATGGATCTGAGGATGAGAGCAAGGGTGAGCGGCTGGAGGCCGTAACGCTGAGAGAGCAGGGCCAACACAGAGAGACCGATCAGGATCCAGAACAGCATCAGCAACAGGGAGTCGTCAATCGCGCCTACTGGGAGGGAGGGAGCGGGGAAGGAGAGGGAGACAGTGTAGAGGAGGGGGAGAGAGAGGAGAAAAGGAGTTGAAGGGAAAAGAGAGGAGAAAGAAAAAGTTACTCTGGGCACCAACAGACAGAATGCAGTTTAATAATATGATCAGTATCAGTTCATTGAAACCTCTTTGTAAGGAAGTCTGTGGACATCAATGTTACAATCATTTAATCAAACTGACATTTTATTATTATTATTATTATTTTTATCATTGATTTATTTTATTTTCAGGTAGAAACAAGTATTTACTGCATAAATATTTGTAATTTTACTGACATAATGTGAAATGGACTGTAAAATGTGTAATATCAGTACTATCAGTACTATCAGTACTATCAGTAATACCTTGTCCAGAGTCGTAGGGGTAGAAGAAGGCGATGATGAGGTTGATGAAGACGGCGAGGTTGAAGGAAATGGTTCCCCACAGAGACATCCTCCTGGAGAACCAGTACAACACCGGCATACCTACACACACACACACACAGATGCATGTTATAGTTATTGATAATACTTCTCATTAATGACTTCATACCCTGTCCTTGAGGATCAATAAAATGTTATCTTAATCTATAATCATACATCATATGTATGGGGGGGTCCATATACAGTTCAATAACACTATAACAGTAACAGCAGTAATAATAGCGTAGTAGTCGTCTATAATCTATAACTGTACATCCTAATTGAGTTATTGATTATCGGAATCGAAGAAGCGACTCACTCCTCAGCTTCTTCTGCCACTCCATCTCTCCGTGCAGGAAGGACGTCTGTTCAAAGAAGTGCGTGACCTTTGACCCCTGCTCGTCCTGCTCCGTGGTGTTGAACACTCTCAACTTGGACTCTTCGGTCAGAAACTCGCAGATCGGATGAACGGGAAACACAATCTGCTCCATGCTGCGGTCCTCACGGACGATCTGCAGTCAGCAGACAGTCAGACAGACAAGCAGACAAACAGATAGACAGACAGTTAGTACCACTACTATATACTATTTTATATTGCTTCTTTCATTGTCCTTTATTTGTTGTGGTCACTTTAATCTGTGCAGCACTTTGGTCAACTATATTATTATTATTATTATTTATTATATTTAAATAAACTTGATTTGATTTGAATTATTAGTATTAATGTTACATTTATCAGTGTTATCCACTGACTGTAATTAGTCTGCACAAAACATTTACAGTTATATGCTTATATATAACAATAAAGTTGGACTGAAGAGTTATTAGCAGTATTAGTAGTATTAGCAGTACCTCTATCTGTGAGGTCAGCAGGTCGTAGTACTCCAGTGGGTCCTGTTCCACAACAGCAGCTGGAGCTGAAGACTTCAACATCTGGGACAGAGGACGGTTGTTCAGGTTCAACTGCAGACGGACAGACAGAGTATTAGAAAGTACTGCAATAGTACTCCAACAGTATAAAGTAATGTTACAAAGTATTGCAGTAGTACTCCAACAGTACTTAGAGTTGAGTTTACCATGGAGGAGATCCCTTCCTCTCCCTCTTTGCTGTTCTTCGGAGGTTTCAGGAGGTTCTGCAGGACCTTGTTGTGTCTCGCCAGCTGCAAACAAACAAACAAACAAACAAACCTGTTTAGAGAACTACAAACTGAGAGCGGAGTGAGACCTCCTGTCGGCCAGCGAGGAACTCGTCTTTACTCACCTGCTGAGCCAGGATGTAGATGTTGTGTCCCACCTCGCGGGGGGAAACCTCCACTTCCACCTCCTCAAGCTCACACTCACTGTCCTGATGGTAGGCCTTCTTTATCACCTCCACCTGCACACACACACACACACAGTTATACATGAACTCAGGTTATCAATAAGCACTCTAACAGACTCTGCTGGGAAGACTCTGACCAGCTCTCGTGGTCGGAGGTTGAACAGGATCCTCTCTGCATTCTCGCTGTCGTGGCGACTCTCCATCAGAGCCAGCAGCAGCTTGGAGGCGTTGTCCTGGCAACCGGGAAGAAGACAGCGGCAGTCAGTCGACAGGTGTGACCCCAAGCCAAAATAAAATGAGACTTTATTCTGTAAACAAAGTTCTCCTGGGGATTCACTACGTGACTTTTATTTTGAAGTAACAGAATAATACACTGTGTCCAAACCTTTTCTATCAATGAGTAAACTGGCTGTATTTTATGTATATTTCATTTTATTTTCAATAATAACAATAACAGCAGAGAACAGCTGATAAACTGTACAATGAACCCAACAGTGAACACAATAACTGCATGTAGTTTATTTCCTTGATCAGAGATGAGATTTCCTGATATTTTTATACAATTCCGTCTGTATTCTGTATTTACTAGATTTTTGAACAATCATACAAACTAAATATTCTTCTTTTTCTGACAGATTCAGTCTATATCTATAACTATCACACTATAATCTATAACTGTACGTCCTAATTGAGTTATTGATTGTTCTATCAACTCTTTGGTCAACAGGATGATTCTGTTCATCAGGCTGAAGCTCTGTGTTCAGTTGTTCAGAGTTTAGATCTTAATTAGTTTTCTCCACAGAAATGAACAAATTGCTGAAATACAGTCCTACTGTGTATATTCTTTTTTTATGAAACCCATGTGACGCTTTGGCGACCCCTAGTGGGGGTCCCAACCTCCAGGCTGGGAACCACTGGAGTTACAGTTTTTCTCCATTGGTTTGGCTCATTTCTTGAAACAGAAATGACATTCTCAAAATAACATGGACAAACCTCCAAACCACTTGGCAGTTGTTCACAACAGAATTTAATTTCTCATTCATTTCATCAAATTGCAAATGTATTAGTACATCTTTGCAAATGATTAAGTACAGTTAGCCTACATTTAGCACAATTTCCAAGTGAATAGATCTTGTTTATCTAAACTGATTGTTGATTTTCAGTCTAATGGTTGTTCTCTCCAAAACATGTCAGCATCATTTCATTGTATAAGTCATCACATGCACAATAGTCTGTTCAGTTGTCAAAATTAGTCAAGAACCTAATACCATT
>JAGRRF010012891.1:26923800-26944171 GCA_019097615.1 Morone chrysops
GGTGATGAGGCGGGCGGGAGGGACAGAGAGGTGGACAGAGGAGGCAGATCTGAGGGAACGGGGAAGGGGTGGCAATGTGGAGGAGTTTGGACAGATAAGGAGGGGAAAGGTTATGGATGGCCTTGAAAGTAAACAGGAGGATTTTGTAGTCAATGCGGAGTTTGACCGGGAGCCAGTGGAGTTGCTGCAGAACAGGGGTGATGTGGTGGATGGAGGGGGTTCTGGAGATGATTCGAGCTGCAGAGTTCTGAACCAGTTGAAGTTTATGGAGGTATTTGTGGGGTAGACCGAAGAGAAGAGAGTTGCAGTAGTCGATGCGGGAGGTGACAAGGCTGTGTACAAGAATGGCAGTGGAGTGGGGAGAAAGGGAGGGGCGGAGGCGATTAATATTGCGTAGGTGTAAATATGCAGACCGGGTGATGTTATTGATATGGGATTGGAAAGATAAAGTGCTGTCAAGGATGACACCCAGACTCTTAACCTGGGGGGAGGGGGAGACAGAGGAGTGGTCGATGGTGATTGTGTGTGTGAATAAAAATGGTTACAATTTCCTTGGCAGTATGAGTGCAATGTGTGATGTCAAACCTTGGAGGGTACTCTTACCGTAAAATCCTATTTATTTTTTTTCTCAGTTTTATACACAATTGTATTCTGTTAGCTAGACAAAAAAAACAAAAACAAAAAAAAACTGGGCTACGACTGAGAGGTGGACACGAGGGATATTTTAATGGTCCTCTGCCATAGTGACAAAACATCTAAACATTTTGACCTCAGTGCTCACACAATGCCAAAGGGACAATGCATTTTGGTAGCACTGACTATTTATATGGGAAAGGAATTTAGTTTTGAAGCATGAGTGAACAGTTTTGGGAGAGATATGAGCTTTTGCAAGTGAACTATGGTGTTGAACTGAACTGTAAGACTTTTGCCAAATGATCTTAGAGTTTTGAGAATGAAATTTCTGTTTCAAGAAAAAGCCAAACCAATGGAGAAAAACTGTAATACATAGCTTAATAGATTTCTGTCCTAAAACCCTTAACTGAGTCTGTTCTCAGTGACAGAAGCTAATAAAAATAACAATCATTGAGTAAGAAAGTGAAAATATTCAACAATAATAGGCCAATTAGGCTTAATTGAATTTACATTCTTTCTACTTCTCGTCTGCTTTGAGAAATTCTGACTCTTGGACACGTTCGTTTTAGCCCCCTTCAGTCTGACACCGGGGCATATAAACCGACGTACCTTCAGCTGGAGCACCATCTCCATCCGGTACCGGCACAGAGGACTGATGTCATTCAGGATCAGGGCTGTGATGATGTCGATGCCGTTGGACTCGTGGGTCACTATACATGTCTGCAACACACAAACACACAAACACAGACACAATAATGATGAGTCTACTGGTCTTATACACGAATCCATTAGCGAGTTGGTCGTAGTGACTCAGCAGCATTATGGGTAGTTGGCCTCCTATATGGATGGAGATCTTAACGTAATTCAGAAATAGAGAAAAACTGAGCCACGTTTCCAATAATGTATTCAAGGTAAATTAATGAAAGTCCTGACATCCTCTGCAGGGAGTCTGTGTACAGCGTTCGGTCTCAGACTCTTCAGACACTGAACTTGTGTGTTTAAGTTGAAGTTTGCAGCGACTATTAGAGCAGGTGATAACAGCTTCTTCCCCATTTAATAGACATTACGTTACAAAGGAAGTAAACAGCAGAAAATTGTTCATATCTCAGGATGACTTGCTATGAAACGCGTATATATCGTAGGAGGACGCCACTGCAGTGTTTACAGTACTCCTCCATGTACCACGGCCGTTCAGATGTTGCATCTTTTGTGCACAAATACATCATTTTGAATGGAGACGGGTTGTTTTCCTGCTAAATTACCGCAACTTCATCATCATGCAGCCTGCAGGTTTTGGTTGCCGAGTAATAACAGGTACCTCGGATAAACACTCTATCTGAACGGCCCCTAACTCAGTGACAGAGCCCCCCTCCTCGCCTTCAGTCTACCTGGTTCTCCTGGCAGGGGCCCTGGCAGTACTCAGTGAGTGTCTCCAGGGTCTGAGTGATCAGGTGGACGTTGGATTCATTGATGTAGAGGCCTAGCAGGCCCAGTCCTCCCGTGGTGCTTCCACACATGATGTCCAGGAACTGCAGAGTCTCACATACCAAGTTGTAGTTGGTCTTATTGTTCTGGCAGCGCAGGAAGTTCTGGAAACACACAAAAGTCCAAAAGCCAGTCTTGATAAGCAACCTGTAGATTCTGGTTTGTTACCACCAGCCGGTTGAACTGACCTGCAGATCGTGGTTGTGGTTCTCACACAGCAGCTGCAGGAACCTTAGGATCGGCTTCATGATGGTCACAGCGGGTCCCATCTCCGTCTCCACCTCCCTCTGCTCTGCTACTGGCTGGACCGGCAGGGCTGTGGTGCCCGGCACTGGGGCAATGGACTGGCCCTGGACCAACAACGGGTGACCTGCTGTACCAGGAAGTACTAGTGCTGTAGAGCCGCCTTTACAGACGGGGAAAACAGAAGTTCTCACCTCTGATCTCTAAACCTATTAAACATCAAATATCTAAAAAGAGATGGAAATAATGAAACAATAATCTCACCAGTCTCCAGCTCCTTCTCGTTGGCCTTGTGCGTCATCTCTCCGACGTTAACAGACACCGTAGCTTTTATGTCTGTCTGGGCTTCTTTCATCCGGTCGTGAAGAACCTTGAAGAACTTCTCCGACTTGTTGTCGCCCATCATCAGTTTGTAGAAGGAGTTCTGCAGGAGGACATTCACAGAGGGAGAACTGACCCACTTCATGCTTCACACAGTTTTAGTGTGAATACTGTGGTCCATAAACAGTGTTTTATAGGTATACACAGGCAGAAATGGAAAGCTGAGACTCTTGTTGACTCAATGAGCCCAATTGGAGTCATCTGTGAGGACTTTCATCCCCATAGTAACCATTTCATTGTGAGCTCTAGGGTAGTCATAAACTACACACTAGAGACCAGACCAAACTGATCCCGGTCTAAAGGACTCACCTGTATCTCCGTGTTCCCTCCCTCCAGCAGACAGATGGCCACCTGGATGCTCTCCTGGAAGATCTTGTCGTTCTTGGTGCTCATCACCAGATCGGTGAACAGCTTCGTTCCTCCTTCTCGGTCCAGACGACACTGAACCGCCGCCACCGCCGCCCAGTCCCGCTCCTGCTCCCCGCCTGACACACACACAGAATTCACTTAATCAGGGTTTCCGTGTGACTGCCAAGGGTCTGCTGCAAGTGGTGTGAACAGCTCGTA
This sequence comes from Morone chrysops, assembly GCA_019097615.1. NCBI lineage: Eukaryota > Metazoa > Chordata > Actinopteri > Moronidae > Morone > Morone chrysops. The sequence goes on from JAGRRF010012891.1 coordinate 26,927,110, forward strand.
ACAAGATTTTTTGTCATTTAAGATGCTTCACGCCACTGGGATACTCAGGCAATCTGTGTTTTCACTGTTATAAAAAGAATGAGCAAGTAAAATGTTTATTGTGTATAAAAATACGGGTTCTGTTCTTTCTTTTGATGTATTCACTGTTATCTATAGAACAATAATAATATTCTGTGTGTGAAAGATTAGTTCATATGATCACTGCTGGCAACTTCACATTTGTTGCGCTTTTGGCCATTTTATTTTTTCATTTATCTGCTCACTGTGGGTCAAACTCTTCCATCAGAGCTCATTATTTATCTAAAGAATATCTGCTGTTTGCCATCAAACAGCACAAATCCAGACTACCTGTTAAAACTGAGATTAAACTGCATTTCGTCAGAACCATCAGATCCTCACTTCCTACTGTGCTTCCTCTTCCTGTCTGTGATGTAATTTCCCTTTAGCAGACAGACAGGTAATCAATCAGTGAGATGACTGACACCTGTCTCTCTCTCTCTCGCTCTCTGTCTGGCTGTTGTTTCGCAGTCTGACAGCAGATGTCGCTGTTTCACTTCACAACATCTTCTCATGAATGTGTCGGTTGAAACTGTGAATTAATAAAATAAAGTGAGTGTGAAGCAGCGTACCTGCAGCTCCGAGCTCAGCCAGGTCATTCTTCGGGTTGTTCTTCTTGTTTGGAAACAAGTAGTTCTGCAGCAAAACCTTCCGCAGCGCGATTCCCTGAAACACCAAAGACACTTTAACCCGCCGCCAGCTCTCGTTTTAAAGCTAATATTTCATTATTTCTCTTTTTCTTTTAGATGTAAAAAAAGTAATAAAATAAATTATCTAAGAGGCACCAGAGTTTTTTCAAATACTTATATTAGACACAATCTGGCTTAACATTTAATACATAATACACAAAGTGATGTTTATAATTAATATAATAAAAGATAAGATTGGGTGGTGGGTAAAATATATATCAGTTTATGTGTAAGCTATTTTTAGTACATTTTTAATAGTAGTCAGTAGTTTAGTAATATTTTTGCTGCTTTACTTTGCCATCAGACAGCTCTTTATGGCAGGTTTATGTTGATCTACACTCACTTCAAAGCCACCAGACTCCATTGACAAAAACAGTAATTTTACCTCACAGAATACAGGAGTGGCTGGTCTGCTGCCTCGACCCACAGCAACTAAAGTCTGTTTAGATCGTAACTAACATGTTAAAACACTAAATTCACACAATAACACAGATAAATGAACCGATCCAGGCAGCAGTGAACCAGCACCTTCCATGTTCTGCAGAGTAAAATCATTGTTTTTGTCATTGGTTAAAGATCGATATAAACACTTGACGGTCAAGTATATTATTCTATATTATACAGAATATAGAATATTCTAAATATACACTTTTACCAAACAGGTACCAAACATTTTGCTGTTTGGTACCTTATAAAACCTGAACTAACCAAACAAAACAAAAACAGAAACATGTGTTTCAAAAGGTAAAAGTTGCTCTGGTGATATTTTTTTTACTGTCTGTCAGTTATTCGCTGTTTAACTGACCTTTTCATCAAAGTCCAGAGTCCTGATCAGCATCTCCTGCAGAGTCCTCAGGACTTTGATACACAACTTCTCCTCTGAAGACATCAGAGCTTTGGTGTGCTGGATCAGCCTAAAAACAAACACACACACATATATCACATATATATTTTTCCTATCACCCCCTGTCGGTGTGTCAGTAACGTGGGAGATTTTGAACCTACTTGGAAATGAATCCTCCGGACTCGCAGCGCTGTCGGGCGTCGGTTCCCTCCAGGAACAGGAGCTCTGGTTGATGAAGGACATCCACCAGCACCGACAGCTCCGCGTTCACCAGCGGCTTCAGACGCTCCTCCAGAGTGTTGATGATGTCCTGTAACACGCACATTTTACTAAAAATTATAGCTGCCACATGTGAGATTCACTCCCGAAAAACAGATTTTATTATCTCATTGTCGTTAAATAAATGAAATAAAATCATTAAACAAAGCATATGTGATTGTTTGTTCTTGACTTTATTTTCTACACAAATGGTCTCATCTGTCATATTCAGGTCTGTGCCAGCAACTGTTATCAGTTTTATGTTAAATCTGTGTGTTTGTTCCTGAGCTTGTTTTCACACTGATTGCCTACCTGCAGTTTCTCTATGATGTTCTTGTAGTCCCAGGGGTTGCTGGGAGCGATGGTTCTGGAGGAGCGGGACGAGGACTTGTAGTTCGGGTTGGAGCGGGACAGAGAGTTGAGAGCAGACGTGGATAACATGGAGCTGATCTGAGCCTCCAGGTCCAGAGGAAGAGCGATCGAACGACTCTTAGCTACAGAGAAACATGCGTCTGTGTCAGTCTCCGGGAGGTTTCATTTGCTATATAACAAACAGTGGTGGTAAATTACTAAAAAACTAATTTGTTACAGTTACTAGTTACTTTCCTAAAAGTAACTGAATTACTTTTACCAATTACTGTGTATAAAAGAAGAAACACTGAGTTCTGACTGGAGGAGGAACTTTCATTAATGGAGTAGAAGTAGAAAGTTGCACAAGATTTAAAGTACAACTACCTCAGTACTCAGTTACTTTCAGGACATTGTGTGTGTGTGTGTGTGTGTGTGTGTGTGTGTGTGTGGAGGAGACCTGTCATGGCGAGCGTCCTGATGCAGGTCTCCACCTGTCCTCGGTGCTGCTGCTGCAGCCAGGGACAATCCAACAGCCGGACAGACGACTGAAGCAGCTGAGTCACGATGGTGTAATGAGTCTGACAGAAACAGAAGGGCCTGATAAATAAATAAAACTCCTGCAGGTGATCTACCTGCTCCACCTTCACCGCCACAAACAGAAATATCTTATATAAAGATGGAGGATATGACAGCTCTCCAAAAGTGCAGCCAAACCCTCTCTATCTCCCCCTGGTTATAATCATTATAAAATGTTACTTATTATCTTTTAAATCCACAATTTTACAAAATATTTCCAGTGTAATCTTGTGATTGATTTTATTTTCCATTATTTATTACTTTATTTCAGCACAAACTGCTATGTTTTATGTTTTTAATCTATTTTTAAGTGTCTCTGATTGTTGGTTGCACCTGTTCAACTCATATATCACTTTTAATCTTCTTTATTGCTGCTATTTTTTGTTTATTAAAAAAGCACAAAAAATATTGTTATTATTATTTCCTACATTCATATAAATGTAAATACATGCTGGAAATAATTAATATTTTTAATTTAAGAACCTGTGACTTAATAGTGTTTCGCCCTTACAAACCCCAACCTTTGCCCAACATTGAGTCACACTGTGATACAAACGCGGCGTCACCAGAGTGCATCATGGTCCTGACCTGCAGAGAGGTGCTGTTCTCGGAGAAAGGGGAGCTGAAGAAGGCGTGGATGGTGTCAAAGACCACGTTGATGATGTATTTCTCCAGGATGGGATCAGAGAGACGCTTCTCTCGTTTGTTACAAACCTGCAGACGAACAACAAAGAAATCACACAAACACATGGAAACTGTGTGTGAGCACATTTAATGGGTGAAAGTGATCAATCAATAACTGATTACTGCGTTTCTCAGTCAGTCTTTGTCTCTGTGTATAATGACTGCATCTCCGTCAGAGCTGTTACCCTGGCCATGTCCACCGTGAAGTCTTCAAACAGCTTCCAGATGTGGTTCGATGTGTAGATTTCCTTCATCTCAACCTCTGTGTCCACGTAGCAGTGATTGACAAAGTTCACATAGGCCACTTTCACCTGGAGACACACAGACAGACAGACAGAGACAAAGAGAGAGTTTATAGCTTTAGTTCTGGCCATTTTCGACAGCTGCAGTAGGTCATTTTACAAGCTAACTAGTTAACGGCCTTTAACATCACAGTTAGCTTCTTTTAGCAACAAGCCCATCTGGAAATCTCCATAAATCACCTCCCTAAGATGAAGATTGACGGATTGAGTATAAAAGTATAAAAATACAAAGAAATTTAGTTTTCGTACATTGTTTGACATGGACTAGACTTTAATAATTAATTGTGAGGACACACGCAGTCAGTACCTCGGTGATGCAGTCCTCATGTGTCACCACTCTCACTACGTCCTCCAGAGGCAGCAGGGATGTACATTTGATCTCAGTGTAAACGTTCTTTCCCTCAGCACAGGCTGCCAGCAGCTCCACCAGAGAGATGTGATACCTGCAGACGGAAAGAAACAACATTCAAACTCTGGAGAAAACACACGAGCTCATGAGTCTACAACCTGTAAAAAAAATCCAACAAACACCAGGATGTACAAAGATCTCTGATGATTTGCGGTTGGAATTGAGAAGTGACAGAAAAACTAGTTTTGCTGTTTGAACATAAAGACAAAGTCAATAACGTAAATCTACACATTTTAGGTGAATTTCAGACAAGAGTTGCAGCTAAGAGTGACTGAAAGTTAAGCATTTATTTCCACCAAACTTTGACATTTGTCCCCAAGGATTAACATCATCTTATGCTTCACAAATACTTCTATATCTGTGTGAATTACAAGTTTAATTTTGATTCTGTCCATTTTGAAGTGTGTTTTATCTACTATCTAAAATTACTAGTTTTGTCAGTGGAGTCTGGTGGGACGTGGCACCCACTGTGGCAGGTGAATTTAGCATATATAACCTTAAAGTATCTGAATACATCTTCCACCGTTGATTTTCAGTGAGGGTACACAGTTGCCTTAGTTACCTGAGTGGGCTGTTCTCGCCGACCCCCTCCCTGCTCTCCGCCATCAGCTCCAGCATGACGTTGAAGGAGGCCTTGTCGTTGTAGAAGACGACCACGTCCTCCCCAGAGTTAGTTAACTGCAGAGAGACAACAGCGTTACATTGACATCCTGAAGCGTTCTGAGAAAAAGTGACGCGTATCGTCCTCGTCCTCACCTCCGTCATGATCATGTCCTGACACTTCTTGACGTACTTGCCCTCGGCCTTGATGATGGTGTGGAGGAAGTTGAGGTACTGAACGTGGCGGCCATGCGTGGCCAGACAGTGGATGAAGTGCTGAAGGACGCTCTCTGAGATCTCGCTGCACAGCTGGTAGTTGTTACTGAAGATGTGCTGCACCGTCTCTGCCTCCAGCAGCTGCACACGGAGGAAGAAAAGGTCAAAATGCAACATCTGTTCTGTAAGAATAAATAAATCATCAGGATGTTGTTTGTCAAACACTGTTGTGTCTCTAATGAACACTGCAGTCTGTAGGAGGCGCTAGTGTGTGTGTGTGTGTGTGTGTGTGTGTGTAAGCAATGATTAACTGAAACAAAATAATAATTTTCTGCAGATTGATCAGTTTTGGAAGCAGCGTACCCCAGGGTTGAGGAAGAGACTGAGGTTCTTGTGCAGCAGAGCCTGGTTCTCCTGGTTCCCTGTACAGAACTTCTGTAGGAACAGGTGAGTGTACCTGATGATCTCCTGCATCTTCACATCGTTCTGCAAACAGACAGATAGACAGACAGGGAGAGAGAGACAGACAGACAGAGAGAGACAGATGAAGCTGAGCCCAACGTCTCTTTTCAAAGTCCAGCTAACAGACCAGATTCTGAAAGGGTCAGGAGCTTTTGTACAAAGAGAATCCGTTAGGATGCTTTTATTTTGGCAGTGTCCAGTCTCACCTGGTCGTAGGACACCTGCAGCAGGTCCAGCATGACTTTGTGAGCTCCCATGTTCTTCAACAACCTCTGCTGCTTTTTCCAAACACCAGTGCTGCACATCTTATTTAACCTCTCCAAGATCTACAAAGAGGAGTGATAAAGAGTGAAATAAAGGAAAGAAAATAACTCCTCTGATTGTGATATGTTGATGAAAGCTGTTTAATTTGCTATTCTTAACATTAATTGTCCCTCAAGGAAAGAGCATACTGGCTAATATGAGTATAATTTACTCTCCACTTAACTTCCCAACGGACAAAGTAAACATGATAAATTACGCTGAAACTGAAATAATGTTTCTGTTAAACTGATATAAAAAGATAAATATAAAAGTTCTGGTTATCACTTTAATGTAGCAGTGATAATTTACAATGTACATTATTTTAACAATGATATGTAAGTGATAGCAACATAATAAGCCAAAGCCTGTGTTTATATGTATGTATTTTTTTTAAATGATTTATTATCGTATTATTTCTTTCTTATTATTTTTTTATTATTATTGTTTATGTTTATTTTGTCTTTTCTGTCTCTAAAGTCTTTGTTCTGTATGTTGTTATCTTAAAAAGCAATAAAAAACTTAATTATGCTGGAAATCACATTTCAATTAAGTCAAAGCATATATGTCTATACATTACTTACTGTGTGAAGATACATGTAGGTAGCAATAGAATCAGGAGGATAAAAATCAATTCAAATATTCACTGAATGTTACTTGTGGAGTTCCCCATGGCTCAGTGTTAAGCCCATTATTGGTTTTGTCTTACATATTTTAAATCATATTTGTCGAGTTTACAAAATGTTAAAATGTAATTTGAAGATGATACAAAGAAAGAAGAGGAATAGTAAATTACAGTGTAAAGAACTAGTTTAACAAACTATCGCTGAAGTAAATTGATTATCTTTGGTTATCACAGAGCAAACAGGTGATGTAAAATAACATTTGGGAGTGATGCGAGAATCCATCCATTATTTCAAAGCAACTCTGTCTAAGCCTGAAATTCCACCGGGTATGGCTTTATAACGTTGTATTTGCAATGCGGTTTGGCTCTGTAATCCGCACGTCTTCAAATTCCACTGAGAGCCTTTCTGTCCTTAAAAAGGAGACAAAATGGTCTGTTTCTCCTCTTCAACTCTCCTCTAACTGACTGAATTCTGGTCTGGTGCCACAATGGTGATTGTTGAGTCTGCACAAGGTATTTTATTTTGAAAATGCAGCACAGAAATAAGACATACAAAAAACTACTCATCAAGAATGAACGAATCCTCTGTTTATTCAATACTCCAGAAGTCAGAGGTGTTGATAGATTTAGTATAAAGTTACTGTATAAAGTTAAAATGAAAGTATCCAAAAATTATTTAAAATGTGAGAAAACCAATATGACTTCAAACAAAAGTACACACTTAAAAAAGAGAGAGGAATAATATATAATTCATCGGAAGAATCTGCTGTCCTGTCCAAAACAGACCAGCTGTGTTTTCTCGTTGAGACACTTCTGGAACGGGTCTGCATAGAACAGCAGTAAACAACTCTGGCGAGAAGCTGTACCCGGTGGAATCAAGTGATCAGTGGTAAAATGGACGGTATGAAAACCACTTTTGATAAACAATGCTGGCAGTTTGATATTCTGGCTAACTTTATGCTTCAAAACAGATATTGTTTTTTTCCCTTCAAAAGATCAAGGAAATACAAGACAATCTGGACTTGGAGATTGGACACAATGGCAAACTGAACACTTTGAAGGCAAATCAGACACAACAAGAGGCAAACAATCATTTTGATTGGCTCAACTTCAGAGTGTAATTTGATAGAAAAGGAGGACTGTGGATTGTGTCCTTTTGTCTCTCACAGTGTAAACGTGATTGCTTTAGAGCCAGTATAAGCACAAGGAATGATTACATACACTGATAACTCCTTCAGTGTGTACATACTGTGAAGGCATGAAATTTGATCCTATCCTTTAATTTTCATCTTTATTTCCATTTGGCAGATGCTATTATCCAGAGTGAGTATCAAGATAAAACAATAAAATGAAATTATTCTGAGCAGTGAAAGCCAACATTGCTGAAGAGACAAAGACAAGAGCACCACATAAAGGACCTCATCAATAAAAAGACATCACAGCCCGGCCCACAATGATTGATTGACAGGTGATTTCTGGGAAGCGCACTGCAGATACAGCAGAGCTGAGATGGAAAAATAAACAAAGTAAGAATGCTACCTGAAGGGAAACAAACTGACAAGTGTTCTCACCTCTTTGACGTTCTGGTAGTTCTCGTTGCCCTTCTCCAGTTTCTCCTTCTTGGGTGTCATGTCCTCTGATGCCCCCTGCAGGATGCAGAGGGTAAGACAACCAATGCAGTTCTCTCTGGGTATGGTACTACATTATACACACTTCAATCAAACTAATACATTAATAAAGTAAAAGTAAGTAGCGCGTTACAATAAATAAATGAACGTAATCGCCAATTTTGCACATTGATTTCAGCAGAGCGTCGCAGACATGGACAAATGAAGTAATGTATGTCATGTGGACCCTGGTAGCTACACAGAAAGTTATTTGACTTAATTTTAACTAAACACATTTGAGGTTACTTAAAAAACTACACAGTTTGGGAAGTCATCTTCATTTAAAATAGCTTCCTTTCCTCCTTTCTAATGTTTGTGGAAAACATTAAGTCAACTGTTCTTAGCAACCGCTACGTCAACGGATACGGCACTAAACACAATCCTAGACTGAATCATATAGTCAAATAAAATGGCAGTTCAGTCTGATTATCAGGTTAGCGTTTGCCAGAACCCAACTGTTTGTTTTTTGTTTTAATTGTTTTATATGCAGTATAAGTGTGTATAACATGTATGACAAAATAAAATGTCATAAAATTGTGTTATAAAGAGAGCTTTATTTCACATGGGAAAGAAACAATAAACAGAGAGAGAGAGAGAGCCGTGACATGCAACAAAAGTTCCAAGCCAAATCTGAACCAAGACAATGTAGTTGCACCTGAGACACCAGCAAGCCCCACACCAGCATTTCAACAGTACAAACAAGTACAAAAAGTTAGTTTTAGTCGTCATTTAGTAGTTTAGTTTCATGAGTAATATTCTGATTATTAATAATTGTTAATCTTTTACCAAGACAGTGGTTCTTGTGCTGGTGTAGAAGTGACTTTAGTTTGTTTCTTAGATATTATAAACAGTTAGTTCTCATATTGTTATTTAAACATGCTTGAAATGTCACTCAGCCATCTACACTAGAAATCCACACCTACTTCTGGAAAAGAATGGAAGTCTTTGGGAGTTAGACAATAATCATTGACCTCATCACCCCATATGAACTCACTCACTCTAAAGCTGTATGCTGACGATTCTGCTCTATTCACCACCTTCTCATCTTCTTTTTCCTTGAACTAATGTGTACTTCTTCAAAAACTTTTTATTATGTGTCCAATTTTAAGAATCTTGATATGACCAAGTAATGTTAATGGCAGGAACACAAACGTTTTCATGTTCGGGTGGATACAAATGTGTTAATTAGATGACTAAGTCATCTGAGAAAACCAGCATTATTTAGCCTACACAAGCCTTCATCAGGGTGTGGAAACAAAAGAAGGTGGCTTGGGAAAGGAAATAAATTCTTAAATGTCAACTCTGTTTGACTCATTAATTAAGGCTTGTAAAGCTTTATTTTCATTGGTCAATGCTCTCACCTCTCCTTTTTCCTTCTTGTCTTTCTTCCCGTCCCCTCCACCCGAGCTCTTCTTCTCCACCCACAGTTCAGATTTCTCCACCAATGTTCGGAGGCGATCCAGATCTGCCTTGATCAGCTTGTAGTTCTCCACGTCCTGAGCTGAGATCAGCAACTGGACCTGCAGACACACAGCGAAACATTTGGAGGATTATGTGAGTGAACCATGAGTTTCCTGCTAACAGTGGGTTGGTGAGTCTTCATTCAAAATTATTCAAATGTTGATGAGCAGATTCAATCAAATGTTATCAAACCCCAAACCTACAGCAGTTGAAATCAAAACGCTCCAAAATTAGTTGGGACTAGGGTGTCCAACACCAAATACCTTGTTTTTCTGAAATAACTATTTATGGCAGCCTTAATCTATTTAGCTCAATTTCTCATCAAATAATATGACTGTTCAGAATCATAATCAGATTGAAAAAAACCTAAATAAACAACAAACTTTACATTTACAACTGGATATAGGCTTCACAAGAGAAGTGTTCCTGATATGCAGAAATGAGTCCTAAAACCAGAAAGTTTGCATTTTAGCACCACCGTTTTGTTAATGGGTTTTTGGTTGTATGTCTGAAATAAGGTCTGTTATCTGTTAACACACACTTAAGCTCTTTTACCTTTTATTTACTGACATAAAATACATCAATGTTGAAGCTTTTACGTTATTTCTTTAAAAAAGGCGATTGCTAACAAGTGGCTAAATGAGACTACAGAGGTTTTCGGTAGACTTATCTACGCACCTGTCCGCCTTCTTTACGTCCTTGTTGTGTTAATATTGCGCTTTTTCAAACTATTCTAAATCATACTTTACAACTTGTAGATTTTAAGTAAAGTTAAGTTTAATGATGGCAAAGCTTAAGTCAATGCACCCTTGGTGTGGTTCGTTTATAACCTAATATAAGTGCTTTACCACTGGAGATCTGCTTAAAAAAATCATAAAAGTCTGTTTATTTGTGAAAATTATCTTTCTAAATTGTTGTTCACCATGGGGCTTAGTTTCTGCAACAATCCAAAATCTCATTGGCTTTTTATTGAAGGAACCAGGGCGATGCAATATGAACACCTAAACAGGAGTGACAGACAGTGACCTACCAACTGAGCTACCCAGACTCCCTAATAAAAGAGCCCTGGAGAAAAGACCTGGCCTGTGTCCAAAGTCTGTATCGTGTTACTACTTATAGTTTTATGCCAACTTTTCAGTATGGATACTGTGCTGTTTTTGCAATCAGAATACAGGAAATGTATCTACTCTAAGCAGCCATGTCCTGATCAATGTCAAAGTAAGATAAAGCTTGTAACACAAAAAGCAAGTAAAAGTGCAATTTAGAGTATTTATTTTAGTATTTCTTTATTTTCCTTCTTAAGGCCTGGTTCACCAATTTTGTTTCACTCTTTTTCCACTGTGAACATGGATATCTATATTTGTTTGGTTTTTGAATATTTCTGTATTATTAGGCACAAAAACAGATGAGCTTTCAGAATAAATGCATCCAAGTCATCGAAGTGTGTTCCCAGTGTTCCGCGACTTGAATTGTACAGCATTATGTTTGTCACTGTACTTCCATAAACAAAGTTTTGTTTTTAAAATTAAGCTTAGTGTAAGCCCAGTCGAATTCTGTCAGTGCTGAGGTTGTCTTGATGTTCTCTACAGAAGTCAATCAAAAGTCTTTATCGAAAAGGAGCATAAGAGTAGAGCCTGAATTTTTAAATGTACAGTGTCTTCAATTTATGTAGACATGATGCAGATGCACCATAAACACAGTGTATGAACAGTGACTTGAACCCTAACCCACAGATTAAAGGTCTGATGCTCTACCGACTGAGCTATCCAGGCTTCACAAAGAGTGTCCTCTGAAGAAAATAACAGGTTTAACTCCAAATCCCAAGTTCTGTACAAATAAACCAGGAAATAAGTGCATGGGCCCTTAAGCAGACTACGTGCAAACATCTATCTATCTATTTGGGCTGCAGACTTCTCCATTGATCTTTTAATTCTACGATTTTGCATGTATTCTGGATACAGATAAAGACAGATTGCAATCATGTTACCTTCAGGCAGTATTAATAATGTACAGACATAATTACTGATATTATTAATGTGTATCCTTAATGTTTGATTTATTGTGAAGCACTTTAGTTTGATAATTCAGAATTTTAGGAAAATATATTCGCTTTTGGCTTATGGTTGAGTCATTTCTCACCCTAACAGTGTGTATGCTTTTAATTCTGTGTGTGTGCACCTGTTTGAAGGTGTGCAGCACTTCCTGTCTCTGGCTGAAGTGTCTGAAGAGCAGCTGCAGGGCACCAGACACCAAAGGAGGGTAGTCGTGCATGGTGAGGTGGATCAGCACCCGTAGGAACATACGACCACCTTCATCATCCACCTCCAGAATACTGTTCCCCTTACTGTATGCACACACACACACACACACACACACACACACACAATATATATAACATCAATATATATGTGCTTCTTAAAGTTAAAGAGTTTTTTCTAGATAATAGTAATCAGCTTTGAGGTATGACACCGTGCAGCTTATCCTGTTAATGGTTCAACTTCAAATAAATACACACCCAGGTTAACGTAGCCAATCTGAGTGAGGGGTAAAATACAATAAACAATTTCCAGGACAATGTAGATTATTTCCAGGATATTTGGTCATTTGAATCAATTTCCAGGTTTCCCAGGACGGGTGGGAACACTGTAATATGGTTCACTAGTGATTTATGAGTAAAACCTTGTGAATAAATATGTATGTTTAGATGTCTTTACATATGCACCATGTCCATGTTCAGAATTACATACCCGACTCCAAACATAGCCTCTGCCTGCTCTCCAATGTGCTGCAGGTTGATGGCGGCTGAGGAGGGACAAACACACAAGTTACAGGAAGGTCATTTGCTTTGAGATTATTCACGTACACACACACAGGTTGCAGTGACAGCAAGCACATTTGGATCACTTTGAAATGTATATATTAACAAATATTAAATGGAACATGGGGAAAATAAAACATGTAGTGTAAATAGTGCTATCAGATTTCTCAAGTTATCACTCTAAAATGAAACATTTTAGAGTTTTCCAGGTTCTACCTGTCGTTTCCCTGTTGACTAGGACATCTGGAAGCATTGAGAGAAGTAACAACACACACCTTTACCACCCACATGTACATTTTTAAAATACCAGATAGTATTTATATTCTGGAAAGGTCCTTTAGTATTGTTTTCCATAGAGATCTGACCAAGAGGGCAGCATTGAACACTACAGCAATAAATACAAACAGCAGACTAAGACAACTGTCACACACTGCAAGAACACAATATCTATATGAACATAAAAACAACAATTACATAAGATGATATTTTCATGAGCTATACAGTAAGATTGTACAGTATTATACAACTGAATTCAGCAGCAAATTATATTTTTTTAAATCAGAATTCTGAGTTTCTGGATTATTCACATACACACATACTGGTTGCAATGATAGCAAACACAGGAAGCACATTTAGATCACTTTAAAATGTTAATATCAATAAGTATTCAATGGAAACAAAACAGGTAGCATAAACACTGCCTCAAGGTTTCTCAAGTTATCAAAAATGAAATATTTTAGAGTTTTTCAGGTTCTACCTGTCGTTTCCCCATTGACGGGGACATCTGGAAGCATTGAGAGAAGTAACAACACACACCTTTACCACCCACATGTACATTTTTAAAATATCAGATAGTAAAAAAAAGTGTCCTTTAGTATTATTGAGATTAAACTCTCTTTTTCCAAAGAGATCTGACCAAGAGGGCAGCATAAGAACATTACAGCAATAAATACAAACAGCAGACTAAGACAACTGTCGCACACTGCAATATCACAATACCTAGTTAAAATACAATAAAAGAATGCAAACAGTATCCTGTTATGATACATCAGGTACGATTTGTAAGATTGTACAGTATTATACAACTAAGTTTCAATTGGTTTGAGATTATTTAGGTACACACACACTGGTTGCAGTGACAGCAAGCACATTTGGATCACTTTGAAATGTATATATTAACAAATATTAAATGGAAAATGGGGGAACTAAAACATGTAGTGTAAACACTGCTATTAGATTTCTCAAGTTATAACTCAGGTTCTACCTGTCATTTCCCCGTTGATTGGGACATCTGGAAGCATTGAGAGAAGTAACAACTCACACCTTTACTACAAACATGTACATTATACATTAAAATATCAGATAGTATTTATATACTGGAAAAGCGTCCTTTAATGATGTTAAACTCTCTTTTTCCAAAGAGATCTGACCAAGAAGGCAGCATAAAAACATTACAGCAATAAATACAAACAGCAGACTTAGACAACTGTCGCAGGCTGTAAGAACACAATACCTTTATCAATAAGTATTCAATGGAAATAAAACATGTAGCATAAAGACTGCCTCAAGGTTTCTCAGGTTAACACTCTAAAATGAAATGAGTTTTCTATTATTATTTTAGAGGGTTCTACCTGTTGTTTCCCCATTGACTGGGACGTCTAGAAGCATTGAGAGAAGTAACAACACACACCTTTACCACGTAGATATACATTTTAAAAATCCCAGATAGTAATTATATTCTGGAAAAGCGTCCTTTATCTAATCAGGTAAAAGTATCGTTGAACTTTTCTGCATATAAAACCAATAATGGAATATAACTGCCCAAAAATAGAAATTATTTAAAACTCAAAACATACGCTAAATAAAGGAAGGACAATTGAACTTCAACAGCAAATTGTTATAAATTTATATTAAATTTATGTATGTTGAGTTAAAAACACCTGAAAAGGATTACAGACACATGTGAAAATGTTATTTGAGTTATGAGTTTAACCTCAAAACGATTTTTCCCTTTAAACTCAGAACTAAAATAACATTTTTATGTTGCCGTATTCCTCTTCAGTAAAAAACTGTAAAACTTTGAGTGATAAAACTCATAAAACCAGACTGAAAGAGTGTGTTTCCATTGGCTCTGTGTGTGTGTACCTGCATGCTCCATGTTGGTGGTCGCGTCAGCGTCGGCCATTGGATAAACGTCCACAAACTCCTTCTTAAAAACAGACAGCAGGAAGGAGATGCGGTAGTCCAGACGAACGTTCAGGATGAACTGATGAGGAGCAGAGTTAGCATGAATACAAGAAACTGTTTCACATTAAAATAATAATAATTAAACATCCACCCATTAACAGTATCAGTTTTCAGATCCACATAGTGAATCATAGGTTAGACATTATAGCAATCAGGATAACGTATGAAATAAAGCTTTCAATCAAGGAGCTAGTATAGTAACAAGGTGAATAATCTTAACATAGCAAGCTAGCAAATGTATTAGTTTATATTATGAACAATGGAGACATTACTAAGGTAGAAAACAAACGTTAGCTTGGTAGCTAACTAGAAACTAGCACATTAATCATGTAGAAATTCCAATTCTACAGTTTTTACCATAACTCTCACTTGCAAGCTGGCGGCAGTTAGAAAGCGGGCTCCCTTGCTAACATCAAAAAGTCTAATCTAATCTCAATAGCATTAGTTTTAGCTTATGAGCTAACTTTATTTAATTAGCATAACACAAGTTGAAGAAATTAAAACAAAACAGTATGGTACCACTGAAATTAAATTTAAAATTGAGTTTTCACAGTTTGTAGAATTTAGCGAATGACTTTGGTTTTCTTACGAGGAAATATTTGCTTCACCTACACATTTATGATGGTAACAGGTGTACAGTTGCAGTGTACTTGCAGTGTAGTAGCTGACTGTAGCATTGCTAGCCCATTAGCCGCTAATATAAAGTGCAGACAATGGCAAACAGGCAGTGAGAAGCATTAAATTGTTTGCACCCACTAACTGTGACCTCAATGCTAAAAGATATAGGCTTGAATAATTTTACCTAATAAAGTGGCCACTAAGTATATATTTGTGTTATATTTGTTACCTGTAATATCTCCAGTATCTTCAGCTTGGTGTCCATCACTGTCAGGTCCATCTTGTCTATACTATCTTTACTGCCTCTCTGTCCTTCAAGCACAAGTCCTGGCCCTAGCCCCGTCCCTCTGGCTCCTGGACCTCCAAATAATGACGGCTTCCTGTTGAGGACCATGGTGGACATCATCTGACCCATCCCATGTATGGAGCGCTTCACATTCTTCCCTGAAAAGAAATAGCAAACGGTCATTATTATTAACTTACAGCATTGGACTTGAAAAGAAAACAGCATCCATCACTTAATAACACAACATTTGAGTTCCCTGTCCATCATCATGAAAATTATATGCGGCAGGTTTTTACAGAGGAGCGCAACCATATTCGCCTTTGAGGCATTTTTGTAAACAACCAAGATGGCTGCCGCTGATGTGGAACTGTTTCTGTCGGTATTAAATGATCTGGACGATATTTTCTCTAAAAGGAGAACAAACAATTGCTCTTAAAGCTTTTGTTGATAAGAAATTTGTGTTTGCTGTACTTCCGACTTTGATAAGGTTAATTAACAAACCACGATATATCACACATTTCCCTGCTCTGACTGCTTGACAGTCTGTCCAATTGCATCCGGAGGCATTTTGGTCTGTCTCCATCTGGCAATTTTGTAAACTGTCCAGAACTGATAATACAACAATCATGGCCCCTTTAAGGAGTGATAGCCCAATCAATTAATTAAGTCTTCAACCAAAATCTCAGCACAACGGTTCATCTAAACACAGTAAAAAAAAAAAAGGCGCACAGAATTTAAGATTTAATAGTTATTGACACTGATCAAAGTCATGGAAAAATGGTACTGTATTTGTTATTTTAGGTCAAAGTAAACAGAAAAGAGTACCTGATCCATCATCATGGAATAAGAGTCCGGTGTATCCAGGATTGGGTCTACAGTCGATGATGCCCAAGAGGGTTCTGGTGAGTCTGAGAAGCTCGAAGAAACTGTAGAAACCGAAATAGATTAAATGTCTGGCCAAACTCACCACCTAGAGAAAGAGTAGAAAAAACAATGTGATCAAATGAGAAAGGAGAAACACTGAAGGATAAAATAAAATAAATAAAAGATAAGAGACAGACCTCGTAGGTGAGTTTGTTTTTCTCCTCATTGTGGAACGGCAACTCTTCATTCAGAACATTGTTCAGATACTCCTCCATGAAGGCCATTGTGTTTGAGAAACGGTTCTTCTTGTTATCTCTGCTGTCATCCATGTTGGAGTCATAACTGAGAGAGAAATACATTAGAACAAATTAGAAAAGACAGAAAAAGAAGAAATTTGCTGTCCTTAAGCAGACAATAAGGTCAGACAGCTCACAACCACATTACACAATCATACTGGTGGTCTGCAATATGGTCACCATGAACGGTGATGACTGCAAGTGCCACAGGACACTTGGACCCTCAAATTAAACGCCTGATGCTCTACTGACTGAGCTATCCAGGCTTCAAAAAGAGCGCCCTCTGGAGGAGTTGACACGCTTGACTACTAATCCCAATATCTATACTAATCCAACACAAACTATGAAAAAGGTTCAACAACGAGGTGAGAGTAGACTTTCTGCAACCTTCCAGGGAGTCACTTTGGACATGTTCCTGGGAAGTGTGCAAAT
>JAGRRF010012891.1:27036344-27046498 GCA_019097615.1 Morone chrysops
GTGACGTACGCCACTTTCAGCCCCGTTTTGTGCGTCCGCAACTGTTATAAATGAGACCCCAGAGCAGATTAAACATGTGATCACGTCAAATCAGGAAACATTTCTTTACTTTTATTCAGAAATATTATATCAATATTTGTTCAAGTCAATTCAGTTTTATTTGTATCACCAAATCATGACATTAAGAGTAGAGACAAAGATTCACAGCAGCAACAACTATACTAGAAATGACTAATTATGATGATGGTGAATAATAATAATAATAATAATAATAATAATAATGATAATAGGTTGCACTCCAATCCTTTCAAACAAATTATTTTAAAGTGCTCAATTTGTTTGAATTTAATCTTAAATATAAGGTCTGTTAATCATCTTTCCTCCAGCATTTATCAGCTGTTTGCAGTATATAAACAAAGACTGTATCAGTTCGTTTTACAGTCACTCAGAGAAGCAAGAAAAGAGCCACACTATTAATGTTTACTTGTTACAGATGTTTTTATTGCATGACATTTGGCAGTTACCCCAAAAAACATTCAATTCCATCAAAATAATAAAGAAAAAGTGTATTTACATACTGTAATCAGCCTTCATACAGGTATTTGCAGTTAGACATTAACTAGCTTCAATTACAGTAAAAATTCACTTTACTACATTCATGATTATCTTGAAGTTATCCTACTAAACTAAACTCATCGGGCCAACAGTCCTCGACTCAGACAAAAGGCTTCCTTTGTAATTCTTACACAGTACGCAGCAAAGAAATATACACCACTAGCAACCAAACTTAAAGTATAACTCCTATAAAAGCAAGAACAGAAGTGGACTTGAGACTCCAAAAAACCCAACTGCTGCACAAATAAGAAAACATTGTTCAAATAAATACATTCAGCAGAAAATATGCCACCGCAGTGCAAACCATGAATACAAAAACAAGAAATGTAACACAGACAGCTGATTTAAGGTAGTAGCTGCTCAAACTTGAACAAAGAGAAAGATTGAAATTCAGTGGGAAAACAAAAGTAAGTAAAATGTAAAAGTAAATAATTGTTGGATATGAATAAAGTATGATTTTTTTGAAACTTTTTGTTCTGTTTGCTTTTAAATATCAACGCTCATCCTGGTTTTTGCCGTAACACACTTATTGGAGAACACCCTGTTGTACAAGAGCTCCCAGGAACCTTTAAGGTTCTTTTAAATATGATGTTAGTGGTCGTCTATTCTACATTGATGACATGGTAAAATAAATCAATTGGAAAAACGCTAGCATTTAACTTGAGTTAACTAGTTTTGTGTAAATTCCTAGAGGACCAAGAACGGTTCCCTGAGGAGCTCCTTCATGAATGTTGAAACCGGTCAGTTTTTCTGGATACTTTGAAGTATTTAGAATGTTTTCAAGATACGTTGCTGGTGAGGAACCTATTTGGATCACATAGGAACTGTTTAGCACACATGGATAAGACTGGATTTTTCAGTTTCTCTGCAACTGATTTCACAGCAACACGACCTTCAAAGCTGCTGCCTGTCGACAGGATTATGACCGACAGGTTTTGCAGTGTTATGGGAGAGAAATTAAAATTTTAAATACATCCCAAACTATTTGTGTCTTTATCACAATTTTAGCTTTGATATGATGAGCAAAAGGCTGAACTCTTGCAGTGTTTTATTTCATGGTTGGAATATGTTTACAGTGGTTCCTTAACTCAAATTCATAGTTATTCAAGACAAATAAATTAAACCTGTAAATGTGTTTAAAGAGGCACATTAGAATTAATTGGGTAATTTCAGCTGGCTAACATGTTAGCCTGGAGTTAAACCATGTCTGAAGAACCTTGAAGTGAACATTTTGTTCTGACAGTGTGTGACAGAGTTCAGTGTTTTATCCTGTTGATGCTGTTTTCCTCGTTCATACCAGCTCTGCCACAGAGGGTGGGACTACTACAGGAGTGACTACAGTTACTAAAGTATATCAACTAAAACCAAAAACACACACTGACCCTGTTTAACCATTAGTTCCACCTGAAGACTGCAGCAGTATGTCGTTATTTATAGCTTAAACATAAATGCAGATGATATTTAAGTATTTTCCTTTTAGCCCTGAGTACATTTTATCATTATTATTTACAAGATAGTTAATCTTCAAGAGGAAACACATCAAGTGTTTCAAACATTTACTTGCACAAAGTAATCTGTAGCAGAAAATGAACATGTGAATAACCCCACAACAAAATCTCACTTATAAACACTGGATTCCTTTGTTTGTATTTACAGTTTTTTTTTTCTTTTGTGCAGAAGCAGACAGCAGCTGAGGCTGTTTATGATTATTTAAACCCAATATCTAAAGATCACAACTTCCATTTAAGACAGCATTTACTTTTTTTGGAGCTTCTTATTTCAAGGTCACAATTTATTTTAAAAAATGAATAAACACTGCAATGTATTTATTGTTGTAAATGTGAATGCAGATGTTAGATGCTGTTCAATAAGTCAAAGTGGTACTGTTACAGTATTTCTTTCATACAAAATCCAGCTCATTGTCTCAAAATGACAAATGAGAAAGTGCACTGAATATTACAGTTATGATCTTCATTACTGAATAAAAAAGACAAATCGAGCTGTGATCTGTTTCAATAATCTAAAAATAAAAAATTAAACACACAGAAAGCTGCTCTCAGCTTCTGCTTTGCTGCACTTTGATTCATCGATAGCAAAAGCAACTTAAAAAACTTGAAGATTTAAGAATAATTCAAAGATTCTGCTGTGAATAATAATAATAATAATCATATTTGTTCACCAATCACAGCCCACATTCACCTCCAGTCTTAATATCCATAGATACACTAATCCAGAGCGTCTCTGCTGCTACACTCCGCTGTTCTCCTTGATCCAGCTGCGGTATTTGGTGACTCGGGCGTAGACGCCGGGTTTGTTCCTGCGAGCGCAGCCGTCGCCCCAGCTCACCACACCAGCCAGGAAGGTTCGCCCACTGAGGCCGGTGACAGACAGCGGCCCGCCAGAGTCGCCCTGAGAGAGTCAGAGAGGAGAGACAGCAGATTTCTCAACATCCAAATATCTCATATGTGAGGCAGAATGGAAAGAACAAGAAAAACCTCCAGTTGTCAGAAATTCCTAAAATCTCCATCTTGGACTTAAACCCACCATGTTGTCGATTTAATACTGGTTATTAATGTACTGTGGTATATTGAAATCCTATCATGACGGTGTACATGGAGCTCTGAATATTGCCCTCTCCTGCCTGTTATGGATCAATAACTCGTGTGATCTGCGTTACCTGACAGGCGTCCACGCCTCCTTTGAGGACTCCGGCACACAGCATCCTGTCGGTGACTTCGTCCATCAGACTCTTACACACCGTGCTGTTGATGATCCGAACCTCCGCCTTCTGCAGGATGGTCGCAGCAAGACCTGAAGGACGAGATGATCACATCTTACAGATCCCCTCAAGACACGTATTAAGATACATACAGCCTGTGTGGAACAGCAACGGGTGTCTGATGTGTATTTCTACACACAAATAGAGTATTCTAATCTAAAAGAAAAAGTTTCAGTGTTGTTGATTATAACACTGTTGTTCTGTGTTAACTCGCCTCCCTCTCTGGTGGCCCCCCAGCCGGTGATCCACGCCACTTGGCCTGCTGGGAAGTCATAGGTGGGTGAGGGCAGACAGATGGGCCAGATGTTCTGGTTGAGGGTGACGTTGGCGTCCAGCTCCATCAGAGCGATGTCGTTGTCGTAGGTCAAGCTGTTGTAGTTTTGGTGGGCGATGATCCGCCTCACGTTCCTCTTCACCGTCCACTCGTTGGTCTGACTCTGCACATGCAGGCCCAGCAAGGCCTCCCATTGGTCCGCCTGGGAGTACCTGCATCGACACACACTCAAGAGGTCAGAGGTCACGTCTGCTGGGGGAAGCAGTGGAATAAAACTCTGCAGGACATCTAGAGTGAGATTAATCTGAGAGGTTATATATAGATATAATGGAGATATAATGGAGATATAATGGAGTCATGGATGATGATGATGATGATGATGATGATGATGATGATGATACACGAGGTAAAATTAACATTTCTATTTTGACATTTGCTGTAACATATATCATAAAAGAAAGACATGAATGGTATCCATAATGAAAGAGCTTGTATTTGGAGCTCCTACTTGTTTGGTCCGTTGTCCTGAACACAGTGAGCGGCGGTCAGCAGCCAGCGGTTGCTCAGCACCGATGCTCCACACACGTGACCTACACCCCTGATGTGGAGGCTGACCTGCCAGGGCCACTCCCCCTCCCGGGACGCC
This sequence comes from Morone chrysops, assembly GCA_019097615.1. Taxonomy (NCBI): domain Eukaryota; kingdom Metazoa; phylum Chordata; class Actinopteri; family Moronidae; genus Morone; species Morone chrysops. The sequence goes on from JAGRRF010012891.1 coordinate 27,040,659, forward strand.
TGACCGCCCACGATACGGGAGCTCCGGTACGGCCTCAGCCCGCACTCTGAAGACACAGAAACAAATACAAATGTACAAAAATAACGTACAGCTGATGGTGAAACAACTGTGTGTGTGTGTGGTAGACGTACGGCAGCTGTTCTCGTCAGAGCCGTCCTCGCAGTCCTGCTCTCCGTCACACTCTGGGTTCAGTTTGCTGATGCAGCGTCCGGTCGTGCAGCGGAAGGTGAACTCTGAACACTGCTGCAACACCAGAGCTGACCGACAGGAGACACACAGATATTAATACTGACACTGACACAGAACTGTTGATTGTAACAGCTGTACTGGCACAGAACTGGTGTCGTAGTGGAAACATCTCATTTCTAAAAGTCTATTCCAATTAAAGTCACTCCATCATTCTGGTTAGTCGTCGTCAGTAAACACGGTTGTATGATGTCGTCTGTGACCTGATGATGTCAGAGTGATGTCATCAGGATTAGAGACTACAACTGTCTGCAGGCATAGGGTTTATCCATTAGCACTTTAAACCTGAGACGTTCTCCAGAGCACGTTCAACCAGCCTCCAAGCAGGCTGCAGCCAACGCGTGACGGCCCTCCTTTCTCCCTCTCAGAAACTCACAACTCAACTCTGTCTGTGCAGGAGAGCAGCTCTCAGTGCTATGTTTCTGTCCTGCATCACTAATCTGTACTCAGATATCTGCTTTATTTTACTGTTCCGTGTTTGCTTTCAGCTCGATAGGAGTCATGTTAAGTCACTGCTGATGAAAACCCAACACTTCCTGATTTTGTTGCTTCTTTTAAATGTTCCTTATGTGTGAGAGAGTCTTCTGTTGAAGCTGTGGAACTCACTCTCAGTATTATTAAAAAGAAATTAAAGACCTATTGTTTTAATCTGGCTTTTAATTTAATCTAATCATAGCCTTTGTTTTTAGGTTTTATATTATTTGTCTCCCTGATGTTTATTTTTATATCGACTTTTGTTCTTTTAATGTTTTACACTTTATTGTTTCCATCATATTTTTTTGTAGCCGTATTTATTGTTGGTCATTTTTTTATTGTTTCAGTTTGTTATGCAAAGCACTTTGGGCTGCACGTCTGTATGAAAGGAACTTTAAATAAGAGTTGTTTTTTACATTTTTCACATTTAGACTCATCTGATCCATCTGAGCAGTCGTCCACTCCGTTACACTTCAACTTCTGTGGGATACAGCGTTTGTTCCTGCAGGCAAACTCTTCTGGTTTACACTTCACTGTAAAAGAAACAAAAGAAACAGTGAGTTTTTGTCCCTATGGAAGTTTCAAACATTCAGATCTTTTTATAACATGAACTACAGTATGAAGAGACAAATTTCAGAATTTAGTCCGTGCATATATGCACGTGGATGTCTCTGGATGCATCTGGAGGATCAACAGTTTTTATTTATTTATGAACACCTTCATCCATCTGTAATTCAGTTTAACCCACCACAGTTTTCCTCGTCTGTGTTGTCTCCGCAGTCGTCATTGCCATCACATTTCCAGAACTTTGGTTTACAGCGGCCATTTTTACACTTCATCTGAGACGCCTCGCATGCTAGAGCAAAGACACAAAGAAAAACATTTTAGTCCATCTCTTCATACTCACTGAGAGCCCATTGGTTGCTACTGAAGAACCTGGAGTTGAGAGTATTTTTCAGGCTGAATCAGGATGTTTATATATATATAAAAAACACATATAATTTACATTTTTCTGTGACAATAAAAACAATTTGTCTGTGGTTTGGACTCACTGCAGCCATCCTCGTCGCTGCCGTCGCCACAGTCGTTCCAGCCGTCACACTGCAGAGTGCTGTTGATGCACAGGTTGTTGGTGCACTGGAACTTTCCAGGACAAGCTGATCAATAACATCAAACAGTCAGACACTGAAGAAGGAAATCAGTCTAAAAACTGAAGTATGGCATAAATTGCAGTTATTGGGGGGAAAACCCCCACTACTAAATCAGTCTTACGATTATCAGGGACAAAGGCTTCGTACTCGGCAGTGAAACCCTGGTCAACGATAGACGAGTCCGAGTTAAATTTAATGGTCATCACGTTGCTTCGGCTGGTGACCACGGTGCTTTCTGGCTTACTGCCACACAGTCTACAACACAGAGACACAAAGAAGAATCAGCAGGACAGTTTCTGACTGTCAGAAAATCTGGATGGACAAAATTTAACACTCAGGTCCTGCTGTTGTCCAGAGTGATTCTTATTCCTCAAGTCTAGTCCTCAAAGTTTGAACCTAAAAATCACAGACCTGCTTACTTAAGTTCTAATCAATGACATGGACCCACAAAACACATTACATTAGGTTACTAAAAACAAGTTTAGTACATGGACTCAAAACTCTTTGGTCTTGATTTGAGACTTGATCTGGGACTTTTTGAGTCTAGTTTGTTTTGGGACGTGACTTGGACCTTAGTCATCTGGACTTGACAGTGTTGACAAGGAGCTTTACTTACAACTTGGTGGTGTTGACTTTGTTAAGTCACAAGTTTCAAGCCCTCAGAATCCATCTCTTTGAAATTGACTATTGGTGACTATATTAGCATAAGGAAGAAGAAAGAAAGGTGGAAACAAACCACTGATGGCTGACCTTTGACCGTTGACGTCAACATAATCATTGGAACACTGGCTGCTGTACTTTCCCAAGAGAAACTTTTTAAAGTGAACCTTCAGAAACTTCTTCACTGGGGCCTGAAAAATAAAGATAATGGAGACGAGACAATCAAACAGGATTACAAAATCCCAAATACATATGAACTGCATGTATGTAAGAATAATCATCTGTATGTTATACCTAGTGTGTCCAAAACTAACTAACATGGTGACTACAACAAGTGACATGTTAATTTGTCATGGTCATGATCTTAGTTTAGCATGATAACATACTGACTTTAGTCTTTGGCTCAAAGCACTGCTGTGTCTCAGTGCAGCCTCACAGAGCTTCAGTGGACTCTTAAAGCAGCTGTAGTTGATATTTTGGCCACTTGGAGGCAACAAAATACTCTGTAGACAACACTGATATACACCGATTAGTTATAACATTATGACCACCTGGACTCCCTGACTGGTCCCGTACCAACAGACTGCTCTGCACTGTGTGTTCTGAGCCCTTTCTATCAGAACCAGCATTAACTGTTTCAGCAGTTTGAGCTACAGTAGCTTGTCTGTTGGATCGGACCACACGGACCAGCCTTCACTCCATCAATGAGCCTCGGCCCCCCATGACCCTGTCACTGGTTCTGTTCCTTCCTTGGACCACTTTTGATCAATACTGACCTCTGCAGGGAACTGCAAGAGCTGCAGGTTTGGAGATGTTCTGACCCAGTCATACATCACAATGTGGTTCTTGTCAAAGTGGCTCAGATCCTCACGCTGACCATTTTTCCTGCTTCTAACACATCAACTCTGAGGACCAACGTTCACTTGCTGCCTGATATATCCCCCCACTGACAGGAGCCCTGATAACCAGATAATCAGTGTTATTCACTGTCAGTGCTCACTGTGTTAGGGCTGATCGGTGTATTATCTAAAACAGAGCAACCTGACCATCCTGCGGGAGGCATATTTGTGTCCACCTCACAAATGTAGTCCAATTTCCTCTTTCTTTTAACTCTATTAGCCTCATCCAGTGGTCTCTTTAGCTGTTAAATGTTCCACTTTCTTCATCAGCTAGCCTCTAACTGTGTCTTTCTTCTTCTGTTTGCTGTGCTCTACAGTGGCTTTATCAGAGCTTTCTTGGGTTCAGAACTATTAGCGACACCTTTACACATAGAAATAAACAAAATATTGATTTAATATAACATTGTGAGATATTATTTGCCACAACTAAGGAACCATAAGGCCTTGTTGTTCTCATTAGAACAATAAAATGTGGACTTACCTCGATTGTCCAGACACATGTAGTCTGTGGAGGATAGTTGGATGGGAAGAAAGGGGAGGAGAAGGAGCCTTTGTCTCCAGTCAGTGTACCTCCACACTCTGAACAAGGAGACAGTTCACAATGATGTGTTAGAGCAGACAACCAACTAATCAAAACTAACAGTAGAGAGGTCAGAGGTTACTATGATAACATCCTACAATGACCATGAGGAAAAAAAGGTTATGAAGAGTAAGTATTGTGACACTACTAATGCAGGTTATACAGCAATATTCAGAATCATTACATCTTAACCTTAAAAAAAAAAAACATACTTTTGTTTTCCGTTTCCAATAAAAAAAAATAAAAACTCTCATTGATTCAAGAAACTGACATTTGGCTGGAAACTAAAACATAACTGAACTGAAACTAAAACTAAAAATCTTTTATTATAAAAAGTTGTATTTTAACTTTTAACTTTAAGCAAGTCTAGGATTATATTAGAAAGATCACCACTCCAGCATCACTACAATAAAATAAGAAAAAGAAAATTCAGAAAACAAGTGTCAATCACTTGTCATTGTATTTCCTGCCATACTTTGTTCAGTCAGAGGGATCTGGGAGTAGCTGGCTCTGAAGCCGGGGAAGTTCTTCTCCTCGCTGGTGACCAGAGTCAGCAACATGACGTTCCCAGAGGACAGGAAGGACAGGGAGTTATGAGGGTATCCGCACTGTCTGAAGAGGGAGCACAGAAATGTGGAGTTATTAGTGCTGAAACTTTATTTTTCCCTCTCATCTAACTCAGATCTGATCTTTGTTTGAGTCCTTTTGAAACTTTGAACTTTAATAAAGTACTAGTTTGCGTCTCACTCTGTCAGGACTCGGGGCTCTATTGTAGCTAGGGAGTCGTAGATTTTGATGAAGTCTTGTTGGCAGTCATCCTCCAGGATCAGAGTGTGGAAGTCCAGTCGGACTCGGTGGCCGGGGTCGGCCCTCAGCCTCCACTGCAGGTAGACGTTTGGTGGGTACGAAGAGTCTGGAAACCCCGGAGATTGGACGAATCCCGCTTCTTTGACGTGGATGTTGAACGACTTTTTCACTGAATATATAACAAAAAAAAACAGTTTTTTTCTGACTGCCGCTAAAATACCAATGCAACGGAATCTTATAACACACGTTTACATGACATAAAGTTTTTGAGTCTTGTCAGATGTGGAACAGCACACAAAAGAAACAATGAGTTTCCAAATGCCTTATTGTGGGTTTTTTCTAATCACACTTGTTGGCTTGAGCCCCAGAATAACAGCTATATTTTTACATAAACAAAAATTCACATTTTTGTGATGTCACCTTCTGAGTCAATATAACTTAATCACAATTGAAAAAGGAGCATTTGAAAGCACATCCACTTATATTTAACACACTGGGATTGTTTCAGTCTCAAGGTTGAAGTGCCGGAGACTAGAATGATGCCTCTGTCCTTTTTTGGAATATCTTTACATCAAACGAACTTGATATAAACATCAAAACACATAACTTCTATTAATAGGTATGAACAGTTCTCACCAAATAAAGTGGTCCTCGTCATGCGTGGGTCTATAGCTGTGAACAGAAAGATAAACCAAAAAAACTCTTTATTTAAATAAAATGTATGTTGTTTCCAAAACATTTAATACTTTTAATTTTATATTTATAGTTGCCCGTTTCAATCTAATATTAGATATAATAATTAGTGCTTATGAAACAAATTGAACATTTTAAAATCAGACTTATATTACTTAATATTTACAACATCTCTGTTCTTTGTTGGACAGTGTATGTCTTCTGTGCTAAAACACTGCCACCTGCTGGTCACTGAGTTATAAACCTCTGCAGCCCCATGAAATCACTTCTTAAAGGAAAATTCCGGCGCAAAATGAACCTGGGGTTAATAACACTTATTTACCGAGTTGG
>JAGRRF010012891.1:27053227-27066422 GCA_019097615.1 Morone chrysops
ACTTGGTCCATCAGTTCACTGGACGAAGAACTGTTGAACTCAGAGGCATCTGAAGTGCTGGTCATCATCTCAACTGGTTATTTATTTCCTCCCGTTTGTCTCCCTGGCATTAAACCGATGTGCTTTCATTGTTTGGCTGATAATAAATGTTTGTTGGTTAGAATTAATTCGAAGAACAAACAAGACAGCCACTTCAGATGAAAAACATACTCTTAAAAACAGCTGTTGGACAATTTATGAGCAACTTGACACCAAGTATTAGCTGGAAAACGCCTGTTTCACATATTCAAAAGCTCACGTAACTGGTTTTATGCTCTTAAGAAAGAAATCTAATGGAAATGATCAGCTGGATAGGAATGTAGAAAGAAAGAATTTGCTACACAACAATCTTCGTTATATTTAGAATATGCTCTAAACTTTGTTATTTGCTGTGAATAACAGTCTTTGGTTTGACTGGTGACAACTGGTAGATATGTGCAACCAGAGAGGTTGTCTCTAGACTGGGACCACAACCAATCTTTAATTAAAAGCTTAAAAATAAAGTCTGGTGTTAAGTTGCTCTTTAAATCTCCGTCTGAGGCTGTGACATACAGGCAACATCTGGCTAGAAAATTAGTTAAATGCAAAAAAAATGTTTTCACTTTTGTCAAATAACATTTAAAAATATGACTGGACGATCAATACTCTGAATTATGATTAATAATATCTTTGCGTCATTATCTGATGTGCTACTCATATTGATTTCCAGTTGCCAATCCATATCCGTATTCACAAAAATCCTGAAAGTAAACCCCAAAAAAATGATTAGTGACATGACGCAAAGATAATCAATTATAATTTTGATTATAGATCAATCACATTGGTCAATTAGCTAGTCAATTAGCTACAATTAACTTACTTTTACATTTTCATGAAACAATTAACTCATCAATCCAGGGAATCCTTCAGATGTTTCCTGTTTGTTGACATCAGAGCGACAGCTGCAGAAATAAATATCAATACTTACGATGGATTAAATGACTCAACAGTAGATCTCAGTAAAGTGCAGTAGAACTACGGCTCCCAGCCACCAAGCCTCCGTAGGATCAGTTAATGTTTAATCTCATAGTTTAACATCACTTTCCTCATCAGATAAAGAAAGAAGTCAAATAAATTACAAGAATAAGTTACTAAAAACCTATATTCAAACAAATTTCCTGTATAATGCGGCAATTAAAAATAAATAAATTAAAGACCAGGTTCATTACCCAGAAAATTGCAAAAATGTTTAAACTAATTCAGCTAAAACTGCTGACTGATGCTGTGAAAACTGTGTACGGAAGGCCAAACAGGACATAAATTAGTTAACTGGGCAATTTATGTTTCAACAGTTTTAATAGTTTCAAATTTAAATGAGTACATAGCGGCAACATAATCAATAATGTTAGCTTATAAATTAATTGTTTAAAGTCAGTAATAATGCTAACTCAAGGCCCATCTTTTTCTGGAGCTTTTAACCGTATCTGAGCAAAATCTTTTCATCAGTGAAAAGTGGTTGAAAGCCCCAGAAAACAAAGTTGTTAAATGATATGATATTTAAATCTATTACACATCATCATCATTCCAATAATTCTGCAGTTAAATGTTGATGATTTATTGGGGAACAGAGGCCGGCTGGGAGCCACAGCTACACAACAAAGTGAAGACATTAAGACCTTTTTTTGACAATAAAAGTGACAAAGAGTTTAAAATCAGAGGAAAATATCCGTCCGGTGAACAGACGGCCGGTTCAGTCTCATCTCTCACTCGTCTGTCTTTAAACTGCTGGAGAAAACAGATAAAATACCTATAACGGTATCCATGCATATTTGTGACTGCTCATCATACAAACACACACACACACACACACTCATACAAACAAACACCTGCCCGTTCACACACACACACACACACACTCTTTGCATTCTGGCGAGGAACATGCCTGAATGATTTTTATTTTTGAACTCATTTATATGCTCTGTTTTATTTCTTCTTGGTAATCTTCTCGGTGGTGCAAACACTCGTCTTGAAAAGTTTTGGGACAGGGGAAGAGAGGGAGGATGAGAAAAACAAACCAATGACTGATAGGAGAGAAAAAAAACAGTCGTCATGCAAAAGAACGGATGATGAGATTTCTTTCCCCATTGTGTTGTGTTTTTTTTCTAGCTTTTTTATTCTTTGATATGGTTGATAAATTCCTATGATCAGTAGTGCTACTTCTACTGTACGAGGCTCATGCACGGAGAAACGCCAGTCAGATACCCGACGACTTTCATCTCTTATCTTTTTTTTCTTTTTCTTTTTTTGGTTTGAGGATTTGATTGGAAGATGCAGGTGAAAGTTTATGATACAAAATATGTTACAGTATGTACGTCTTGTCTCCTGTCTGCATGTTACTCACTCACACTCTTGCTTCTGATTGGTTGAGGAAACGCTTCACCGAAACGCTCGCAGGTGAAGTCACGTGTGGCCGATGATGTATAGTATTAAAAGAGGACGTTTAGTTTTTAATCTGGGATTTAAAAAGTAAAACAAAGCTTTGTCCTCTTTTTGTGCGAGCTCGTGTTCCACTGTTCTCTCGGGTTTCTACCATCAGTCTTTCTGGTAACCTAAATAATAATACCACTGCTTTTATAGCAGAATCTGGGTTAAAGACTTTTAAATATACACAATTTTACTTTTTAACCCCTGCAGCCGAGAAATATGACCAGAAATCCCCTGTAGAAGCAGTTACATCTTGAAAATATGCTCATTGAATTAAGGTTTTTATCTAAAAATAAACTACATTTTCAAGCTTATTCCCTCCTGTTGTTTCATTTTTTTATTTTCTTTTATTTTCTTTTACGCTTTATTTAGAATTGTTGTGGCCTAAAATACCAGATTTAATGGCAGCTTCTTTAATATTGGGAGAAAGTGAAATATTGAAAAATCTAAGGCAACTTATTACAGAGTCACAAAATTGCTACACGGGAAAACTACAATGATTAGTCAAATTTATGTAAATGTTTGCGGTGACTGGACAAAATAATAAGGACATGCAGAATTCATGGGGATTAGTTGAACTGAACCATGCAACTTCCTGGAGGGACTATCCAGGTTAATGTTGAGATGAATGAGATTTAAGTATCATATGTTCATAGATCTATGACATGGATGGCTCATTTAAATTTATCTGTGTGTCCTTGTGAAATAGATGGAGCTAGAAGCTTGGTGACATAGTTCCTACTCACAGGGCTAGTTGCTGAACTAGTAACATGTTAGCATGTTTTTTGACAGATAACTATGATTTATAATTAGTAGGAACCGCATTTTTGCATCACAATTTTCATTCTCTGAAAAAACTATTAAAATCATGATGATGTGTCTGTGTCGATTATCACATATTTTACCTTTATCAAACAAGCTTATGCGATTTGCATATTGAATTTGACCATATTGCAATTTTGATCAAAACTGAATTGTGCAGCCGACACTCATTTCTCTCATTATCCCATTAATCTGGACAGAAAAACTCATGAATGTTTTTCAGCTTTTCAGAAAAACTAGTGGAAGAAACGCTCCTTGAGAAAACACACAGAGGAACTGAAGCTAGAGGAACAGAGGATAATTTGAAAGAGGACTCAGCTTTATACAAAGACAGTAGTTGGTGAATTCATTGATCGATGGTTCACCACCTGATTATTCCCAGAGAACTCAGCTAAAGGCGCTTGTTCAATTTATTAGTAGCAAAGATATATTTTGGCAGGTAAAAGTGGGTCAATTAAGCCAACATAGGCTATGTTCAAACTGAGTAGACAGCCTTATTTTACTTTTTATTTTAGATTAAATATGATCCTTTCGCGTATTTTGCATTAGTAGGTTTTGACGCTCTTGAAGTTGGGGAGGATTAACAAGACTAAATTTATCTTTCCCGCCTTAATGAATGTGATGAAAACAACCATTCCTTCAGGTTACGTCATCAGGACAAACGTGATTTTAGTGCTAAAGAGCTTTCGGGGTTGCATTTCCCTTTCCCATTTAAATCTATTGCAGAATACTTGTGTCCTCTCTCTCACTGGAAAGATCACATAACAAATTAATTACTTAGTTGCTTTACATTATGTTCCCTGCAATAATTACTGTAGTTTTTATAACACACACATTATTATTGTTATTATTATTATTCTGTTCATTTGTTGATGTTATTTTCCTGCTTGTTGTAATGTTGCATATTTTGAAAAGTAAAAGGCTTTCGTTCCTAGTCTGGATGTCAGTTTCACACTGACAAACACTTCTGAGCTACAGCCAGACCAGACCAATCCATATCAGACCTGATTAATCCAGTCCAGGATCCCTCACTTAACCCATTGTCCCTTTTCGAAGTCCAGCGCTGCTCAGACCAGTTCAGCTCCTTGAAGTTAAGATCAGCTCAGTGTAGTTGTGTGAACAGTATTCAGGCTCAGCATAGATCAGTTAAACCCAGTTGAGTTCAGTTCATGTGTTGGATTCATGTGTTTCAGCAGCGTCTGGATCATCATTCATTTTCACCTCTTTGAACTGAATTCCTTTTAAAATCTCAAGAGTTCTCGCTCATTATTTCTTTACTTTCCATAAAATGTGACCTGAAGTGGCTTAGACCCAGTGAAGGAATCGTCCATGCATACTCCCAACATTAAAACTAAAATTCATCTTTGGTCCTCTTCAAAGATATCCTGATCCATTGATGGGTTTAAACCTACAACCTTTACATTTCAAGCAAAAGAGGTTCGACTTTTTCTCTGCAATCAGGCTCGAAGACCCAGTCTTTCGATGTAAAGAAAAGAAACCATCCCCATTTGGGTAAGCCAAAATACCAAACCGTATCATTCGTATCATTTCCCAGCTATATCGGTCTGACAGCCGTCACCTGTTTGTAGCTATGGCCTCTGAAGGGTTGTTTGGTTGTCAACAGATCATCTCTGTCACATCTTTTTCTTAAAAGGGTCTAAAAGGGTCCCTCAGATTCAATGCCAAGACCAATCACTCAGTTCATTCGCGGCAGGTTTACATTGAAAAATAAAACCACTGTCCTTGACAGCCATTTTTTACCCCTCCTCTCAATAATTAAGTTTATAGACCCAACGAAACAAAGCTGGTTTCGGGGTGCTGAATGTCATTCTTTGGGAGTCTTGGCATCTTTTCCGTCATCGGTCCAAGATGTACCCCTCCCAGGGGTTTGTGCAGTCAGATCCAAAAGGTCAAAACTGTGCAGGAAGGCAAGTGTGTGTTGGGGTCCGAAATGCATGAAGGGGTGATTCTTATGACTCAGGAAAGCTTCGGGAGGTTATAGTTCCTTGCCTTTGATTTTTGCTTGATTTCCCAGCTCCAGTTGGCAGCTGTCTCCCATATGAGATGCCATTTTGTCCCCATTTCCATGTAATCCACAAAATGGTGAGCAAAAGTAACCAGTAGGTACTCAACGTATCCTTCTGCGAAGTCTTTGTCCCCGAAATCTCAGCTAGCAGTGCCCCGGGTTCAGGATCAGAGGTTTAAAGGAAGTTCATGGGAAGGTTGGCTGGTGGGGTGGAGGGGAGGGTGTCGAGGGGGAGGTTGCGGGCGTGGTCAGAGGTTATAAGGAGGAGATTTTGACAGTGTCGTGGGTGTAGGCGGTGGCCCGGGTGTTGCGTAGGATGCCTGGTATGGGGGCGGGCGATGGGGGCAGGCTCTCATCAGGTGTGTTGGCGGGCGGCGTGGGGATGCTGATAATGGCAGCAGAGAAATCTGGTTCCCCGCAGTTCAGCTTCAGGCCACCCATCTGGGCGTTCAGACTGGAACGACTGAGGAGACAAACACAAAGAGTAAGAGAGAAATCACAATATTTGTCATTTATTTAACAAAGTAACATCCTGTTCGTCTTTTCTTTTGTGTTTTATTCTGGTCATTTGGTCATTTCAGCTTTCTCCCACCATTATCCACACCAGTGCTGCCCCTGGTCTTGCCCTCAGTTCAACCCTTATATATCGATAGTATTATACAGCTTTCTCTTCTTGTTTACAGATTGTCTTTATTCTACTTTGTGTGTTCATAAATCTCCAGCTATTTTCTAGTAACTTTTATATTCCTTGTGTGGATTTGTTTGCTTTTTCTGGACTGATTTCCTGTGTTTCTGCCTGGTTCTCCAGTGAAGATGGTGACTTTCAAAATGTTTTGTCCTGTGCTTCTCTCTGCATCTGAGTCTTTGTTAAACCAGAAATCTTTACAATCAACAACAATTTCTGCATTTAAATTTGGTGTACATCGAGGCTTTGCGTTTGGCCCACTGCTGTTTATATTTATCTCTTCTCTGGTTTATCTATTTGCGTACATCTTCATGTATGTTTTATCGGTCAGTAAACATTATCTCTACTTACGTTTGTGGTGGTATGGAGGTGGTTTTGACGTGTAGGGTGTCCAGTTCCTGGACGCTCCCCCGGCTGACGGACACCGTAGAGTTAGCCAGTCGCATGGCGGCTCTCCTCCTGGCCCGGCGGGGGCAGCAGCCGGTGGAGTTGTTCTGCGCCCCCTGCTGGCTGGACAGGGAGGTGCTGCGACTGGTCCTGTAGCCCACCGACTCTGTCATACACAGCTCGCTATAGGTCATCTCGTTAGTGAACTCGTGGTTCTGTGGGGAGAGAGCGGAGGTCAGACAGATCCTGAGGAGAATATACTAACAAGCTGTTGGTTTAGACGCTGACATTGACATTGAAAAGTTTAACTGAAAGAAGATTAAAGGATTTAAAAGTTTTGTTTTCAATCTCAACCTTTAACGTGATTTAGAAGTGCTCAATGAATTGTTAATTTTGAAATCTACAATTTTATGACAAAATATCATAAAGAGTTATTGAACAGATACTAAATGGAACTCTTATTTCTAAGGTCAATAATGTAATTCACTGGCTCCCAACCTGGGGGTCCCGACCGCCACATAGGCCTTCTTGATTTTAAAGGTTGTAAGAAAACTTATATCGCCTATATCTCAACATTTCATTACATTCTGTGAAAAAAACTAAATTAAATGTAGTTTTTTAGTTTAAAGTTTAGATTATTATTAAGATATAAACCTAAATGAACTGCATTAGGAAAGTATGTAGTTAAAACAACTGAGGAGCTGGTAGAACAATAAGAAGAAAACACTGAATTTTTCAAAAAAGAAGCCTATTAAGTCTGTATGATTGTTAAAAATTATAAAAATTCATAAGACAGACAGAGAATGGTACATAAATATCAGTACCTCTGATCAATATTCACAGGAAATAATCAGCTAAATATTCATCCAAATCTCTGGTTTTACACAAACTTCCTGCAGTTATTGTGTTCACTGTTTATGTTCATTGTACATTTTATCAGCTGTTCCCTACTGTTATTGTTAATATTGAATATAATATGAAAAAGGGAAGATGAACTTTCCTTCTATTAAGCAAACTGAAGTTGTGTGACTTTGAGTTTATATTAAGACTGCACACAAATAAAGAAAGTCTGGAGGTATTTTTAAACTCCACTAGTGTCTAAAAATGTAGAAGCAGATGGAAATATAAAGTTCAGTTCTCTCTGTATATGATGTGACTGATGAAACGACTCAGCTCACCGTTGTCTTTTCCAGACAGTGCAGCAGGTGGTGGTGTTGATGCTCGAATGCTGATCTGTTCTTCACACACAGGGCCGTGCTGTCACTGTCCCGGTCCTGAACACACACACACACACACACACACACACACACACAAAAAAAACATGCACAAATCATTTTCATTAATGAATTACAGCCTCATTGTTTCAAATCAGAAGTTGATAATTTCACATTAAGGAAATCCCATCAGTCATTTCAAACTAGACTGAGTATCCTTACACAAGTTTGGGGAGTAACAGATTACATGTAGTTATGTAATCAGGATACAAAAAAAGGGGAAAAAAGAAGTAGTCAGATTACGGTTACATTTAGTAAAATGGGGATTATTAGAGGGGTTATGAAATAACTCTAATAGGCTCAACTCCCATTAAAACGGAAGCTGAATCCTCAATAAAAATTCACAATGACTCTACACAGGTGGAATTAATAACAGGTTATCCTGACCGGCAGTGAAGCAGCCACGGACAGGCAGATGTGACTCTGTGCCTGTACCTGTAGCTTCCCCTGTTGGAACGTACCTGGGATGACGGTTGTGATAACCTATTAATAATGTGATCAGGCACATTCCTTCTCTCTAAGCAGAGGTGCCTCAACCTTTCCCAAAACTGAAGCTTAATGGTGGCCTTGCTTTTATTCTATTCTAGTTTAAAATGTTTCTGTTTATACATGTGCTGTGTTTATAGCACAGAGGGACAGTTTGTTTAATATCGCAGCAGCTGAATAAGCTTGAAATTTTATGTTATTTTTGGGTAAAAACCTTAATTTAATGAGCATATTTTCAAGATGTAACTGCTTCTACAGGGGCCTTCTGCTTCTCGAGGGGAGGGAAGAAGCTGCTCTGTAATCTGATGGTACGACAGCGGACACTTTTGTATCGCTTGTCAGCCTTTTTATTTCTTGCTTTAGTGCTACTTTTATACACTTTGTTCTAATTTATTGCCTATTTTGTTGTTTGATTCTATTCTAGTTCAGGACAAACTTTCACTAGTTGGAAAAGTCTCCGTTAATACGAGACAGAACTAATGTTGAAAGTTGTGATAAATCCTGAGAATCCTCCACATTAAAACTTCACTAAACTTTCCCAACTGAAGGCCAGTTGACATATAATAATAATAATCTTTAAGTCTCTCGTTTAATCTCATCTCTCTCTTTTTCTTCACCACCAAACTAATCTCTCTTCTTTTCCTTTTCTTCCTCTCTTTGTCTCCTTCCTTCTCTCCATTTCTCCATCCAGTATGATGTTTCAGAAACAGAAACAGGAAGTCTGATCCTCCTCATCCTCTCTTCATTTTCTTCATCCTCTTATTTTCTCCTCTCTCTTCTTCTGATGCACCCTCTCCATTCATCCTCCTCCTCCTCTTCACCCTCATTATGCACTCTTTAAATCCAGCAGTCCTGTCAGAGAGGGATTAGGACTCAACAATATCTATGTGTGTGAGAGAGATCCACTCTCTACCTGCAGTTTAAAGCTATTTTACTGATAAAACATTGAAACCCAGTGAATGTTTCATCCCCTTACTAGAAAGAAAAATGAGTCGTGATGAAGCTGAAAGATGAAAATCGATGTCATGTTCACAGACTTCACCAGAACATCCAGCTCATTTTCTTTACACAGTTTTTGGGATATAGCTATAAACTGAACAGGAATAAACAGCTCCCTATAGAGGCTTCAATGTTCATTAAGTAACTGTTGGTGGGTTGCTGTGTAAAAAGATTGTTCTATTCTTCTTTTACACTAGTTTTTCTCTGAGGGTTGCACCACATTATAGATTATTACTGTGTTCCTCTTTCAGAGATTACACAATACATTTTTTTTAAGAAGGGGAGCGATTTCATTTCATTTCATTTTTAAATAACATTTTTGGGCTTTTTGCCTTTATTGGAAACACAGATGAAAGACAGATGAAACGCAGCAAAGGGCCTCCAGTCAGTGTTGAACCCATGGTCGCTGCAGCAAGGATTCTATGTACATGGGAGGCAGCTCTACCAGGTGAGGTAGAGGGCGACCCTGTAATTCAGTTTTAATGAGAGGTGGGGGAGCAGGTTGGGAGGCCTGGACAATCTGACGAAGGAACAACATTCCAACGTTAACATTTCCGTGGCAGAGACTGGATGTATCAACAGTTTTAATTCAAACTAGGCTATAAAGCTATGAATTTAATCCCAATCCATCTGATAGTTGTTGAGGTATTTTAGTGTGTGGACCAGAGGGTTGGGCCGACCTGCTCCTCATTGAACTTGTACAGGATCCTGAAACTTCAGTCTTTAAATGTGTGCATTTTGTGTCTTTGTTTGTTTTTTCAAAGAGAACTATTTATCAGTCCCATCCAGTCTGTGTGTTTATCTCTGTCTGTGCACTAATGGAGCTGATCTGGTTCCACTGTTGTTTTGCCAAGTTGCTGTACTGTGATGTTCTTGTTATTGGTTCTGTCTGTCTGTCTGCCTGTGTCTTTATCAGAGTCTTTCCCATTGTTTCTGCAATTGATTTCTACTCTTTCTGTCTCTCTGTGGTTTTCACATGGTCAGATACAAAAAATAAGATTCATAGTCAACTGGCAGCCTGCGGGCCAGACTGGCCCACCAAAGCTTCCTAAAGCATTTAACTACAGAAACACAAACTGACTTTTATTATATTTGTCCGTCAGCTTGAATTATTTATCTAAAACGTGTCTACGAAATGTTTTGTCAGCAATACTTTTTGTCAGCGAATCAGTTTAAAATCTGTCAGGGAAAAATGGGACAAGAAGGAGCCACAGTGAGCGGTGAGAGGAGTTAATGAGCTGCACACCTCCAACCTCTCAGCCAGGTAACCAAAGTTACTTTTACTTTCACTGTTCGTAGACTCAAGGCTGAAACACACCGGCACCGCACCCGTAACTGATGGTATGGTATTATTAGCTTAAATCACGTATGGACAAACTCACCTGAAGAGCCTATCTCCAGAGCTCTGACGTACCAGGTAATGTTTGCCAATATAATATATAATTTCAGGCGTGGCGACGTGTGATATTCATAGTGACAACTCACCCTTATTGGAGCGCCCACTTGGAAGACAAAACAAGATTTTATTCTTCTGCCCGCCAGCTGACTTAACGGTAGTGACTGCCGACTGTTGTTGCTGTCTGGAGGGAGGTTACTGACTACATTATTGGTCTGTTTGTCATGTTGAGATAATCGGCTGATCTCTGCAATTGTGTGGCTGATAAACAAAAAATGTCTACAGACACGTCTACAGGCCGCCTCTTCAGCGTAGCTGCTGTGGAACTGTGTTCTTGGGAGGGTGGTGAAAAAGTTTATGAGCTCTGTATAACTCTGCTATAACACGATGCTTATGCCTAAATTTCCTGTTGAACAGAACAGAATATATATATATATATATATATTATATATATATACATGACTGATGACTTTGTGTATCTCTGCTCTCTATATACTGGCATTGGCCATTAAAAAACCCATATCAGTCGACCAGTATTATTAGTAGTTAGTAATTGTATCAGATCATATTATTAAAGTAACCCTCCCAACCCTGCCTACGCCCCCATTGGTTCTCACTGAGGTGAAAACATGAGTTTACAGACTGATTTGTACCAGAATAAACAAACCACAGGTCTGAAAACAGTCGACAGTCCACCTACGCTTTGATTCCTGTCTCTGTCCTGACCTCTTTCTTTTTGTCTTTCTCCTACATCCACTTTCTCTCTCTCTCCATCACTGTCTGAGTTAACTGGACTGTAATCCACCCTTCCTGCTTGATAGTGAGAAGCTATCGACTGTCAGTGTGTGTGTGTGTGTGTGTCTCACCCCGAGTGATCGGTCTTCTTTGTACTGGAGGAAGGCGTTGGCTGTTCCTTTCTTCGCCATGCGGATCCGAGCCAAACGCACTTTCTGTCGGACAGAAACAGAGGAAAACAGCTCCGTCAGCACATCTCACACACATCTACACACACACACACACACACACTGTATGGGAGGTTAAAGTGAAGCACGTCAGACTTCATCTGTTGTCTTTCTTTAAACTCGATGCCAGACTTTATCCTCTACAGCTCCACTTTTAGACAATAACATTTTGCATTTTTAAAGGTGCAACCACTAATACTTCCTTGCTTTATGGGACAAGATGAAGAGGTCAATATATATTAGCAAGTTCTCGTTGCTGTAATGTCAGTTACTCTGTAGTTAGTGGTTGAACAAACAACATCAAGTAAAATGTAAATTTTTTTGTTGTTCTACAGTATATTAGTTTAGTAGTTTGTTAGGAAACAGAAAGATTATTTGTGGCTAACAAGGTTAAAACTAATAATGATAATAAAAAGAAAGAAAACATTTCTCTGATCAGCAATTAATTGAACTTTTATGTATCCAATCTGTGTCCAAAAAACGGACACTCGGGTGGAAGAAAGACATTATGTGTCTTTGTATCCTCTGTATTACACTGATGTTTCCTTTATACTATTAAATAAGGTTGTTTTATCTTCAAGCTTTATTATTAAAGTTACATACAGCATTTTGAAGGAATTTATACGGAATAAAGTTCTTTTTTTATATTATCGAAAACCTCTTCTACACAGCATTGATATGGTATTTTCATGTGGTTTCTTTTGATGGTGAAAACTTGTATGTATACAGTAAATTATGGAACTTAAAATCAACAGTACTAATAGATTTTTACTGTAATTGTAGAAAAAGCTCTACTGTATTTATAACAGTAAAGTTCAACCACAGCTGCCACTGTTTTACTGTAGAATCTAGATTAGATAGAAGTAACTAAAGGATTTGGGGTATAGTGAATGAGAAGTGTTTGCTGATGTAGTTTCCTTAAAGGAATATTTTACCAACTGCACCTTTAAGTCCTATAATGTAGTAAACTGAGAGTCCGACCTGCTGCGCTCTCATCTTGTCCGCTCTCTGGTTCTGGTGGTAGATCCGGCTGAAGTTGGACACGATGACGGGTACCGGCAGGGCAATCACCAGCACTCCACTGAGAGAGCAGATTGAACCGAAGATCTTCCCTGCGATGGTGTTGGGAACCATGTCACCGTACCTGCAGGAAGGAAACACTGTCATCAGTCAACATGCTGACCGATACATCCATCCATCCATTTTCTGAGGCTTGTTCAGGTCGCAAGAACCAAAGACGTCTTTCTTTACATCCTCCAGGCACATAGAGCTAGCTAACATTACCCAGGCAAGAATACTTATATTTATAGCACAGAGACAGCAAGCAACTTGACAATATTCACAAGCTAGTGTACTACCGTAAAATCTGGTTTAAAATGTATTTGCGGTATTTTCGGTGTCTATGGTTACCGACCTCACCTAGTTTTACTGTCTGCTGTGTCCATGTGAATCCAAATTTAGTTTTTTTATTTATCAAAATTAAAGACAAATGATTTTTCAGTTTTTTTCTATCCAAATCAACAAACACTTTCTTTTAAAACAATATTTGGTTGAAAAGGTTTTAATGAAGATGATTATTTGTTTTGATTGATTTGCTTCAGATAGATAGATAGATAGATAGATAGATAGATAGATAGATAGATAGATAGATAGATA
>JAGRRF010012891.1:27095696-27111345 GCA_019097615.1 Morone chrysops
ATTGACTAGCGTTATACAGTAATTAGCGGTTTGTGCTAAAACTGGTCACGGTCGATTAGAATGAAAATATATCCCAGAGAACAGACCAACTCGTTACACGTGTTATTAACCCCAGGTTCATTTTGCGCCGGAATTGTCCTTTAAGTAGTTGGTCAAGAAACAACTCCAGTACAACTTCCATGAAGCTGTTTAGTGGTGCATCAAACTAAAAAAGTTCGTCAAATTTTCCAAATCCAATAACTTCCTTCCCTTCTGTAACTTGAATGGAGATTAAATGATTGAATTGTGTCAATGTGTTATTGGAACAAATGGATCAAATTGGCTTCAAAGCACGGTGCTCCTCCAGGGGAGCGCCACAGTGGCCATTTTGTGCTTTAATACGTCATCAGGCAGGAAATAAACCAGGAAGCTTTACAGCATCAAACCATGTCATCCTTTCTGTAACTCAGTATTCCTCTCCATCTCTCCTCTTTCACGCTGTTCCCCCTCTATCCCTCCATTCCTCTCTATTAAAACATTAACAGTGTGAGCCATGCGTTGAGATGCACTATAATTCCATCCATGCTGTTTTATAAGGCCGTCTGCTACTCTCGCTCTCAGGCTCATATACATCCTGTTCCTAAAAGGAAATGGCTGCTTCCCCTCTTGTTCTTATAAATAATGTCGATGGTAAAGTGCTCTGCAGCAGCACAAACTCTCTACAGCCACAGTATACAGACCGGGCAGTAAAGTTGGTCTCCTATACGTTTGTTTGTGCCTCACGTGTTTAATGTAAAAGTGAAGGGAGGACATGACTGTAACCCCTTTTTACTCATTACATACTGACACATACAGGAATTATCTATTTGTTGTGTTTAAGGTGCAGTGTGGGACTTTTAGATATAAATGGATTAAACTGATCATCTCCAGGTTTTTAAATATGGTGTCAACCAGCAATACAGTGTTTTAAACCAAAAATGACGAATCTACTCACCACTGGAAGAGTCCATCCAGAAAGTGATCACTCATTCATCCAACTGGCCAAAACCCCAAAAGTCCATATTTCATAGTTCACCCGTTCTACAGAATCTGATTATTCTAAGTCTCCATCCTTCTACTCTGTGGACCCATCCAGCACCGGCCAGACTACGAGAGGAAACTCCGGAGGGTCGGACAAACTCTAAACTCGCCTGTTAGATCTTGTCACTTGGGTTTACTCTCGTTGGCCAATCATTGGAGTATTTTTGTTTGCTTCTTTGGATGCTAAAGTTGACTTTTCCACCATATTAGTTTTGGTTCTTGGAGACTTCAAGAGGAGCAAACCAGCCCACATTTCCACCAGTTTTAAACCATTGTAATCGGACCGATGCACCCTTAACAGACAGCGCTGCACAACACACAAGGACCTGCAGAATATGATACTCATTTTGGTTCCCAAGGACAACCTGCTATTTCTTGGTTCCAGTTGGGAACCAACTTTTCAGGTTCAGAACCAATTTATTTTTGGTTAAAACGCTCCGAACAGTTCAGAATTAGGGGCTTGAACTGGACCAGAGTCTGTTCCATGTTGGTGGAAAAGGCCTCTGTCAGTGTTTTTACACGAAATTAATCCTGGTTCTTGAAATGGTTCCGTTCAAGATTCTCAACAGATGATGCATCCTAGTACCTCAACAACTAAGGAACCGGCTGTCAGCCAGGAAAACCGGATCCAGTGTGGCACCAACAACTTTGCTAGTCTAGAACCAAGAACTGCTCACACCAGCTTGGGGCGCCTTGTGGGCAGCCAGCTGTGTATTTATTAGCTGTTCCAAACATAACATTAAGCTAGGAACTAACATTACCCAAGCAAACACCGCTACTAATTTCAGTGTTTTCTTTGTAACATTAGTTAGGTTTCAGTTCAGTAACATTGATGTAAAATATTTCAGCTGTTAGTGGCAGATTCTGTCAGAAAGACCTTCTCATAGTCTAAAAACAGCTCTGACAATGACACAGTGTTGAATTCAGATGTATGGTGCATTATTTATGTGTTTATGGGACAGAACATGATAAATGTCTATGCAAGCACTGAAAATAAGTATAATATAAATATTACCACCTATTGTGGTGAAAACTGGGACATTTGAGTGTTTTACAGATATTTGTTGGGACTCTGGACACCCAGCTTGAAACACTGAAGCCTTCCCTTTCAAAGGAACTAATCAAAGCACTAAAACTGAGAGTTGAGTTTAATTTCTGTTGAAACGAATGTACAACTCTGTTTTCCAGCTGCCCATCACCAGAAACTTCCTGTGAGGTAATTTCAGCTTGTTAATGGATGAATGAAAGATTTCCCCTGAGAAACGAACGATTAATTATTCAATTGAAAGGTGTTTTATTTATTTTTTTAACCAGACCACCTGAAGGAAAGTTTGGATTATCTGGAGTGGAGACACAAACAGACTGCATGTTTCCCTGGCAGCCACTCTCTGAGCTAGCTCCAGCAGATTATGTTTCCCCTCATATATATTGTTTCTGGAGGGGCTGCAATAGGTTTATGATTTCACTCCCAGTTTATTTGCACAGTGATAAAACACAGGAGCAAAGCAATAAAAGCAGCATGATGAAAAACAATGATAACAAAGTGAACAAAGAGAAACAAATGAGCGGATCGGACTGCAGCCGAGGAGAGGGGGGGGGATACACAGAGCGGAGAAGAAGAGGAGTGGGGGGGATGAAGATAAAATGGAAAAGAAGTGGAGAGAATTTAATCAATAAAAGTCAATCACGATGCTGTTAATTTTTTAAAACATCACACATTCTAAAACCAGACTGACAAAACCATTAAAGGAGGTTTTGTTCTTATTTCATCAAATTAAATAAATCACATTTGCACACAAATCATCCATCAGATTCACATTGATTTCCTTCCAGCCTTTTTTTAAAAATCAACTTTTAGAGACTCAAAACTGTCATGACTTCTCTGTGACTCCGTATGTGAAAGCAGACACTTACCCTCTCTCTCTCTCTCTCTGCTCACCTGCACGTCATTTCCAATCAAACACACCTGTCTGCCATCAGGTCTGCACATCTATAGGAACCCTGTGCTGCCCTCCACTCCCTGCTGGACCGTTGTGCCTCAGTCAAAGTCTAGTTAGCTAGTTAATCCACCAACTTGTTAGTTTTTGTCTGCGTACCAGATACCACCAGCTCCCACCAAAGTGAACCAAGTGTTAGTGCTTCTGGTGCCTTTTGGATTCTTATTCACCAAATTACCTTTGGTTCTTGAACCGGTTACAGATCTCTGTTGCTGCAACGATCAACTGATTAATTGTCAATTATTAAATTCCTCACCAAGTATTTTGAAAATCAATTCATAATTTTGAGTAATTTCTTAAGAAAAAATATCAACATTTTCTGAAGATTCTCTGGTTTCTTTAGTCTTCTCTGACTGAATATCTATCAATCAAACACTGATCACACAATCTATTAATCGAGAAAATAATCGACAGATGGATCCATAATGAAACATTTTCACCACGTCCATGTTCGCTAGTTGTTTGTCTGCTTGGTTTTATAAAAAGAAACATCTCCAATGAAGCGAGTGTTCCTGAATAATTCACAGGCAACAAAGGAGGTTTAACTGCATTACCACATGATGTAAGTTTAACCAAACTTACGTAACAGCCTGCAGCAGGTTTAAATACGTCCTCAGAGGGAGAACCACGATCTATTATCTATCCACAGAGCCTCTGTGTGACCAGTACAGATCAATGAAATCAATATTTACTGGAACACTGATCAAATTTATCTTAAAGTGAAATCTCCAGAAATACACTTTAGTTAGAAAGAGAGAGAGAACAAATGGAGGGATACTCCCTAGAAAGAAACAGAGAGTAACTGAGAGCAGACGGGGAGGTGAGGAGAGGGGGAAGAGAGGGAGGAGAGGGAGGTAAAAGTCTGGGTTGTGTTTTGCTGCCTGGAGAATCCATTTAAAGGTTGGCCTCTCCCTGCTGAAAACTAATGGAGCTGAAGGAGAGGATGAGGAGGTGAGGAGGCCTTTCACAATAAAAGCCTTCATCCTCAGGTCAGTGTCAGAGATGTACAGTGTCCAAACACTGAATAAAGCAGTTCCACCTTAAAAATTA
The DNA here is from genome assembly GCA_019097615.1 of Morone chrysops. Lineage (NCBI taxonomy): Eukaryota > Metazoa > Chordata > Actinopteri > Moronidae > Morone > Morone chrysops. The sequence goes on from JAGRRF010012891.1 coordinate 27,099,803, forward strand.
AAAAAGGGGCTGCGAGCCGAGCTGCTGCTAACGTTAGCTCAGCTTGTTTCTCTGATAACTTAAGATCCAGAAGTCCGATGACTAAAATCCTTCATTCGGTTCAAATCTAGAGTTAAAAAGCACCAAGATCTAAACAGTGGATGGTAAACATGTGGCTTCAGACTGGATCAACAGTCAATGTATGACAGCTAACAGACTGATGCTAGAGCTAACAGGTCCCAGATTGTGCTATCACACACATTTCAGACACATCTTTTTATGTTTTTCTGCACTTTACTGAACATAAACACAGTTTTCATTGACTAAAAACCTTCACGGCTCCATACAGTTTAACACCACTGCTGCTTTACTACAGTGCGGAGCTGTTTGACTCATTCACTGCAGTTCACACTTTCCCATTCACACCTTTTGAACTCACACTTTATCTCTCCATTCACAGACAGGTAGGAGTATAGAGTCGTATAGAGAGAGAGCTGGAGAGCAGTATGGTCGCAGCTTATGGCAGATTCCTGACTCACTCTCTATTTCTGATGTTTCCAAAGGCTCTTTGAACAGCAGATAATAGATCAGAGCTGGAGAGCTGCAGGGTGAAGACACCATCATCCTCTCTCACACACACACACTCTGCATCCACATAGCAGCAGTGTGTGAGTGTGTGTGTGGGCGGCAGCGGGGTGAAGATACACCGCCATACTCTAGAAGCAACGAGTGGGAGGCACACACACACACACACACACACACTCACACACACAGTTTGGCTTTTTCACACTTCATCTCTCTTCATGGTGGAAACAGACTGTAAAACTCTCCTCTGTGACCGTTAATAACGACACATCCAATGTTCCCGGCGCACAGCAGGGCGATTAGAGCCAAGAACCCAGAGAAGAGGGCAACGTTTGCGTTGCCACGGCGACGGTATTAACAGCAACTGCTCTCACTGGCGGCAGAATAAAATCTGTTTAATGTCAGATATCACAGCTAGTCGGCAAACACACAGCATCGCACTCATCTCACCCGAGTGTTGTCATGGTGACGATGGTGCACCAGAAGGAGCTAAAGCTAACCGATTACAGCCGAGAACCCAGCGAAGAGGGTACATTCGTGTTGCCACGGCGACGACATTAACAGCGACCAGTGACAAAATAAAATCTGTTCACACACAATCACAATCATAGCAGTCGGCGAACACACGGCGTCGCACTCCTGTTAACTCACCCGAGCGTTGTCATGGTGACGATGGTGTACCAGAAGGAGGCCGGGATGGAGGTGAAGGTGGAGCCCGCGGTGCCCTTCTCGGCGTAGAACATGACGGTAGCGAAGATGATGATGGCCATGGTGAGGGAGAAGAGCAGGAAGCCGAGCTCGGAGGCGCAGCTCTTGAGCGTGTAGCCCAAAATCCTCAAACCCTGCGAGTGGCGAGAGAACTTGAAGATCCGGAAGACGCGGAAAACACGGAGGGTGACGAAGGCGCCGCTCACGTCCTCGTTCTCGGGCATCACCAGGCCGATGTAGTAGGGCATGATGGCCACCACGTCGATCACCGACATCACCGAGCGCATGAACTTGCAGCGGCTCGGCGCAGCGAACAGACGCATCAGGTACTCGAAGGTGAAGATGAGCACGCACGCTGTGTCCATGCAGAAGAAGGCCAGCTGGTATTTTTCCCCACAGGGAAGGTCTTTGACGCTGCCTTTGCGCGGCCGGCAGGGGACCGTTTCCACCACGTTGGCGATGACGGAGACGGCGATGAAGAAGCCAGTGACGTAGTAGAAAACCAGCGCCATGGTGGAGGTGTGGGGGTTCTCGAAGGCTCGCCACAGACGCTCCCTAGAAGTACTGTGCGGAGGGAGAGGGGCGTCCATCCCCTCGTTGGCCTCCGTGTCCTCAGCCAGACGCTCCTGGTTTTCCTTTTTCCTGTCTCGGTATTCCTGCACAAAGAGAGAGAAGAAGAAGGCGAGATTATGCCTCTTTTTCCTGTTCAGCGTTCGTCAATCGTGTGTCAACAACGGTCTCAGGTTATGATATCATGCTGAAGCTCAACAGACTGAGGCTAAAGCTAACACGAAAAGCTTAATGTCTCTTTAACCAATTTTGTCCTTTTAAGCTGCTTTTCCTGTTAGCAAGTTAGCGAGCGAAGATTCTGAATACATAAAACTTTTTTTAACTTTTGTCCTTTTACCATGGGTCAGCAGTTCAATGGCTTCTTTTTGTGTGTTTAAATTCTGTTTATTGTTTTACGCTTTTTTGATGTAGTATGAAATTCGATCTGTAGTCTGTATTTTATTTAGAAAATTTACGTTTCTGGGTCGGACTACCTGTCAGTGCGATCTGCTCTCGGTGCAGTGGCGTGTCCAGACATTTTTGACTTGTTGGTATACATAGAACCTATTTTCGTTCAGATATCTTGAGGTCAGAGGTCAAAGGATCCCTTTCAACATGGCCAAATTTTAACCTACACTTGGGACATCCCCACTTCTAAACAGACCTGGTTCTGAGACCCACCTCTTAGCTGTAAGAAGACCACAAGCTACATTTTAATAGATTAAACATCCACAGTGACTGAAGAACCACTGTCAACAAGCCACATGCTGTAAGTCACTGCAGCAGAATATGTGAAATTACTCGATGAATAAAAATAAAAATCACGTGGACTGTTTCTCGTGGGGAACTGTGGGGGAAGTGTCGAGAGTAGAAATCCAGGAATTAGAATATCTCTCGCAGTTGAATAAACATTTGTGAACATGATGGAGTCTGCCAAATCTGAGGAAATCAAGAACAATTACACATTCATGAGTCACCGGACAAAAAAGCCTCTGAAGACATATGATGAATATAAATATCAGCTCTGAGGGTGATTTGTTATTTAAAGACATCACTCGCAGGAAGGTACGGCGCTCGCCAAAATCAGCAGCAATAAAAGATCCAAATCAGACTGAGCTGCCGGTGTTTCAGAGGGCTCGTCAACGACGTCTTAATGAGCTCCAGTTTTATAACGGAGTTTGGCTAGTAATCCCCCTCAGATCCATCCACGCTTTGACACTCGAGTCATTTAGCTGATGATGCTCTTCTCCAAGAGACTTAACGAGCTCTGCAGCAACATTAGAGGCAACCAGGACGAGATCATAGAAGTCCCAGTGTCCACAGATGACACAGGTTGCAGTTTATTATTTAAAAGTAGTTTTACTAACAGTATCACCCCAGCTGAAGGAAGTCCACACATGTGGCTGCAGCTTTCTCACAGTAAAAGTATTTTTCTTTCTCCTTTAAATCACTTCTTAAAACATATCTCTTAAAAACAAACCTTTTATTTATTCCAGCATGCTGTTTACTGTCTCATATTGTATTAATAGTATTGTTCCCATCATATAATAGCAATGAATGTATTTATTATACTTAACTTTTATTTTAATTGTCTGATTTTATTTTTTGCCTCCTGAAATGTTTTAATCCTGTTCCCAGCCATAAACCGGCGTAAAACAGAAAATAGTGTAAGTAGGATGCTGTTAATCAATCACATTATAAAACAGCTACGTTCTGTGGTTCCCATCACAAAGTGAATCCAGCCAGCGGAGGAAACAATCTCCAATAAAACCTCTGAAGGCCTCATGTATCAGGTTATCATCAACCATCAATCAATTAGAGTGATCTCTCTCTTCGTCTAACAACACGAACAGCATCTTCATTTGTTCACAATCAATCAAGTAGAAAGTAGAAACACTACTGATTTTGTCCACGGGGGCCGACAGAATCAACACAAAATAAACTTTCCTTGTTATTGCTTTTGTTCGGTTTACCTCCATGCAGCAGTCTCCGATGATCTCCGGCACGATTCCGTAGAAGGCCAGCTCTTCGTCGAAGGCCTGGATGCACTCGTGGCGGGGGTAGTGCAGCTTCCCGGTGCGGTAAAAGTTCAAAATGTGCCGGAACATTTCGGGGTCTCGGTCGAAGAAGTATTCCTGCGTGTCCTCGTTGTAGAAAAACTCCTTCTCTGAAGAGCCCAGCAGCGTCTCCGGATAACGATCCAAAGTGTTCTTCCATGTCTGCAGAAAGGAAATGGGATAGAAAAGATGTTGAGAATCTGATACTGCTGCTGAGTCAAGGTATGTTCAAGGTATTTCTATTTTATGCAACATTTTAATACATTTCAGAGGGAATTATTGTACATATCACAATCACTAAAACTACCAAGCAAATCACTTATAATTATAATATAATGCATAAATAATTATAATCATCCAATAGTATAAAATGTATTATTACAGGAATGGAACATTCTGTAAAATTTGTATTTTTACTTTTAGTATTTTAAGTACATTTTGATGTAAAACAGTAGCATCCCGGGCTAGTTGATGTACCTGCAGCTGCTTCACAGTAAGTCTTCTAGCTGCCAGAAATGTGAAGCAACAACTTTTAATCTTTAATCTTTCACATTGTTATTTATTGTTGCTAACTGCAGTATTTGACAAGTTTGTTTTCCAGTCTGACAATAGAAGCTATTTAGCGTAGCTTGCTAGCAATTATTCCCATGTTACTTTTAGTGTCGTTATTAGCATCTGCTGAGTCATCATCAGCTTTTACCAACAACTGGAAAACTCCTCTATTGAGGTAAATTTCTTCCTTTTGGTATTTAGAATATTCTTACATGTAAAAATATATTGATTTCTTCGCAAACATTTATTTTGTTTTCAATGTAATTTTTATAAAACTGCAGAAACACAATCTTACAAGTGAATAAACTCACATTCTCTTGACTTTAAAATCGATCATACAGACTCGACCCTGCACACTGTTAGAAATAAAGTTCCATTTGAGGGAGTTGATGTGGAGTAAGATGGGAGCATTGGACCGTAACTGATGGTTAAAGTGAAACTGGGGTTATTATTTTGCCAGCATTACTGTATGTTTATATTTCTATATTTATCCCTGGGACTTCGAGCTGCTGCATTTTGTTTTTAAAAATTAGGACAAAGTCATCGGCTCGACGTGAACTTTCTTCTTGTTCTGCCACCGCAGCAGAAAGTACTCTGGTGCTGCTTGATTCCTGAAAGCCACTGAGATCTATTTTTATTGTGGAGCCATTTTGTTATTATTTCAGCCCAGATGCACATCAATGAGCTGATTAGACGCACAGTATTTACAACTTTCAGCCTTGGATGTAGGAGCAGAACTGGAGCACATATCTCTGAGAGCAGTTCTGGACATTTTTAAACACGTGAGTTTAAGACTGTGTTTATAACAACTACAAGTCCCAGAGAGAATTGCTGTAACAAACATTCAATCAGAAAGCTCCAGGTTCTGTTGCCATTGTGGCTGAAGTTAGAGGTTGTTTTTTGTTGGGTAAATTCATGAACATGAACATTTGTAAATGTGAAAGAAACAAATTGCTCTAAATATGATGCAGTAAAACAGTGGCTCTGGCTGGAATAGCTGTTTAGGATTATGGGTAACGTAGTATTTAGAACCATACACCAAACTGACCCGTGTGACATCCTGCATATATAAGAAAGTCAGGATTGATCAACACCTGTGCCTAACTGACCATTCCTAAGCCCCGCCCCTTTTTGCTATGCACTCCAATCACAGTGGAGCAAGCCTCGGTCAACTACCTCCTTTCCTGTACTTAGATATGCTATATGCTAGGCTAATCTATGTTGAAAAGACAACCACATTTTGAGGAGTCAAATATAGTCTTATCTTAAGTTAGCTAATGTTAGCCAATATACACTAATTGTTAGATAGCTGATTATATCTGATTGTTAATGTTAACAAAACGCTATAATTAGTTTAAGTGTGAAGCTATTGTGATGTCACACATTACCACACACATCATTGACCATTCCTAAGCCCCACCCCCTTCTGGTTAATCTACATCAATCGTTTAAACAGCCGACTAACTAGTTAATGGTAACGCCAAACATGAGGCTTCAATACCCCACACGCCAATGTACAAATACGGTTTATTACATAAAGAAACGCCCCAAAACATCATCTGTACTCAACATCCCTTTGTAAGGCTTTAATGTAGGACTACTTGTTCTGTAAAATAACAACTGAGAAAGATAAAGAAGCTGATGATGAAACTCGTGTTGTGAGCAATTGGCTTTTCCATTAACAGCTTTGGTTGAACAGAAATGTACCCAGCCTAGTTAATCCAATAAAATAAAAGAAAGACTTTGTGTTTATTCAATTTATCATTAATGCAGAATGAGAAATCTAGAAATATGACATAAAAGAGGTTCCTGACATCAAAGGCAGACGGCTGGAGTTAATGTAAATGTAAAAGAATTACATTACTGTAAGGAAAAGTGCCTTCAACCTTGTGTAAGAGCATTTTAGAGGAAGAAAGCTGCTAGTTGTAAATGTTCTGCAGTATACAGGGTCCAGCATGTTTTAACAATAAACATTTAAAGTCCAAGTCGAATGAAAAATGTAATTTCAACCCTTTAAGATCACATCTTCAGTTATATAGTTCCACTTTTTAACAATGTTCTAAAACTCAATTTCTTTGTATTTTTATATAAAATCCAACCGTGTCTTCCTGTAAAACAAAATGTGACACGTGCTTAGATCAGCATGAACTAACTGATTTTAACCAATAATATCGTGACTTTCAATCAATCTTCAACTTTCAGCGACACTGGTTTTCCCTCAACTCCACTAACTGCTAATGTAGCTGCCGCAGCTAACGTTTGATTGGCTTAACCCCGGGATGAGCTCACACGATCACATTCTGTATTTTGGGGCATGCTCAGTAGACTCACCTGAAACCTGACCCCGCTGACGTTGACATACAGGATCTCATCTGATTTGGACGAGTTGTCCACAGGAGGTTTGGGCATCGTCTTCTTGGCCAGCGGCAGCCATCCCACCGCCGCAGCCCGCGCAAACGGCAGCCACGTCGCCACACCGGCCGCCATCTTGCATCAGTGCGTCCCAACCCGCAGAAAGTCGAGTTCTGTTGGAAGAGGAGGAGGATGGAGCTAATGGATCCGAGGTAAGTGCCTTAACTAAATCCTCTTTCACTTCTCTTCCTGCCCTGGCTGGCAGCGAGAGAGGAAGTGGTCGGCCATGTTGAGAGGGGAGGAAGGGGGGGTCTGGGGGAGGGGTCAGATGGCAGTTAGGTGTCAAGCCATGAAAAAAACGACTTAAAGGAGCGGGAAAACCGCTGCATCTGACAGGTGTGTGGCCCGTCTTTTATTTTAGTTTCTGACGTCCTTCTGGTGGATGCTGCCTTCCTGTTGCACTCCAAAATAAAAGCGGAGCTCTTCCTAGTTTGTAGAACCACCCTCAGGGGAAAGTGACTTTTTTTTCATAAAAACCCAGAAAAACTCTCAGGAATTACAGCTGGAAGAATCCCTTTTTTGTTGTTTTTTTCCTGAAGAACTTGTGTAAGTCCTCTAAATAACAAGATGTTCTTCTGCAGAACTCTCGTGGTAGAAAAACATAATTTCTTGAACTCTCAGCCGTCTTAAAATATGTGTAAAATAATAATGAAGTTATTCCCTGATATTGCCGTCACAGGTTTATTTATTGCTGCTGGGACAAAGAGATATAAATCCAGGTAGGAAAGCGTTAAAGCGCTGGTGTCTGGCCTCCACCTCGCTGCAGCTTCCCTCTCTCTCTTTCTCTCTGTCTGTGTCTACCTCTCTCGACCGCCCTCTCTCCCTCTGTAGACTGATTTGTTGCAGCGACGCAGCCTTTCAAATTCTTATTAAATTGTGATGATGGTTCTTGAAGTTGCAAGATAGACAGAATTGCTCGTGCTGCCTCCCCTCCCTCTAAGTGTTTCTCCGCTGTGGAGATTATGGATGTGCAGCCTCCCTCTCTTCCTTTCTTTCTATTTCTCGTTTTGCTTTTGCTTGCTGTTTTGCCCTCTCTAATTTTCCTTTATCTGTCTCTGTGTTTTACTCTCTCTCTCTCTCTCTCTGGGTTGGGGGCATTAGTTGGTGGTGGAGAGACAGTGGCTTTTACGCTGGAGAGCGAGGAGGCGGCGTCCAACCGTCCTTACTCCATGTCCATGTATGGCTGTCCTGTCAGAAAACACACAAACAGAAAAGAGACAGAGAGTGAGAGACAAACCAGGAGGAGAGGAGGAAGAAGAAGGAGAGAGGAGGTATGGGAGGAAGGAATTGAAAGGGTTCAATGGAAGGAATTAGGGGAGGACACAAGGGCGGAAAGAAGGAACAAAAGGAGATGAAGGAAATGAGGAGAAAGGAGGAATGGTGATGGAAAGATGGGATATGGAGACGAGAGAAAAACTGTAAAGAGGGAGGAGTGGGAAGAGATGGGAGGAAGGCAGAAGGGAGGAGAAACAATTGCAGGGGAAGGACGGAGGAAGACAAGGGATGGGACAAGAGAAAAATGAGAAAGAAGGAAGTAATAGTAGAAAGGAGAAATTGAGTTGTCAAAAGAAAGGAGAGAATAAAAATAGGGGATGGGAGGAGTAGGAGAGGATATTGTAAAAAATATGAGATAGAAATAAGGCAGGATGAGGGAGGGAGGGGAGACAGTAGCAGTGAGAATGAAAAGAGATAAGGGAAGGAGGATTAAAGGAGAGAAAGAAGGAAATAGAGGAAGGAGGTGATGAAGAAGAGGAGAACAGAGTGAAACGATATCAGAAAAACATTTATACTACTATACTACTGAGGACCCTCACTAACATCCTGTTACCAAAGCCAGTTACTCTAAATCTAAACCTGAGTCTTAAACAGCTGTCAGGCAATAATGTTACAGTTACCCACAATAAAGATAATTAGTTACATTACTTTTGTTGTCTCCTCCTACTGATTTGAAAGAGAATCAATCACATCTTTTTATTAATTTTTGTAAAAGTGGAGGAAACAAGTTTGTAAGATGAAACAGCTGCTAGCTAACTAGCCCAACATGTATCTTAAAAATCTTTGTAATTTCTTTGTAATCATCAGATCTCATGTTCAGGTCCAAACCAACAACATTGAATCTGGTGTACCTCAGGGGTCAATGTTTGGTCGCCTGTTGTTCCTGATTTACATCAAGGATCCACTGAATGTTCATAAACTGACATCTGATATTTTATTTGCAGCCGACTCTGTAGTATTTTTATAATCACAGAAACCTTAAAGTATCCGTCAGTCTGCTGTTATTATATTTTATTGACTACAAATACCATGTTTACACTCAAATAACAACATTAGATGTCTCTCAACACTGACTTCCTGTTTGTGGCTCTCAGCTCAAAACTTATCGGTTCCTACTGACAACTTTAAAAACTTCCACAAATACATAGTTTCATGTTTACAAAATGTTTAAACAGCTGCTCACTGTAGTTTTTATCAAGAAGAAGACGATATATCAGGCGCTGATACACACAATACTTGTTAGTGGATACATTCACTGTTGGTTTGAGTCTGAACATTGAGAAAAATAACTAGTTATACTTTAACTTTCAAAATTCAATATTTGTATGTATCAAATGCATGAATATATAAAAACACATAAATAAAAAACCTCAGAAACAGACCGAGCATACGTCACGTCTGTGCTTTATCAATCGTTTACTTCCTGTTTCTAACGTCCCCTGACGAACGCACAGAGCTGGAATCGAGTTCATGTGTTTAAGATGAAGATATAAAGCTGCAGGTTATTAAAGATGTTTTTTATGATGCGACCAACATAACGTCCTCAGTCTGCTGAGGAAAAACACAGCCGACCGTCTCTCTTTATTTCTCCCTCTGCGTTCCTCATTCAATAAAGCAGCCACAATAAAGTTTCCTCTGGAACTGCTTTTCATCAGATGAAAAGTTATTGTCGCAGGTTTATTGCATAAAGTCCACAGTGGGAGCAATAAAACTTTTCCTTCCTCAGGTTTGCTTTGAATCAAAGCCAGTCTGTCTGTTTCAGGAAGTTTAACCTCTTCGACTCTACAGTGACGTGAAGTTTCCAAAGATACCAGATATGCCCGGCTGAAAAATGTGTCTAAAATGATGGAGTAAGTATTTCTGGTACTACTGCTACTACCTGAATGCATCACATGAAACGTCTGAAAAACACATGTGTCCCTGAATGCATCACATGCGAAACACACACGGTTGACATAAGAATATGAATTGACTTTTCAACTTTTTTCCCCAAGACTACAAACTAAATTAAAAAACATTAGAAAACAAAAACTATGACGACACACAGTATAATTTACACTGATGGATAAAAACTAACATATTGATAAATTATTCAATATGGACTCACGAGGAACCTCTAACCTGTTGCATTATTACAAATATTAATGACCAGACCGACGAGGAATTTTCATTGTTTTTTATAATAAATAAGTAAATAGATAGATAGAAATAATGTTGCTATTTGAGGTTGAAATAATTAATCGGGTATAGTTTAAATATTATAGTTTACGTCTATAATTTAAAGAAATATCTGTTATATTAGACTGTAAAGCAGAAACAGCCACATACAAACCCTGCACAAACACAATATATATGGACATCAAACACACACACACACACCTGCCTGTGTGTGTGTGTGTGCTGATGAATTATGAATGAACTTTCAGCCTGACTGGTTTCTCTGTGTTCATCTGCACTGCCTCAGTTACCATTAAGTACAATCCACCACAACACACACACACACATAAACAACAACACACCTGTATGACTACACACAAATAAACAAACACAAACACACAACCTCCATATGACCAGTGTTGGTACTGCAGTGTTTTCCATCATTTCAACACACACACACACCATTAGATGTATATACATTTTATTTATATTTGTGTGTGTGTGTGTGTACATAACCACTGAGGACACTGAAACTATGGTCTTATACAGAATTTCCGTTCAACAACAAAAACTTATTTTTACACCCTGAATGTTCCGTCAGGATTTAATATTTTATTATATATATAATATATAATAAAATATTAAATGCATTTTATTATATTACGTATATACGAGGTGGAGACAGATTTTCAATATAAACTGATACCATAGTAATGGTAAATGGACCTGTACTTGTATAGCGCCTTTCTAGTCTTACGACCACTCAAAGCGCTTTTACACTACGTTACACTACATTCACACAGCGATGACAAAGTCCATCGAACAGAAACTAATGCATTCATACATATTCACACAGCGATGCATGGCATCGGGAGCAATTTGTGGTTCAGTATCTTGCTCAAGGATGCTTCGACATGTGGCATCAGGAGCCGGGGATCGAACCAACAACCTTCCGATTGGGGGATGACCCGCTATGCCTCTGAGCCACAGTCCATAAGCCCGCAGTCTTATGGCGAAATGAATCGACTTCTCAGTTGATTTATGAGCTCAGTAAACAGTCTCCTGATGAGTTTCTGGTCTCAGTCTCTAGTTTCAGTCTTCTTCCATACAGCATGATGTTCATTTAGTGACTGATGGTCCCATTTAGAGTAAAACAGACCATAAAGCAGGGTATGCTGAAGGGCGGGGCTACCTTGTGATTGACAGTTCATTCTCAGTGAGTCCGTCCAGCTCAACACACCAAACTCAGATCAAACTGTCAAACAGTGC
>JAGRRF010012891.1:27234454-27244748 GCA_019097615.1 Morone chrysops
TCCTCTGACTGTCCTCTGACTGTCCACAGACTGTCCACAGACTGTCCTCTGACTGTCCTCTGGCTGTCCACAGACTGTCCACAGACTGTCCACAGACTGTCCTCTGACTGTCCACAGACTGTCCACAGACTGTCCTCTGACTGTCCTCTGACTGTCCTCTGACTGTCCACAGACTGTCCACAGACTGTCCTCTGACTGTCCACAGACTGTCCACAGACTGTCCACAGACTGTCCACAGACTGTCCTCTGACTGTCCACAGACTGTCCACAGACTGTCCTCTGACTGTCCTCTGACTGTCCACAGACTGTCCTCTGGCTGTCCACAGACTGTCCTCTGACTGTCCACAGACTGTCCACAGACTGTCCTCTGACTGTCCACAGGCTGTCCTCTGACTGTCCACAGACTGTCCTCTGACTGTCCTCTGACTGTCCTCTGACTGTCCACAGACTGTCCACAGACTGTCCACAGACTGTCCACAGACTGTCCTCTGACTGTCCACAGACTGTCCACAGACTGTCCTCTGACTGTCCTCTGACTGTCCACAGGCTGTCCACAGACTGTCCTCTGACTGTCCACAGACTGTCCACAGACTGTCCACAGGCTGTCCTCTGACTGTCCACAGGCTGTCCTCTGACTGTCCTCTGACTGTCCACAGGCTGTCCTCTGACTGTCCTCTGACTGTCCACAGACTGTCCTCTGACTGTCCACAGGCTGTCCTCTGACTGTCCACAGACTGTCCACAGACTGTCCTCTGACTGTCCTCTGAGTGTCTTCTGTGAGTTGTGCCGTTCACTGATCCCTCTCAGCCACCGTAGTTCCTCGAGTTATGGTGCAACTGGTGATTTAGTTTCAAACTAATGAGTAGTTCCTGAGCCGTGGCACTGAGGAGAGAACACAGATGGAAAGAGTGATAAATGTGCAGGATGGTGAAGCTCAGAGTGGAAACACGTTGAAGCTTCAAAGAGAAGTTCCTCCCGACAGGAAGTGGAACTCAGCCTCGCTCATAAAACATCTGTGAACATCGATATCCCTTTAAATTAATGTTACAACTGCAGTGAGATGTTGGTGTGAGAGTGTGTCTGTCCTGACCTCCAGAGCAGAGAACGTACCAACAGATCAGTTTACATTCAACTGCCTCACAGTCGACTGTTTCACTGAGAGAACAAAAACCGACTGAAATGCCTGAAATCTGTCCGATGTGATCCAGTTCAGACACAGAAGTCCTTCAGTTTGCTTCCACCAGCATCCAGAATCGACACAATCAGTGACTTATTATAATTAATGCCTCTGTTTTATCTTATTCGGGTCCGTTTGGTGGAATTATTTTTAATGAATTGATTTTATTTGAATGTGTGAATCCGGGTTCAACCTTTGTTAAGACGCAGCAGGACGAGTCCTCACAAGATCTTTAAAACACCAGAACTAAATCCTCCTTCATCTTCAGTCTTACTCCTCTCGTCCTTCGTGTCCTCTTCATGCTGCTCATCTAACGGTTCCTGCCTTTAATAAACTCACACAGGTTTATAATCAGTGGACAGTAAAGTGTCTCACGCCTGCTGGAAGCAGTAAATGGTGGTCTCAGTCTCTAGTTCCAGTCTTCTTCCATACAGCATGATGTTCATTTAGTAACTGATGGTCCCATTTAGAGTAAAACAGACCATAAAGCAGGGGATGCGCTTTAGGGCGGGGCTACCTTGTGATTGACAGCTCATTCTCAGTGAGTCCATCCAGCTCAACCAAAAATACACAAAAATACTAAAAATATATAAAGATTACACAAAAACGACACTAAATACACTAAAAACTGATCGATTGATGGAGAAAGTGATTGACAGGTGGAATGAATAAATGAATGAATGAATGAATGAATGAATATGTGAGAGCAGTAATCGGAGACAGCTGTGACCTCTGGCCTCTTCCCTTTGTTATTGATTTCCTGTTGTGTCTGCAGAGAACGCGCTAACACGCCGACGTTCATCAGGTCTAATGATCGCCATCGGAGGTTAGCGTGCTAGCATTAGCCCATTAGCAGCTGAGTCCGGCGGGAATGTAAACTCTGATGATTGTTCCCAAACGTCCTGGAAAACCTGGAAATCAATTGAAATGATCAAATATCCGGGAATTAATTTATGTTTTCCTGAAATGCTGTTCTGTTTGTTGCTGTCAATAGACCTTTTTCACAGCAGCCATTCGGACATGAAATAGTCAGGTAAACAGTTAATGTCCCATTCAGGTGAAACCGTCAGCGGCCATGTTGGCTCACTGGAAAAGCTCTGCTACACTAAATGGAACTGAGCCTTAATTAATATTGTTTACCCCGACTGTCTCGTGTCCAAATGGCTGCTGTGAAAAAGGTCTATTTGGAAGGAGAACAGCCAGCAGGGCCATGAAAGTGTCTCATAAACAGTGTGTGTTGTGAGCAAGCGCTGTCCTGGAAAAGGTCCTGGAAATCAGCTTGTTAAAAAGAGCGGGAACCCTGTGTGAACCGGTGTGTTTGTCTTCAGTCTCATTTAGATAAATGGTGAATTGAGTGTGTCGTTGTGTCATTAATGGTGAACCTTATGACGGTATGATCTTTACAGTATCGTCAGCTCAACTACACTGTTGGTTGTTTAATCGACCATCAATCAGATTCAGTAAGCTCGTTACTGTGTGAGAATGTGCACACGGAGATATACGTGTACATTTATTTATTTATATAAACTCCTTTTTAAGTTAACATTTGAGCCAGCCGGAGTGTAGCTACATGTGTTAGCTCGTGCAGCACGAGGAAGTGAACGGCGCTCTGCTTCCTGTGAGCAGCTGCAGCAATAAAGTTCAGAGAGGAAGGAATCTTTATTTCAGCCAGAGTGAGAGTCTTCACCTGAGAGTGTGTGTGTGTGTGTGTGTGTGTGTGTGGTGTGTGTGTGTGCAGAGTCCCTCCTGCTATTGGAAATCAATCACTGCTGCTTATTATGGAATATTGATCACACGTGTCTGACCTTGTGTGTGAGATTATAATTCAGTTGAAATCAGGTCAACCTGTAACTGTGAGAGTGTGTGTGTATCTTTGCACACATACTTACACACACACACACACACACACACACACACACTCGTTGTTTATTAGTTTACAATTAGACTCAATCAGTAACATTCAGTGTTGAGTAAAAGCTGAGTCACACACAGACTAACCCTAGCCTGCAGCGTTTCACCTCCTGTCTGTCTGCCTGTCTGTCTGTCTGTAATAGCGTCCTGTTGCAGTGATGTCGTCTCTGTCTGACCACCATGGATCGGGGCCGCTGTGATACGGTTCAGTATACTGTGATATGTTTACATTCACAGTATTATTATATGTTAAATATATTCTGTCACAACCTGTCGTCAGGTAAACGCTGTCAGACTGAATGTAAACGTAGAAAATTAGTATCTCGTTATTTTTACATGGTGTCTCAAAATACTGACTTTGTGACACTGAAGGAGGATTCTGCTAACTGCTCGCTGTAGGTCCGATTCTGAGCCCATTGTTTAAAGGATCTTTATTTCACACACACACACACACACATAATCTCAGGATGAGCGGAGGAAGACTCAGGAAACAATCAGCTGACACTCTTCACTTCCTCCCTCGATGCCTCCTGACCTCAGCAGCTGTGTGTGTGTGTGTGTGTGTGTGTGTGTGTGTGTGTATTTAGCCCTTAGGGAGGTCAGGGTCAAATACATATGTATATGTGTGTGAGTGTGTGTGTTAAACATCAACTGCACTACAGAAATAATTTACTGTAAATTGACTCTGTTGCCTAAAAACAATAAAACCTATCTTACCGACACATTCACCAATAAATAAAAGGTTAATAAACACAATCCCTCCTGAGCCCCGCCCCTTTTACTGTGTCCTCCAATCACAGTTGAGACAGCCTCAGTCAACTTCCTGTGCACACAACCACACTTCAGCTAGGTATATCTGAAGCTAATGGAAGTTGGCTACATCAGTGGTTTTCTAGTTAAATGAACTCTGACTAAAGAGTCGGGCTGCACAACAACGATGTCACAGTTCTTTACTGTAATGTCAGTGTTAACCACCGCCAGTGTAAAGCAGCGCTACACGTCTGAAGGTTGTTGTATTGACGAGGAGACTGCAGTCAGGTGGGGGGGCAGCAGTTGGGGCAGCAGTCAGAGATGGGGGGCAGTGGGGGGGTTCTGGTGTTCGTCCCCTCTGTGGCGTGCTATGCGTGTGTAACATGTTGAAGACGGCGCTAATGTGTGTAAATTGAGTTAAGCTGCGAGCGGATCCATGAGTGGAGTTACCTGACCGGCAGCAATCCTCCGTGTGATTAGTCGTTGGCGTCCACGTTAAAGAAATTAAATAAATACATTAGTTAGAGAGAGAGTGTGTGTGTGTGTGTGTGTGTGTGTGTGTGTGTGTGTGTGTTCACCCGCGGGGTCAGGGGTCAAACATATGTATGTGTGAGTGTGTGTGCAGCTGTTGAGAAATGCTTTATGAACCAGCTGGGACACATAGACTCACTGTGTGTGTGTGTGTGTGTGTGTGTGTAACGCTATTTTTTCTTCACGTGTTTTTGTCCATTAACTATAAATCTCACAGTTTCCAGAACAAACCATCAGGTTGTAGATCCATTGGTCTGGAACATAAACAGGGCGCTCTGCGTTGTGTTAGACGGGAACGTAAGTGACCATGTGAACAGCGGTTCGGCCCTTTTAAACCATTAAAGCTGAACTGAAGTGAGTCTGAGATCTTATCCTGACAAATATTTATCTTCAGTGATCTTAACAGGACCAGACTGAACGCCGAGCTTTAAACCGTGGGACCATTCTTTTATTTAAACGTCAGAAACAAACGAGGCAAAAACATTAAAGCCTCCGTATGTCGGACTGTGAGTCCACCACACAGAGTCCACCACACAGAGTCCACCACACAGAGTCCACCACACAGAGTCCAAAGTCAAAGCTAACATTACTGCTAAGCTAATGGAACATATGGTCTGGTTGTGCTGTTTGCTCACTAACGTTATCACTAGTAAAATACTGTCGGACTGGATATGTTAGTTGGCCAACGTTAGCCTCAGACGGTCAGGTCAGATAATAACATGATAAATGTGAGGACTGAAAACTAGTAAATATTCTAATTATTATTTTAATTGCATTATTTTAGTGTTTTACAGTTTTTAGGACGTCTGGTCTCCGAACTTACCTTTTCTGTTCAAGTTCAAGTTGATGATTAGCTTTTCCTCCGTTTTGTTTGTGGTAGAAAACTATTTGAATCTTTGTGGTTTGACTGTAAATGCAGATTTTATGATCGGAAACTGAGCTTTGATCTTTAAACCAGAGAAAGTCTTAACATCTGAAATCTCTGGAACATTTCTCAACATTTTCTGACCTTTAACAGACCAAACAGTTCATTGATTAATTGAGTTAGTTGCCTTATTTATCCAGTTTTGAGCTCATGTTAATGGAGAAAAATGTCTTTTAAAGTTCAACACTTAAACTGACGAAGAACCGAAGATGTTCTCCTGGAAAGAGGCTCCACTCTTTGTCTCGATGTGTCTGAACGTCTCTGTGAAATGAAACCTCGTGGCTGTTAATGACCGAAGCGGCAGCAGTTTCCCACCCGGCTCTGGACGGGCTTCACAGGTTTTAAAATAGCTGCTGTTAATGTTGTCAGGTAAACGGGTTTTATCAGACGCTAATGACGCCAACAGCTACAGAGTTCAAACAAAAACCCGATTCATGTTGACACAGAACAGCTGACGGACAACTGAGCCGGTTCTGTCTCAGCTGGGAGATAAAATCCTGTAATGCGTGAAGTTTAAAGGACCATACCAGTGTTTGTGCATGTTTCAGCTCATTTATCACACAGACTGTTTGTTCAGCCAGAATCACACAGAAAGACGTGGCCCCTCCCCCCACCAGTGATGTAACAGCAGCCATTTTACCTGCGAGAGGCCATTGAGTCCCCGCAGCCCACCAGACTCCATTCACAGAACCAGCAATTTTACCTCACACATTAAAACACTTTAAAGTATAAAACTCACCAAAATCGTCTTTGTTCCAACAACCAGCAGCTAAGACACATAAACACTGAGTGATTATTAAAGTAGAAGCTGGGTTGTTGCTTTGTGTCCTTTGAGTTTATTCCAACAGGAAACAGTCTGCAGTTGTTCTCAATGTCTGCTTCTGTTTTGGAAATAAAAAAGCTGAAAATAAGAAATGACATAGAAACATGTTTACAGGTTTAACCAACATATAAAAAATGAAGTCAACAAACCTTCAGGACACTTTACAGACGGACTCTGTGGGATTTATAGTCCCTGTGTGACGATGTCTGACGATGGACAGACTTTCTCTGTTTTTTGGCTCTGGCCAAATTACCAATTAACCCTCTTCTCCTTAATTCAATTCATTAGAGCCGGAGCTCTTGTCCCAGTGAGAGCCAATCACAGCAGCCCGGTTAGAGAGACCGCAGGAATGCTTTGGTAGAGGTTACTGACCCGAAATCAGCAGCAGAAAATACGGTTATACCAGTCATTATTAGGGTCTTAATTATTATCCACAGAGGTCTTCTTAAAACAAATGGAACAGGTCCCAGGTTATAATATCAGGCTAACAGACATGTCTCTCTCTCTCTGGTGGATCCAGGCAGTGTTCAGCTCTTTCTGACCCTCGGAGGAGATAAATTTAGCCGTCAGTTAAATGCAGTGTGACTCAACTGTCAGTCACGGGTATAAACTTTGTTTTGATTTTCTGCCCCTCCGTTCTCTGTGGCTTTGATATATGGAGGGGTCAAAGGTCAACAGAACCATCCGATGAATGAGCTCTCTGTCGGACGGCGTTTACAGCTCTTGTATGTGAATGCCTGAATTATCACAGAAAGTCTGAAAACAGAAATATATATTTTTAATTTAGCTCTCATTGATTGGCTCTGGGATTATTATTAAGATTCAGTTGGTACAAATTGCTTAATAATTTAAGAAAAAGTATTTCAAATTATACTGTAAAATAATTCTGAGAAAACTTTTGTCACACATCGTTTGAGTTTTAAGCAAAAATAAACAAATAATCTGAAAAGTGAAAAACTAAGTTTAAAACAGAGACAGGAAACGTGCTGCAAACCAAAACCAGGAGCTAAAAGAGGCTAAAAGAGGCTAAAAGGCTCCGTAGTGCTGCAGTGAAACCACATCCATCAGTATTACACATTATCAGCCTGTGTTTGTTTTACTGGAGCGGCAGTCGGACCCACAGAGCCAACATGGCCGCCGCTGTAACCGCTGTTTACACGTTGAGTCTCTGGTTTCCATCAGCTGATCCATTAAATAAAAAAACTTCACAGAGTCAGTGATTAACAGTGTTTCCCTCTAATGAAATAACAGTTTGATAGACTGATGATGGCCAATACTGCGTGTGGTCAGACACACACACACACACACACACGCACACAGACACACACACACACACACACACGGCTAATGCAGCAGTTATTTCTCAGCTCGTTGCCACGGAGATGGCGACTAACATCAACAACATCCTGATACTCACCGACCAATGACATCACTGTTCATATTCAGAGTGGCGTTAAGTCATTCCCAGTTTATTCAGTTCCAGCACTGTTTATTGTGCTGGTTCCCAGACTTTTACCTTATTAAGGAACCGATTCTATCATTTAATAAACCGACTCAGTCACTTATTTTATGGATGTTTTATATTAGATTAAACCTGTACAATGAACCCAAACAGTGAACACAGTAACTGCAGGGAGTTTGTGTAAAACCAGAGATTTTGAGCAGATTATTTCCTGTTTAGGGAACTTTTTACACAATTCTCTGTCTGTTTTATGGATGTTTATTGACATAATAACCTTCCTTTCTGACAAATTCTGTGTTTTCTTCTCATTATTCTATCAGACAGTTTTTTATTACTTGGGTGCTCGGAAATGAAATAGTTGCAGTTGAGAATATTAAATCATTAAGTTTTTTGTTTCAATGTAGAGTTTCTGTTGTACTCGACTGCCAGAGAGTCACTTCACACTCCTGCAATGTTTGAGTAGAAATAAAACCGCTGATAACTGCTGAGGATGCAGTCAAACAAAAGAAAAGAAAAAAAAGAAAAGACTTTAAAAGACTTGAAACATAAATGTTCACATTTGTGCAGCAAATCTGGTGATTTTAAAACAAAATGTCTCCACTGAGGTTAAAATATTTAATCTCTAAAAACTGAAGTGAAAACAAAAGTTAACCAATAAAAGTACAAACTATAATAACTCCACTCTCTCATATTAAACACAATGTGAGCAGTTTGCAATTAAGCACCACCCGTCGTCTCCTGAGAGGATGAAGCTGTGGTTTACAGACGAACAGTGAAGTGATCACGGCGTGGGACTCACAGGGTTGGGGTGTTAGCGTGTTAGCGCTGTAGCTGATAATAGCACAGTCAGACAATTTACAGCGGTTTGTAATTACAGAGGAAGACGCAGTAAAATTAAAGTGGACGTATTAAAGTGCACAGCGGTTTACAGTCCACTGTGTTTATGTAATTACAGGAAGTAACACAACAATCACGCCAAATTAGATCCGAGTTATTGTTCACACGACACATTTACTGTCTGAAATCAGCCTGTAAGGGCTGAGACTGTCATTCCTCAACATAAACAGAAAGCACGTTGTAATTAGAGTCAAACTGTATTTTATATATGAACATATGTACATACACATGTTTCCATCTTCATGTGTAATAAAGCTTTCAGCTGTAAATATAGAAAGAGCCCGTCTCACTTAGAGGTTCTCCACAGACAGACAGACAGTAACATCACCATCACTCTCCGATCACAAAAATATTTTACCTTCAGATCATCATAACTTCATTGAAACTGTCTCTGTTAGTGTTTCCAACAATCACCAGCTGGTTTGGTGGAAATAAATCCTTAATTCACCGACATAGATGGTTAAATGTTTTTAAAATGGCCGCCACGTAGAGGACGTCTGAGCCTCAACTGGAGATTTATCGATTAATCGATCGTAAGAAAATGAGTTTGCTTTGATGATGAATTAATCATCAAATGTTAATTCAGAGTGTCTGCTGTTGTTAATGAAGAGTTTGGACAACAGAAACAACTTGAAGACATTCAGTTTGAACTCTCACACTGAGGATGTTTGCTGCCAATCAGCTGATCGATGAGCAGACAGGAGATAGTGTATCCTCCTCCGTTACCTCTATCTGAGTCTGAGTCCAGCTCTCAGCTCCCTATCTGCTCCCTATCTCCCCCCTCCATCTCTCCCCGGACCACCCCGAAGCTCTCACCCTCCGAGCAGCAGCCTCCTCCACCCGGAAGCTGCGGCACAATGCGTCTTTGTTGTGTGTTTATTGGAGCCTGAGAGCCAAACAGAGCCCCAGTCACAGAGCCGGAGGGGTGGGAGAGGGGTAAGGAAGGGTCGGAGAGGGATGAGGAGAGGGGTGAGGAGGTGTGGGAGAGGGGTGAGGAGAGGGGTGACGAAGGGTCGGAGAGGGGTGAGGAGAGGGGGATGCAGATGAAGGTGATGCAGGGGGAGGAGTCAGTCAGGGACAGGGTGTGTTGGTTTTATGGCTCCTGTCTGGGCGCTGACGCAGCAGCTGGGTGGAGTTCGGTCTGTTTGTAAAAACATTTAAAGTTTATTCTGAAGTAACTCAATTCAGTGATTAATAACAACCATTAAAGCTCTAATATTAAAACAGGAGGAGCAATTAAAGATGAATGTTCATGAAACTGATGAACGCTGACACACTACAACTCCAGAATGTCGGACAAAACAACCCACCAGACTCCATTTACAAAATCAATAACTTTAACTAGCAGATAAAGTTAAAACTTGACAGAAACAAAATAAAACTCACAAAAAATTACTTTGTCAGTTATCGTATGACCACTAACAGTTGTTGTTGTTTGTTCCACTAACAGTAGTTGTTGTTTGTTCCACTAACAGTAGTTGTTGTTTGTACCACTAACAGTAGTTGTTGTTTGTTCCACTAACAGTAGTTGATGTTTGTACCACTAACAGTAGTTGTTGTTTGTTCCACTAACAGTAGTTGTTGTTTGTTCCACTAACAGTAGTTGTAGTTTGTACCACTAACAGTAGTTGTTGTTTGTTCCACTAACAGTAGTTGTTGTTTGTACCACTAACAGTAGTTGTTGTTTGTTCCACTAACAGTAGTTGATGTTTGTACCACTAACAGTAGTTGTTGTTTGTTCCACTAACAGTAGTTGTTGTTTGTTCCACTAACAGTAGTTGTTTGTTCCACTAACAGTAGTTGTTTGTTCCACTAACA
>JAGRRF010012891.1:27287602-27299001 GCA_019097615.1 Morone chrysops
ACTTCAACATGAGTTCTCTCAGAGCGGCACCCAGTGGATGTCACACACACACACACACACACACACACACACACACACACACACACACTCCTGCTGCTGTTGCCAGGCACCTCTGACCCCATAGCGACATGCCTAGCGACCGGGCAACGGTTGCCATGGTGACGACAGATCCACACACTCACACTCCGACAGTGTCCACCAGCTCTGTGACATTCACCCAGCAGGAGAGAGAGAGAGAGAGACAGAGTGGAAACGTCTCCCAGCCAGTGGTCACTCAGGTTACTGCAGTGTAACACTGAAGAAGATCTACTTTATATAATATTCATAGCTACGTCATTATTAGTGTGCCTGAAAAGCACACTACTACCATTAACCATACTTATTATTATTCTTCCGTACGTTTTTCGGTCAACAACTACTCTCGCAGTTTTGGTCGCACATACAGAAAAAAGAGATTAGTGCTATGACTTTTCGTTTCACCAAACAGTTTGCAGATAAATCGCCAAAAATGAATGGGTGTGTATTGGTAGAGTGCTTACAGCTATAGTGTGTGACATTATCACTAGAGTGGGGAGGGAGAGAAAAAAATTGTTAACTGTTCTCAAGGCCTGGACAGCAAACTACACATTGAGTCTGGACCAATGGTCTGGACCCTAACTTGAAAATCTTTCTTTCTTTAGAAATGTTCTAGTGAGTGTTTAATCTCAAGAATAAGAATGATCCTGTTTTAGTTAGAGCGGATTGTTAAACAACCAAACCTACATAATACAGACAGAATTATAAATCTATATAATATAAATATAAACCTAGAGTCCTGTGCTTCAGTGTAGATTTATTCTGTTACCTGAACCCGACCTTGGACCTTCTCTCTGACATTCCCCCCCTGAACCATGGAGGGCAGCTGCAACAGCAGCAACAGTTGCATGATGCTGCAACTTTGGAAGATCAAACTTTAGTGCTGGTGGTTGTGTGAGTGTGTGAGACTGTGTGTGTGTGTGTGTGTGTGTGTCTGTGTGTGTGTGTGTGTGTGTGTGTGAGTTATGATGCTCCGTTGGGCTCAGCTGGCTGCTTTTAATGGAAAATCAGGGCATTAGACACACACACACAGACACACACATTGGTCCTGGTATTCCACATATTTCAGCTGTGTGGTCATCACTCTAATACACACACACAACCCCTCCCCACACACACACACAGACACACACACAGTGTTATGAATAATGTGGTCGTTCTTGCAGCTCTGCAGAAAAGATCATTTTAATATCAACGCTTTATTAATTGCAGCCATGTGTGTTTCCACTTGTGTGTGTGTGTGTGTGTGTGTGTGTGTGTGTGTGAGAGGTAGAAAGCAGTAAAACACTGGTTGGATGGTGAAGTACTTTTTGCTGATGGAGGAATATTGAACTGGAGCTGCTGTGACTTAATGAAATTTGTTAATTTTGTGTGTGTGCACATGTTTGTGTGTATGTGTGTGTGTGTGCTTTAGTGTGTTGAAGTGGATTTTTAGTTAAAGAGCTGCAACCTTTTAATTGTGTGTGTGGGGAAGTTAATGAAATGAGCAGACCAGAATCATTAAGACACATTGATTTTCAATCTTTCAGAAAACTCAACTTCTCTCTACTTTCACTGCTTTAGTGTGTGTGTGTGTGTGGTGTCAGATTATCCGGTGCCATTTGAGTCGAGCTGACATATTCAGGACACAGCCTTTCTCAGTCTTTTCAGCAGCATTGGAGATGAAGTGTATTGTTCATTTCTCTCACACACACACACACACACACACACACACACACTGTTTACCTGCGATGAGGCTCACAGGTAGATCAGGTTCCCATCAGCTCTAAATCCATTATGTTGTTTCCCTGACTGCGTTTTGTTGGTTACTATGGAAACCTGCAGCCACCATGACAACACCGCTCTGCTGTGTGTGTGTGTGTGTGTGTGTGTGTGTGTGTGTGTGTGTTTATCTCTTATGGACAGGCTCTGTAGTGATGTGACTGTATAAATATTAGAAATATTTGATGTACCTGTAGTTACTGTGACATCACCTGTACAGGTAATATTAGCAACAATAACACATCAATGTTGCTAAGCTAATATTATTTCAGCTGCAGTTCAGTGAGTAAAATGAGCTTTTATTAGCATTAGCAATCTGAGCTACATTCACATTAGCTCTTGTAACTTTGGCTGTATTAGTTTAATGAATATTAGTTTAATTAATGTTAGCTGTAACATTCTGTAAAAATATCAGGTTTTGTGACTTTAGCTTTAGCAGCATTAGCTGTAAAGCAACGACCTAGCCAACTTTAAAATTTGTACTGCGCTGTACAAACACTGTAGCATCAGCTGTATTAATATCAGCTCTATTAAAATGAGCTTAAGTACCTAACATTATCTATAGTGGGGTCTGTAATGTAACAGCTCAATATAATTATAGTAATATTAGCTGTGCTGACGTTGGTCGTGTTAACTGTGGGGTGAAATATATTGATCAGTTCAGGGACTGATTAGTTTTGATGCGTTATCAATACACTTGTATATGTGTTACTGCTGTAATTAAACATGTTGACCGTATATAATGTTTATTAAATAGGCTCCCAGATGTAGTTATGGGTCCCAAAACTCTGTGTATCTCCTTTATTTCCTTCTCCTTCCTTAATTAAAATGTCTTCCTGCTGCTGGATCATAATTAGCACAGAATTGAATTTTCTGTTTCCCAATTAAGAAGTGTCAAACTATTTAAATGAAACCCTCTGTCTGTGTCTCTGTAGTATTGGTATGAGGGGGACGAGGCCGGCGATCTCCCGGTGGATTTCTCTATCGTCTGGGATGGAGATTTCTTCATCGACAAGCCTGCAACTATGAAAGGTAAAACCAGTTCATCCTCATCTTCAGAGACTCATTTCCCATCCTGATAACAGCGATAGCTTTCTGGGTTTAATGAGAATTATAAAAATGTGTTTAATCTAAATTAACATTTTATATGCAAAATATAATTGACTTTAATTTATTTCCTATTATAAAGTTTGCCAACTTCTCTTCCTTACTTCATTACTTCCTGTAATTCTTTGGTCACTTTTTAAAAATGTTTTTCAAACTGTTTGAATCATTTATTTATGAGCACAGTGACAGAAAATAAAGCTCAATATATGTATGTATGTATATATATATATATATATATATACATATATACATATATATATACATATATACATATATATATACATATATATTAAATACAATAAAAGTATAGATATAAATGTGATGATTATGTTTGATGAACATAATGGCTAAATAAAAAAATATCATACATAAACTTAATTTAAACGGCACATTTCTACACAAACAACCTCAATAGTGCAATAAAACAGACAATAACATCTTATTTTATTGGTGTAAATGTATATTAGTAAAGTATATTACAGTATTTTTAAGGATATATTATCAATATAATTTTACTTTGCTCTTAATAAATAAGAATAAAGATATATGTAACAAAGTCATTGAATCTGTAATCATGTATCTAGAAGAACAACAATGAAGTGAATTGTCATGTGGATCAATAAACTTGATTTTGTATCTGTGTGTCAGCGTTACTCTATAAGTGCGAGGCTCAGCGCTCCAGCTGTGGTCAGTGCCTCAAAGCGCCCGCCGCCTTCGAATGCGGATGGTGCACCGAAACCAGGAAGTGTCTCCTGCGCCAACACTGCCCGTCAGCCGAACAGAACTGGATGCACCACGGCCGGCACAACCTGCGCTGCAGCCACCCGCGCATCAGCAAGGTAGGAATCCAACCGGCAACCTCGCCTGCGCTGAGGGGGCGGTCTGGTTCCAGTTTAATAAGAAACATAATAAACAATCAATCACTGATTGATTGATCTCCTCCCCCACAGATTGACCCTCTGACTGGCCCTCGGGAGGGGGGGACACGGGTGACGATCGAGGGGGAGAACCTGGGTCTGCAGGTGAAGGAGATCGCTCACGTCCAGGTGGCAGGAGTCCGCTGTAACCCCGTTCCCTCGCAGTACATCAGCGCCGAGAGGTCGGTCTGCGCTCGCGTGTGGAGTGAACATGTGACAGAGCGTGTCAGAGCCGTTTGCTGACTGTCTCTCTCTCTGTCTCTCTCTCTGTCTCTCTCTCTCTCTGTCTGCAGGATCGTGTGCGACATGGCCGAAGCTCTCCTCCCTCACTCTCCCGGCGGTCCCGTTGAGCTCTGCATCGGTGTCTGCAGCGCCGAGTATCGGACGCTGTCCACCCAGACGTACTCCTTTGTGGTGAGTGTGTCAGATTTAACGCCATCAATAAATCTTCCTCTCTACATCAGTATCTCACCTTTAGGAGCAAAAGTGGGTTTGGATGCTTCATTTGGTGTAGATATAAACACAATCTCATTTTATTAAAGCACATTTACTACGTCACTGAATGTCCTCTGTAAGGAACCAGTGTTTGTACATTAATCCTAGTGTGTGATGTGGAACAGCGAGCTGGTAGTCAGTCACTCTCCAGAGTTAACAGAGCTAACCAGCCGTGAGCAGCCACTGTCAGACTGTGAGAGTCCACTGAAGCTTCTACACTCACTGAAGAACATTCTTGTAGCTCAGCTAGCAGCTGTGTTTCCACATATTACTGCCCCAACCAAGCCTTCATTTTAAGAGTCATATCTGCTGTCTAATTCTCACTGGTAACCCTCCTCCTCCTCCTCCTCCTCCTCCAGAGCCCCAGTTTCAGTCGTGTCCTTCCAGAGAAGGGACCTGTTTCTGGGGGAACCAGACTGACGGTGACGGGTCGACATCTGGACGCCGGCAGCACCGTCACCGTTTACATCGACAAGGAGGAGTGTCTGTTTGTGAAGTCAGTTTGGATCGGTTGACTCACCATAAACAAACAAATAAACATGTTAATGAATGAACAAATCTATAAATACATACCTCCTCTTTCCCAGACGCACCAATCGGGAAATAATCTGCATAACTCCCGCCTCTGTGTCGGGCTCTGGCCCCGCCCCCATCCGGCTGATGATTGACAGGGCCGAGGTGACAAGCTCGGACACCAAATACATCTACACCGAGGACCCGACCATCACCAGCATCGAGCCCAACTGGACCATCCTCAAGTAAATACTCCACATCCAGACCCTCCTCCTCCTCAGGAATAATCAGATAATTAATCAGAGTATTGATCTGTAACCTGTGTGTGTGTGTGTGTGTGCAGTGGCAGTACAGTGATCACAGTGACAGGAACCAACCTGTTGACCATCCAGGAGCCCAAAGTCAGAGCCAAGTATGGAGGAGTGGAAACCAACAATGTGAGAACTTTTAACTCTCAAACTCTCAAAACACAGCAGAGGGTCTCAACATGTGGTCAGGACCCCTCAGAGGGTCTCAACATGTGGTCAGGACCTCTCAGAGGGTCTCAACATGTGGTCAGGACCTCTCAGAGGGTCTCAACATGTGGTCAGGGGGTCAAAAAGGATGAATATAATTTCCTCTCTCTCTCTTCAGTTCTGCACTGTAGTCAACGACAGTACGATGACGTGTTTGGCTCCTGGTTTGGTCTACAGTAAACCGAACCCACCAGAGGGGGCGCTGCGCCCTGATGAGTTTGGCTTCATCTTTGACCAGGTAACACACACACACACACACAGTAAACACTACTACATGTAGTGGAGGCCTCCAGTTTAGGCTGTTTTAATAGTCTTTAATCTGACTTGTGTGTGTATATACATATATGTGTATATATATATATATATATATATGCGCTGACCCTGTTCACTACTGCACAGACTCTGACTCTGAATGGCTGCATCTAGAATATTTTGGCTTTACTTTTGTACAGTGGGAGGAAGTGGAGACGTCCATCTTTTATATGTAGATGGTTCGTTACTTAAACGGGAACGTTTTGATTTAATTTCAGTGGCAGCAAACACGCAGTAAATGTGATACCTGAGCTCATCTACACACTGTAAGGATGACTGAAGTAACGTAACTACAACGAACCTGCTAGAGAGAAATAATCAATAGCTGCAGCTTTACTTTAATTATCTGTGTGAGGGGAATCATATACATACATATATACCAAGGATGGGGCCCTGAGGAACACCACAGCACAGTTTCACTGATTTGTAGATGAGCAGCAGCAACTTGTTAAATGTTAATATTATTTTAATATTAAATCAATATTCTGGTTCTGTCCAGGTTTCCTCTCTGCTGGTCCTCAACTCCACCCCCTTCACACACTACCCCAACCCGACCTTTGACCCCCTGGGGAATTCTGGGATCCTAGAGGTCAAACCAGGGTCACCTATCATCCTCAAGGTGAGAAAATGACACACAGAAGAAGAAGGGACTCAATCTTTAGAGTGCTGTCATTATTGAATTGTTATTATTTTAATGTGAATGTTAAAAGTTATAGAAGTGTAATAAAAGTCATTATCTGTGAAATGATAGTAATTATTGCTGTTTACACTGATAAAAACTGTATTTGGACAGTTTACCAATGCTTATACACTGATAAACAACATTTATTCAACTTCCATCATTATACAACATATCTGTCAGTTAACTAACAAATCCATTTAAAATGACACAACAAATACTTTTTTACTGTTTTACATAATTTTAGACATGTATTAACAGTAATAACATTAAAACAGTTTATTAAATAAACAATAAATATGATTTATAGATTTGCAAATGTATTTAAATCTTTTTATGTGTAAAAAAGTACCATTTCTTTAAATAAGCAGTAATTTTATGATTATTTACAGTTAGATTTTTCATGTTATTTTACATTAGACATGTAAATTAATTAATTAATATTTCCATGTATTTAAAAACAAATCTGTAACATAAATGTGAACAGATTTTATTTACATTTTTACTTTTACGGGAAATAGTTCTTTTTACTTATTTTACTTTCACTACATGTATATGATACTTTGCAGATTTAGATTTATGATATGAAAATAATCACTTTATAAATGATGGCGTATTATTATAGATTACATTACACTCACATATATACAGTGTATTCTGCATAGTGAGTACTTTGGGTGCTATTACGTATATTTTGATGCTAATACTTAAAAAAAACTTGAATGCAGGTCTAGAGTATTTCTCCACTGTGGTTCTAGTTCTGGTTCTAAGTACTGGTTCTGGTTCTAAGTACTTGTTCTATGGTTTCAGGGTAAGAACCTGATCCCTCCGGCTCCTGGGAACAACCGTTTGAACTACACGGTCCTGATCGGAGAGTCTCCCTGCCTGCTGACCGTGTCAGAGAACCAGCTGCTCTGTGATTCACCAGATCTCACCGGAGAACAGCGAGTCCTGGTGAGTGACGGGAACCTTTGCCCCGCCCTCAGCACACCAACGCTGATACGTGATTGGTTACACACTTTTATGGACTTTAATGGCTGCCCTTTTGCATTTTGAGGTTAATCGGTTAGTTGACGATGTCACAGAAAAAACATTACATTTTTATTTTAATCAATAACAAATACGATCATTCAGAATAATCAATAATATACTGTCAACATATTTAAAGAGTGAAGAAAGAAAAGAAGAGAGAATGAATGAGAGGAAGAGAGGAGGAGAGGATAGAGGAAGAAAGGGAAAGAGGTTTGGGAAGGAAATTAATTAGTGAAGGAAAGAGAGGAGGTAGAGGAGAGGAGGAAGGAGGGAAAAAGAGAAGAGTAGGAAGAAGAAGATAAGGTAAAGAGAGTTGAGAAGGTGAGAAAGGAGGGAGACGGAAAGAGGGGAGAAAGGAAGGACAAGGAAGAAGAGGAGGAAAGATGGGAAAGTGGAGTAGAAGAGGAGAGAAAGGGAGGAAGAGGAGGGGAGGAGGTCTTTATAAAGGTGAAAGTCATTAAGAAGAGCCGCAGGGAATCATGGGTAATTGGTCTGATGTCACAGATCAGAGGGCGACACACACACACACACACACACACACACACACACACACACAGATGTTCAAAGTAAACAGACAAACTATTGATACATTATTAAAACTATTGATTATTAATCAATACAAAATGTCCTGTCAGTGCTTCCTTTCTTTTATCTGCTCATCTTCATCATTTATTCATCAGTTTGTTCTTCATCTGTTTCATAATCGATATCAATAAAAAGGAAACGCTTTAATAAAACATTCATAGATAGATCATTAATAACCAGTCTGTACAGTGTGTGTGTACGTGTGTGTGTGTGTACGTGTGTGTGTGTGTACGTGTGTGTGTGTACGTGTGTGTGTGTGAGTGTGTGTCAGTCTCTGGATCTGGACCCCCTCTAGGACCAGATCTAGGACCGGTTCCAGTGCAGCCCTGATGTTAACAGTCTCTGTCTCTCTGTAGATCCTCGTTGGTGGTCTGGAGTACTCCCCGGGTACGCTCCATATCTACTCCGACAGCGCCCTGACACTGCCCGCCATCATCGGAATCGGAGCGGGTGGAGGCGTGCTGCTCATAGCGATCATCGCCGTGCTCATCGCCTACAAGAGGAAGACTCGCGATGCCGACCGGACGCTGAAGCGCCTCCAGCTGCAGATGGACAACCTGGAGAGCCGGGTGGCGCTAGAGTGCAAGGAGGGTACGTTCTGTAGTGTGAGGATGTTGTGGTTCATTCTGACTTACAAACAAATGACTGTAAGAATGTAAACAAACAAACAAACCTACGTGCAGCTCGTAGAAGGTCACTTCCTCCCCTTTACTTGGATATGCTATGCTAGGCTAATCTACGTTGAAAAGACAATCACATTCTGAAGCTGGTTAAAAGATAAATACGATAAGATGTATATAATAAGATGTATAAATGTATATACATTAACGTTAACGTTTAAGGCCCTCAGTATGGAAATAAAAATCTAAATAACTGTCTCTCTTTCCTTTCCTCCCTGTCCAGCCTTTGCAGAGCTGCAGACGGACATCCAGGAGCTGACCAACGACATGGACGGAGTGAAGATTCCCTTCCTGGAGTATCGGACCTACACCATGAGAGTCATGTTCCCTGGAATAGAAGAACACCCCGTCCTCAAAGAACTGGACGTACGTACAACAAATGTCCCTCCATTACCTAGAGAACAAACACCGGGAACATTACAGAAACAGTCCGAGCTGCTCTTAAAATCTGTGTAGTGGAACAGAACAACCCTCTACAGCGTCTGGGCCTCGGTGCCGCTTTAATTAAGCGAACCCAGCGGGAAGCTCTGGGCCGCTGAGCCTCCATTCTCTGCATCCACAGACATGAATTAGATTTTCTCAGTTTCTAATAACTAGGTGTGGAAGTACATCAGTCTCTGGCTGGAAGCATTTCCATGAATTGGATGAGAAATGGCAGAAAAGTTTCTTTTCCTGAAGCTCTCAGTGGAACCAGTGAAACTCCAGAGGTTTCCTGTCTCCTTAATCCAATCTGAATCTGTTTAATGTTGTTATTTCTGTTTAATCTTTGTCCTGGTTTTGATTTATTGAGCTTTCTATGGAAACTAGGTTTATATTACAGTGTATACAGTGAGATAGTATGAATTTTACCTCCCACCGCAAATGTCGACGTGAGCTTCAAAAAAGTCGTCCATTTCGAATTTAATGTGCAATTTTGCCACAATTTTTGCCATTTCCATGACTTGTATTTTAACTCCTTCTAGGGACAAAAATCACATTTTATATATTTTTTATATAACGTATGTCTGCATGCAGCCCTGCTGTAACCCTAATCCTAACTTCAGCACACCTTCTCCCTTCTGCCCCAAATATTATCTTTATAGTTCCTGCGCCATCTACTGACTACAGTAACATGATAACAGTACAATGCCCTTGTATGTATGTAACATGAACACAGTTCACATTTTGGCAAATTGGCACCATTAATATTATTGCTGAATTAGCTATTAGCAGAATCTGAATAAAACTTTATTTCTTTCGATGTGTACAGTGAGACCAGTGTTCCCAGTTATTCAGTTCAATTCAATTAAATTTTATTTGTATAGCGCCATTTCATAACAGAAGTTATCTCAGGACACTTTTCAAATAGAGCAGGTCTAGACCGAACTCCTTATAAAATTTACAGAGATATCTCAGTGCACTTTTCAAATAGAGCAGGTCTAGACCGAACTCCTTATAACATTTACAGAGACCCAACAGTACCACCACGAGCAAGCGCAGGTCTAGACCGAACTCCTTTTAACATTTACAGAGACCCAACAGTACCACCATGAGCAGGCACTTGGCAACGCGAACTCCTTATAACATTTACAGAGACCCAACAGTACCACCATGAGCAAGCACTTGGCAACGATTATCAGACACTAACTGTAAGATGTGTGTGTGTTTCAGTCTCCAGCCAATGTAGA
Source organism: Morone chrysops (assembly GCA_019097615.1). Lineage (NCBI taxonomy): Eukaryota > Metazoa > Chordata > Actinopteri > Moronidae > Morone > Morone chrysops. The sequence goes on from JAGRRF010012891.1 coordinate 27,297,941, forward strand.
GAAAGCTCTGCGTCTGTTCAGTCAGTTACTGAACAACAAGATGTTCCTGCTGACCTTCATCCACACGCTGGAGGCTCAGAGGTCGTTCTCCATGAGAGACCGAGGCAACGTCGCCTCGCTGCTCATGGCTGCTCTGCAGGTACCTCTTAACAACCTCTTAAGTTAACCAGCTGATTAATATTTATTAATACTTACTAATGGTTGTTAATCGATGGCCAGTGGCTAACTGTTCATCTCTATTTTTAGATGTTTTTAGCGTTCATATCCATTGATAACTGGTTAATAGATTTTTTTACTGTTAATATCAGTTAATAGCTGGTTATCAGTAGATAAACTGTTGTTTATTTAATATTTGTCTCTTCAGGGTCGTATGGAATATGCTACAGTGGTGTTAAAGCAGCTGCTGGCCGACCTGATTGAGAAGAACCTGGAGAACAGAAACCATCCCAAACTGCTGCTGAGGAGGTCAGAACACCTTTAAAAACAAACTGCAGACAAAAAAAGAGAAAGAAGTTATTCTGCTTTTCTTGACATTTTATTATAACTTATAACTCCATGTTACCTTAGAGACAGCTGTGTTGAGTAACCTTTGACCTCTGACCTCTGTGATTTTAGGACGGAGTCTGTAGCTGAGAAGATGCTGACAAACTGGTTCACCTTCCTGCTGCATCGATTCCTCAAGGTAACCATCACCTCATCATTTGTCCTCTCTTTCCTTCCTTCCTTCCTTCTTCTACCTCGTTAAGCTCTTCCTCTTCAGTCTGTCACCAATCAGATCACGGCTACAGTTGATTTATTCCCAGGAGATGAAGGAGATGATGGTTGAATCCTGCTGCTGATGAGTTTACAGGATTAAGTTTGTTTTCTGTCTGTCTGTCTGTCTGTCTGTCTGTCTGTCTGTCTGTCTGTCTGTCTGTCTGTCTGTCAGGAGTGTGCAGGTGAGCCTCTCTTCATGCTGTACTGTGCCATAAAGCAGCAGATGGAGAAAGGGCCGATCGACGCCATCACCGGAGAGGCTCGCTACTCTTTGAGTGAAGACAAACTGATCAGACAGCAGATCG
>JAGRRF010012891.1:27299092-27312720 GCA_019097615.1 Morone chrysops
CACACACACACACACACACACACACATACACACACACACACACACACACACACACACACTCCTGTTTTCCTCACTGTGGTAGTGAGAGTGTAATAAAGTTCAGGCCAATGACTCCTGTCCGTCTGTTTGTCTGTCTCTCAGACTCTGATGTGTATCCCTCCGGAGGGCGAGGCAGGGACGGAGGTGCCAGTGAAGGTGCTGAACTGTGACACGGTGACTCAGGTCAAAGACAAACTGCTTGATGCCGTTTATAAAGGAATCCCGTTCTCTCAAAGACCTCAGGCCGACGACATGGACCTCGGTAACTATTTACTTCACAAACTTAATGTTAAAGGATCCATCAGCCTTCTTACTGTCAAACCAACTGTTCCTAATTTACATCAAAGATCCACTTAATGTTAATGAACTGACTGATCTCTCTGTAGTATTTTTCACAGAAATTAGTATATAAGTATACATGAGTCTGCTGATCTTCTATTTTATTACCCACAAACTTCATGTTTAAACCATAGCATTCTAAAACAGCTAACGTAGCTTAGCTGCTCCAGAAACAGACTGACTTAATATTTATGTTTTCAGAGTGGCGTCAGGGTCGACTGACCAGGATCATCCTGCAGGATGAAGACGTGACCACCAAGATAGAGAGCGACTGGAAGAGACTGAACACACTGGCTCACTACCAGGTAGGCACACATTTATTACCTTCATAATAATATTATACCTTCTGTTTTCAGTCATGTTTGTTTGTCTTTCAGCAGACATCTGATAAAACCAGGTTATCTGTCTTTGTCTTTGCAGATATTCAGTTAATTCATTTTCTGCGTTGGGATGTCTGAAGGAGTTTTACAGTGGTAGACAATTTGAAACAGGATGCATAATTTAATTTAATCAATTTAAATAAAATATCTTGTTCTGTGCTCAATGGTAGTAACTATAGGCATTTTTGTAAAATAAAGTATATTGTTTTAGTAATTGTACATATTAAAGTTTTTATTTCCAAATGTTAACACCCTGTTTCTCAGTTAGGCCATATTCACTTCATTAAAGGACAGATTATTTGACCTTTATTTTAGTAGGAATATTCCCATTGCAATTCAAACTCTCTTTAACAGCAACGTTTCACATTATGATGTGAGTTAGCAGTGTTCAGCAAACTGTTGTTCTGGATGAATTTGGACTTTTCTGATCTACTGTTTCTCTCTTATTGCCTGCACATTGACAAGACAATCAAGGCCTTATTTGACCTATTTCAGTCATAAGCAGACTTCATAATCTAACCTAGAGAGCCATGTCACTGTCATGCTGTATTTTAATGCAGCTTCAGAAGCAGATTAAAAGCTTTAAACTTTAACATTTTCTCTCACTGGATGACGATAGTGGGAGTCTGAGTGAGTTCTGGTTCTTTATCAGCTCCTGTAGTGGCACATGTGGAGTCTATCCAGATTGTGAACGGGATGAGAATCGACTGAGTTAGCTGACTGAATGGATAATTAGTCAGCTGATTGATGGAGCGATTGGCTGATTGACTGATTTGTCGCTGTGTGTTGCCAGGTAACAGATGGCTCCCTGGTGGCACTGGTCCAGAAGCAGGTTTCCGCCTACAACATTGCCAACTCCTTTACCTTCACCAGATCGCTGAGCAGATACGGTACAGGTGCACACACACACACACATTAGCTATTAGCTGATAATTAATCAGAGAAAGTGATTAACTCCTCTCTCTCTCTCTGCGTCCTCAGAGTCGTTACTTCGAACGTCCAGCAGTCCTGACAGTCTGAGATCCAGAGCTCCGATGATCACCCCAGACCAGGAGACAGGTAGGCGACTGCAGCAGCAGCAGCAGTATTTGTAGGGAATCTATCAGAACCTCATGACTCAATTCTGATCCTATTTTTTGCAGACATATTTGTAATGATCCATAATTAGGATAAGCTGATGAATTAACTTCCATTATCTTTTATTTACGGACTTAGATACTTACCAATTAAAGCTGCAATCGACTTTGCAAACGTTACTACTACTCTACTGAACGTTAATACTTTTATGGCACTGACTGAACCGCGTCAATACGGCTGAGTATCAGAAAATGCCCTCATTTGGTACCAAATTTCAAGACCAACAGAGTAAAACTAAAAAACATTTTTAGACCACGAGTCTGCACAGACAAAGTGAACTTTGTTCTGCCTGTTAGCTAGCCAGTACAGCTAACCTGTATCTGTTTGTCTATGAGTCCGTTCACCTCCTCGCCAGATCGGGGGACGGAGAGCGTTTCAGATGACATGGGGTTGTTTACAGATCGACAAGTAAAAGTTGACGGTGGATGCATTTTGTTTTCTTCCACCTCTAAGTATTAGTAGTAGTTGTGAGCAGTTACTGCAGGCTGTATACTGTGTGCACTGCACTGTACAGTATATATAGTATATTGTGTGTTTTCAGGGACTAAACTGTGGCACCTGGTGAAGAATCACGAGCACAGTGATCAGAGAGAAGGAGACCGAGGCAGCAAGATGGTTTCTGAGATCTACCTGACCAGACTGCTGGCTACCAAGGTAACACAAAGTGGTGGACTGAGGGACGTTTCCATCCATAGAGGCATTTCTGTGTAAGTGGGTTTTTGCATCTAAAGTGAAACATTAATTTGAAATTTGAATTATGGCTGTCTTCCCACCACTAGGGGACGCTGCAAAAGTTTGTGGATGACCTGTTTGAGACTGTGTTTAGCACCGCCCACCGAGGCTCTGCTCTCCCATTGGCTATCAAATACATGTTCGACTTCCTGGATGAGCAAGCCGACAAACGACAGATCAGCGACCCGGATGTCCGACACACCTGGAAGAGCAACTGGTGAGAAAATCCACTGATAATAAAGACACAAGTTTAAAGACAGTTTAAAGAACTAACAGATCTTTCCTCTCCATGTCTGCAGCCTTCCTCTCAGGTTCTGGGTGAACGTCATAAAGAATCCTCAGTTTGTGTTTGACATCCATAAGAGCAGCATCACCGACGCCTGTCTGTCGGTCGTCGCTCAGACCTTCATGGACTCCTGCTCGACGTCCGAACACCGGCTCGGCAAAGACTCTCCGTCCAACAAGCTGCTCTATGCTAAAGACATCCCCAACTACAAGAGCTGGGTGGAGAGGTAGCTAGCATGCTAACCAGCTAATAAACTGTAATGCACAAAATAAGAACTGGGTGTAGATGTAGCTAACTTATCATGGGTAAATTAACGTTAAAGCAGCACATTAGCTTGTTGATGCAGTTAGTAAAGTTACACTACGGCTGTGTGTGTGTCCTGTAGGTACTACAGGGATATTGCCAAGATGCCCAGCATCAGTGATCAGGACATGGACGCCTACCTGGTAGAACAGTCCCGTCTCCATGGCAACGAGTTTAACACACTGAGTGCGCTCAGTGAGCTCTACTTCTACATCAACAAGTACAAGGAAGAGGTGAGTGTGTTGGTTGTTGCAGTGGTCGTCAGTGTCAGGTTTGATATTATATTTTATTTTTTAACAATGGAGACATGATTCAAATGAAGTTATACCCTTGAAAGTACATGTAAGGGGTGTAAAGATTTACTGATACATCAGAAATTGGTTGTAATGTTATAGGTGTGACTACATCGCTACTCAGACCCCTGGGTTGATTTTAAATGTACCATAAACTGATGGTCTGATTCTAAAGTTATGGTTTAGTTTACTGAAGCTTTGCTGCAAACAGTGTCTTGTGAAAGGTAAAAGGTCAATGCCAGGGTCTCACCACAAGAGAGACGAGAGTAACGTTAGTGCAGCGTGGCTCCCCAGCAACGGCAATCAACTGGGCGGGGTCTTAGGTAATGATGGCAGGAAGTCTTTTTTCCAACTTTTGTCATTTTGAAGAAAAAAATACTTTGTACAATGTAACCTTTATAGAATTTGGCTTATTTAAATGTAGAATGGAAAATGTCTACAATAAACAAATGTTAAATGGTACTGTATCAGATTGCATCATATCGATTTGTTCCAAATGAAAATGCATCTTTGCTGAATCATGTCGTAGTCCATGTATCTGGATACCTATCGGATCATCTTAGAAGGGACAGGAGCACACTGCTATAATTTCTTTCCTCTGTCTCGGCAGATCCTGACGGCGTTGGACCGGGATGGGTACTGTCGCAAACACAAACTGAGGCACAAACTGGAGCAAGCCATCAACCTGATGTCTGGGAGCAGCTGAGAGGAGGCAAAGGACGAATGGACTGATGGACCGATGGACTGATGGATGGATGGGGGGATGGGAAAGAAGAATGGGGGATGGGGAATTGAGGGCATTTTGTTTTTCTGAACTGTTTTAACAGTCAGCTGAACTGCTCAGTGTTGGACCGAACTGACAGCCACAGCTCCGGCCCTTTACGAATCAATCTATCAGCAATTTATTTGTCAATTGATTGATCGATTGATTTGAAGACTGATTAACTGGCTGGCTGGGCCCCAACTACCTCCGTTCGGTTGGTTTTTTGGGGTGGAAAATCTGTTTCCAAACCGATTTGGATACATTTATGACATGAATTCAACGTGTTATTGCAAATAAACTAACCTTCTCGATGCATCTGTCGGTTTGGATTTGGATGTAAATTCACTGTAGGTGTAAGCAGGGATCAAAGTAAAGGGGGCGTGGCTGTGGAAAGACCTGAAAACTAGGCTAAAGACTGTGTCAGGTTTCACCAAACAATGGATATGGCGTGAGGACTGATTGACCTGACTTCAGGATTTGCAGCTTGGTACGGATGCTGGGTTGAAGAGCAAAAGGTCAAGTCAAGTTTCCGTCAAAGCTATGGACTTCACCATGAAAGGCTTGTTCTGGTCTGAAGGATCAAGAAACTAAGCTGTGTGTCTGAAAGTCACAGTGAAATTGCAGCAGACTTGACCTTACCTAAAGAGCCTCATTGTAGTCTGGACAAATCCAGGCTGAATATTAAAAGGTCAAGTCGAGGCTCAATGCAGAAATTCGAAGCCTCTTTACTGATGTCTTTATTTTGGCCCCGTTTATCCTCACCCTGAATCCTTCGCCTTGTTTGAAAGGATCCTGATTAAGACGTTCAGGTCAAGCTTTAAGGAAGGAAGTCTCGCAGTCCATCTTGAACTTGTTTGCGAAGGATTCAGAAGGTTGTTTCAAGCTTTAATAAAAGAGAAGGAAGCAAATAAATTGATGTCCCAAAAACTGATGGCTTGGTCTGACCATGAAATCACTGCTTCATCTCGAAATATGTGGAATCTAGGTGGAAAATACGGGAACTGAATGAGCTGAGACAATTTGACTTGACCTTGGACTGTTCAGCTTCAGCCTCGTCAGGATCTAGAAGTTTCTAAGTTGCTGTTTTAAATAACCACTTAATGTTTTTTCTCTGGACAATCACTCTGTACCACAGCACACTGAGCCCGATGCCTACTGACCGACCAGTACCTGTGTCCATAAACCCGTCCTCTCGTCCCGCCATCTTTTTTTCCTTTCCCTCCCTCCCCAACTCCTCCAACTTTGCTTTACCCTTGTCCTAATTTCGTCTATCTTCCCCTTTTTCCATCCATTTCCTCTTTCACCCCACTTTTATTCTTCCCTTCCCCTCAACCCTGCTCCCTCATTGGTCAGTCATGCTGGCCTCTGGTCATCCTATTGGCCAGGAAGACTCTTTAGTAATTTACTGCCCGACCAATCAAGACTGTGGAATTCACCGGAATCGTGAATAATTAAACAGAAATGAATCCAGAATTACATTTTGAATACATTCCAGCACAGGCACACCGGCAAGGTCTGTAAATAAGCAGGTTGACTTGCGATATTTTCAGAAGCGAAGAACTTCTGAAAGTGGACTGACTGGCAATTTTCAGGACCAGAACAACCTGGAAAATGGGGTTCTGGATTCAGCACCAGTCAGTAAACTTTGATGCTGGTTGGTGCAGATCACTTTATCGTCAGACCTTGCACATACGCCCACATACAGCCATGCTTTACAGCGCCATGCTTACCGTGCCCAGGGGGAAATACTGTGCAGAGCTACAAGCCCAGTGCCATGTAAAGACCGGACCGGATCACGTCAGAACTGGACCGGACTTGGACCAAACCCGGATCAAAAACAACCTGGAATGGGGTTTTAACCGGACTGTACTCAAGAACTTTTAAGACTTGTGGCCATAATTGTAAACAACAAAAAAAGAAAGATGATAATAATAATAATGATAAAGTATAAAAAAGAATACAAAAAGAAAGGAAAAAAAGAAATATTGAAATGTTAACATGTAATAAGAACTTTGTGGATTTGACAGTATGGATTTTAAGGAGCTGAACTTGTATAAAGCTGAACATTATGCTACATCAGAGTCTGGAGGAAGAGAGAGAGAGAGAGAGCCAGGAGACTGAGACCGAACCAACCCCATGATCACACCACCAGACTAAACCCGATCGAACCGGAGTTAACCGGGCTGTTTGGAACCTGAACTGAATCTTCTGAAACTTTTTTAGCCAAACTGGATGTTTGTTTGAAAAGAACAGGAGGGTATTAGACGGAGGGGTGGACTGGAGGTTCGTTTGGAGGGGTTAAATTGTTGCATGTGTAGCTTCTGGTGGAGTCTTTGTTTTGATGAGCTCTTGTTGCGCTCTTGTACATCCTAAAGAAGAATGAGGGTGCTTTCACACTGCCAGCTCAGTCTACAACCTTCAAATTATACTTCAGTCCACCTGGATGGTCCAAGACAAGCAGCAACCCTCTTGACGCTGGTAAACAGAACAGACAAAGTTCGAACCAAAACTGAACGCAGTGTGAAACGCTCTCGTTCTCTGTATGAAATGTAGGATGAAGGACTTTCTAACATGGCAACGCTGCACCCCCTCATCCCCTCATACACCTCTTTCTTTCTGTGGTTGAACATTTTCACTTTGCACAGCTGGATTGTTTATATTGTTTAAAGGTCTATTTTAGGTCCAATGTTTGTCAAAATTATAGTCCAACGATGATACTTGACCTTCTGAATCCACACTGCTGGCACCAGTGACTTAAATCAGAAGTTTTTTGCTCATATGTGACTCATATCTGACAGCGTGATCAACATAGACCACATGATCTGATCTTGACTGGTGGGGCCACCTTCATATGTTGTCCAAATCAGATAAAGGTCTGAATTTTTGTAGTCTGACCAGTGCCTGAATTGGGCCAGTACTCACCAGTACTGAGCACTTCTTATTGGGTACCGCCACCTGTGGTGAGCATGGCCGTACCCACTACTGAGGTTTCCATACGGTATAAAATAAAAGTAATGAAATATTTGCTTAAATTACCTTGGTGCCTCCAATCCCCGTCTAGCAAGTTCAGTGTTTGAATCTCAGTATTTCTAAAACCCTGCGTACAGCAGTGCTGTTGAGGTAATCTTAAACATCCACCTAACATCTCTGTGTAAACACACAGCGTAACGCTTAGAACACTGAAAATATCCTATAAAAAAGAATTTAAAAACAGCAAAACAATCAGGGCTGTGCGGAATTAGGGTACTGATACCTTTTTTAGTCCAATCCAGGCACTAGATGCGACCTCAGTGTGACCTATACATCATTTTTTATCTACATTCGTCATGCACGAGACCTGTTCATTATGAAATAATCAGATCTGAGCAATAAATCAGAATTTAGTGCTAATGCTTGCAATGTGAACGAAGCCAAAAACCTTATACAAGCAAAATTCGTCTTGCAAATTACTTAATTTCAACGTCCACAGTTAGTATCAAAACTACTTTCATTTAAAAATCTGAATATGAAACTTTAAACATCAATAGTTTACCCATCTGTACGTATTTCCACTTCTGTTTCTAGTTTTTCCCATATAACTGCTGCAGAAAATGGAAACCATGTTGCGTTGATGTGTATAAAAGCACCGTCAGGTCTTTGAGACTGTGCATGCAGGCAGGTGTGTTGAGTGAAAAAGTTCCACCACAGCTGAAGCGTCTCTCTTTTGGCTCTCTGCGATGCCATAAAGCTACAAAGCACCTTTTTTTATTGCTGTTGTTTCACTGTCATTTGAATCTTTGGGGCCAAAAGGACTTGAGTGAGGAGGAAGAGTAGGAGGAGGAGGAAGGGTCCTGATAAAAGACTGCCTTTTAGATGATCAATTATAGAACAGGGAGGGAAGCCACTACCATACCAATACCACTGTTCATCCAACCTGTGTGTGTGTGTGTGTGTGTGTGTGTGTGTGTGTGTGTGTGTGTACTGCCGCAGTGGAAACTCAACCATTAAATCACTGATCGTATCTGCAGCTCAATTAAAAATCTTTCTCTTTACAGTCGCGCCATGTAAATCAGCAGGTCGCTATCTTCAGTACTTTTAAAATCTCTGATCAGATTTTTTTTTTTTTTAAGATAAAAATCTCAGATCAGCCTTTAAACTCAAAGTCATCAATAAATCGAGTAAAACTGAGTGTCTTTAGTTGTGTCCTCGTCGCCATTTTGATCAGAATTTACCTCGTCGGCGAGATGGGAGTTAAGAGGAGGCGAGGAGTTTCTGTCAGCATCCTGAAGGGTGAGGAGGGGGAGGAGAATGTAAAGGAAGGGAGAGGGATGATGCATAGAAAATGTAGAGGAGGAGGAAACGCCCGCTGCATGCTGAAAAGTGAGGAAGAGGAGAAATTACTATTCGATTGCGGAGGAGGAGAGAGGAGGTTCTATCAGGCAGAAAGGTTAAGAGGAGGAGGAGAAACCCTCCTGATGTTCTGCAAACGCAGAAAGAGAAATAAAGAGTAGAACACACGAGGATCAGGATGAAAGAGGAGGTCAGAGTCTCTTTTTGCATGCTAACGTGAGAGGAAGAAGGAGGAGGGATGGAAGGAGATGCTGCTGGAATACTGAGAGCAGGAGTGAGGGAGGAGAGAGGGAGAATACTGATCAGGGAGTAAAAGATGGAGGCAACGTCATCCATCAAACCAGCTGAGGAAGGAAAGGTCTATGAGAGGAGGGAGGAGGAAACACTCCCAGTGCAGAGAGCCCAGGAGAAAATGGCCAAATCCAAGATCCAGGACTGTTGGAATACTTGTCCCGGTCCTGGATGACCATCAGGTTCAGGCTTCTAACACATTATGTAAGAAACAGCATAAACACAATATGTAGTAAATTATTATAAAACAAATGTTACAGAATGCAGGAGTTGGACTTTTTATGATGAGAGTGTAATAATATGCTTCATTATGTAATAACCAACTAAACATAATGTTAAATTAGACTCCTGTGATGGAGTCATCATTTAAATATTAAATATTTCTAGCAGGTTCGACTGCAGCAGTGGTCTGTTGAGACTCTTCCCCTTAAAAACTGCATATTCAATTCAATTCAATTTTATTTATATAGCGCCAATTCACAACAGAAGTTATCTCAGGGCATATAATACTACATATTGTGTTCAGGCTGTTTATTACATAATAAATCAGACTTTACAGAACGGTTGTTACGGTTTGGTTCACAAAATTGCCAAGTCACACAGAATTCACAGGTATTAGTTAAATTTGCGTTAATTGTTACAATTCATCAGTGTTTTCAACTTTCTTTGAAATGTTTTGGTTTCCCCTGACATCCAAACCCGGACCGTCCTGGATCAGGACTGACAGAGTAAACCTCTAATGGTTGAGGTTTTTCCACTGTGGTAGCAAACAGTGTGTGTGTGTGTGTGTGTGTGTGTGTGTGTGTGTGTGTGTGTGTGTGTTTCAGTGTTGTTTCTCTACACACACATTTTAACATCGTATCCATCTGAACACACACACACAGCTGGGAGGACACAACAGAGACTGAAGAGGCCGGTGGGAGGACCGGTCTAATTCCTGAATGAGCAGACACACACACACACACTCACACACACACTCACACACACACACACCTGCGCACGCACACACACACACACACACACACGGACGGCTCAGAGTTTTTAAAGCTCTCCGGCGGTGAGATATTTATTGATTCTTTTCTTTTTTCTTTTAATTTATTTTTATGAGTTATATTTATTGAGGGAGGATGTACACGACTTTAGTCAGTTTGTACAGCGTTAAAGAGAACATTGTACTTTTACTTTAAAAATACACATTTTAACACATAACACATCTGTGTGCAGGCTGGGAAATGACCGCCGTCATTTTAAATTAAAACGTTTTTTTATTCTGATCCCTTGGATGAGTGAAACCTTTCAACTGCAGCCACATTAAAGTCTGAAGTGGAGCCGTAATCTCAGAAAATTTATTATAAAAGGTGGAAGAGTGGAATTGAGGTCATTTCCCGTCCTGTCCATGCTCAAATCCATCGGCCTGTCCGATAACTGAGGCAGACGGATCGATCGATTTGATTAGAATCATCCATCACACCCACCTCACACAGCGAACAGTCAGAGGAGTCAAATTGTTCTTTCGGCTCTTAATCCAGACGATGTTTCCAGGAGTTAATGAGCAGAGAGGGGAGCAGGGACAGAAAACAGCAGGCAAACAGGGTCTCCCATTGAAAATCAATGGGTCAGGAACTAATCTCCTACTGGAGAATAAAACTGAACTCTTCTGATCCCTCAGTGGAAATACATGGAAGTTGATTTCATGTGAACCTAGCAACCAAACAAATGGATCCATTGATTGGAGCTGATCTTCCACTGGTTTAAAATGATTTAAAACCAATGGAAACCAATGGTAACCGATCCATTTATAATCAATGGGAGCTTCAGAAGCAGGTCGTAGTGCTCTCTGACTGAAAGTCAATCAATATCCCAGTGATTTTCAAATCCATGTCCTACTGAAGGGAAACACTCAAAACTTTATTTTGTTTTTAAAATCTCCCATTGAAAATAAATGGAGGCTGATAATCAATCGATTAGGACCCCCCCCCCAATTAAGCCGCTCCCACCCCTGCAGACTCCTGACGGTTGGTTGATTAAGTTGAGCTGACAGCCAATCCCAGCGGGCTTCATTGTACCATAGCAACAGCAAATCACTGGACTCCCCACTGAGCTTGAACGGGGAGTCGGATGTCTTTATTGTACCATAATATAATTATTATTACTATGATTATAATTATTATAATTCTGAGTCGGTGCTTCTCGGCTGCTGCGGGATCAGAAACAACCAAATAATTTCTTTATCTGTAAGCACTTTTCTGAACAAAGTCTTGGATTTAAAACACCAACAAACTCTCAGATCTCGCCATGTCGTTTTCCCGTTTGGACCCCGTTCGGGTCTCCGAGCCGCCGGTCGAGAAGCGCCGCTCACACTGGATCTTGTGTCTTAGTTCAGGATGGGATTGTTCATTCAGGCGGCGCTCCAGGTGTCGGATCACAAGGCTTTATAGTCGCTGTTGAAGGGTCCGCTGTGATTTCATGTAGCCTGGATGTCGCCCACGAACAAAAAGGTCCAACGACATCGTTCAGGTTCCTCAAACCTTCAGCCTCTCTTATAGTTTCAGCTGTTTGCATCCAGTCCGACACGAACCCAAGAAACCGTCCTGAACCGTTTCAAACCACCAAGATCTAAACAGTGGATGGTAAACAGTCAATGTATGACTACCACAACACTGATGCAGGCACAAAGGGGATATTACGCTATTGATTATAGATTATTGATTGAATCAACTACATATAGAACATAGAGTTTATACACTGTTTAATAAGAAAATGTTACAGTTTATAGATTTAACATGTAAACACACTTCTGATGCAACCGTTAATTATTAACGTCTCGAACTTCGTCAAGTACTGTCACGTGTTCGATGACATCACAGCGCTCAGATCCTCCCAATCCCTGACCGAAGCCTCGTGATCCGCCTCCCGCTGCACCACAGCGCCGCCGTTCATTCATGCTGCCTGGAAAAACTGTTGTTTTCACTGCAGACGCAGACACACACATCGCCTTGATGCAGTGCTTTCCAGGATGTAGTCAGGGCCCATGTTTTGATACCATTTGCCATTGCCTTGTTTTTATTTTTTTATTTTCACTGAGTTAAAATGTAATGATGACGATGATGATGATGATGAATCTTCTTCATGTAATAGCCTGTGTCAGTTTTTATACCATTGCCATTGCCTTCTGCTGAGTTTGTATATTTGTGTGATTTCACTAAAGTGTAATGGAAAAGTTGGACTTGTTGTGTTTTTACTTGTTTGTTTAAGAATATAATTTTAAACGTAAAAACGTAAAAAAGTATGAAAAAGCTACAGAAACGTCGTCTCACAGTACTTTCAGTTCTATTTGGTGTTGCTGATGTGTGTCAGTTGATTTTCTGCCCGTTTGTAAGGTGACTTTAAGTTCGGTGTCCTGCGGTGCCGCTGTCAGCCTTCAAATGCTGGCAAGGGTACAGACTAATTAATGGAGAACAATGATCCAGGCTTTGCAGGGCTTATCAGCAGCAGCAACAAAAGAGCCGTTATCACAGGTTTTTATTATCAGGAAATACACTTGATTAAAATACACCAGAGACAGACAGACACAAACAGACAGACAGAAAAGAAGCTCATGACAACCTGTTCAGAGGATTTTAAAGATCAGCTTTCAAAATAACTTGTATAAATACAATTAAAATTCAGTTTTCAGCTTTAATTTTACATAAAATCTTTTTTAGTCTCTTTAATGTTTGAAGATATTTACACTGTAAAAACAATACATAAATACAGACGAACTCTGTTATAATACTAATAATCAGACTTACATATCCGTGTATTTAAAGGATACAGTAAACCTCCTGTTACAGGGTCTGATGTCTTTCTCATAAACAACAAAGCTGTTAATAAAAGATTTGTATGGATGCACTTTAAGAAACACGATGCTCAAACTGTAAACAAATATTCTCCCATTAAATACAGTTTAACTACTTGATGCACGCATTTTAGTGGCATTTTTCATTGATCCAAACTATTCAAACACTTCAGCTGGGACATTAAGGAATAACTTAGTCCTTTAAACTATCTGCAGTTACTAATTACCAATAATCATTTTAACCCTTTAAAGTCACATCTTCAGTTATATTGTTCCTCTATTTAACAATGTGTAACAAATAAATGCACAAAAACAGACTTTATTATCACTGTACAAACACACAACTTTATTATCACTGTACAAACACACAACTTTATTATCACTGTACAAGACACTGTACAAACACAACTTTATTATCACTGTACAAACACAACTTTATTAACACTGTACAACACAACTTTATTAACGCTGTACAAACACACAACTTTATTAACACTGTACAAACACACAACTTTATTAACACTGTACAAAAGCTGTTAACTAACTGCTAATGTAGCTGCTGTTAGCAACTGATCGGGGCTCAGCAGCCTCCAGTGAACCTCAGAGACAGATGACAGTTTGAGGTGATTTATGGAGTTTCCTGATGGACTTGTTGCTAAAAGAAGCTAAATGTCGCTAACAGGTGGATCACGGAGCCAGATGGAGCGCAGTGAGACCTGGGAGAGAGTCGCTCCCCGTCTGTAAATACCTTTACATGATCAGTTAATTCCCTGCCAATCACTGTGACATCACAACCAATCGGTCCAGTGTTTCGGTATGAGGGGGGCGGAGCTAAACACCAGTTTGTGTCTGGATTTGAGGCTCGTTAACATGACGAGCTGCAGCGGAATGAGCTTCA
>JAGRRF010012891.1:27338652-27357563 GCA_019097615.1 Morone chrysops
TACACACACACACACACACACACAGCAGCAGAAACTGTTTTCATTATAACGTCCACACACAGAGGAAGAGTTCACCTGCCAGCCAATCAGAAAGCAGCATTCTCTGTTGCTACAGTATTAAATAGTGACACTGAGCAGCTGTCACCCTGAGGTCGGGACCGAGAGGTTGGGAGGTGTTTGGTATGAACACCTGTTGGTCAACCCAGCCAGAAACCAACTTCAGCAGCAGCCTCACAGGAGTTTAAATGAGGGCTGCAGGATACAGTAAACGCATCATATTGATTGTTTTGGTAGATATTGTGATGTGATTAATGTTGGAATGATGATTTGCATAGAGACACTTCATCACACCACCATGATTGACAGAAGCCCAGCAGAGAAACGTAAAACACCAGAACCGTCTCTGTTAGTGTTTCCAACAATCACCAACTCTGGTTTGGTGGAAATAAATCCTTAATTCAACAGCAGCTTCTGTCAGAGCAGACCGGCTATGGAAACAAACCACAGAGAGGCTGCGATACAACACAGGCAGAGGGAGAGAGACACCATGTGACTCTGTGTATAGAGAATATAATGTTAGCTGATATATTAATGTTTCTATATAAGCTTTAAAGTTTCAGTGAAATATTCCTGTTTTTTAATGGCTGAACTGATATTAATGTTCGGCATCATTTCACACACATTGTTCTCCAGAATCCAGGAAGATTTCTATGGAAAACTTTCAGATCTAAACTGAAACTTTAAATTCATTTCTGTGGATTTAGTTTGGACAAACATGAGTTAATAAAGGGAAATATTAACACACTGTTGTTGGTTTTCAACAGAAACTCCGTGACGCTGGTGTCGAGGTGCCAGAGGCCGGGAAGAAGGGAGCCGGACCGCAGGAACAGAACAAGAATCTGAAAGAGGAGGTGAAGACTCTGAAGGAGGAGCTGGACACCACCAAGAAAGGTAGAGGAGGAGGAGGAGGAGGAGGCGGAGGAGGAGGCGGAGGAGGCGGAGGAGGCGGAGGCTCATCTATGAGCCAGAGCCTCTGTTCCTAAATCCTGGTTCAGAACTAAAGCTGGTCTGTGTATGTAACAGTAAAAATACTGTGATAACAGTAAGTAGTAAAAGTCAAAGTTTTAGTCTCATATGTAACAATGAATATTATAACAGAGTCCTGGAAAACCTGGAAACTTCAAATAATAATATTTTAATAATAATACAGAGTTTTCCAGTTATGACCTGGAAATTGATTAGAATGACCAAAAAGTGTGTGTGTCTGTGTGTGTGTCTGTGTGTGTGTCTGTGTGTGTGTCTGTGTGTGTGTGTCTGTGTGTGTGTGTCTGTGTGTCTGTGTCTGTGTGTCTGTGTGTGTGTCTGTGTGTGTGTCTGTGTGTTCCCGCTCTGTGTCCTGCAGCTCTGCAGAAGTCCGACAGTGATGTTCGTGCGATGAAGAAACAGGCAGAGAATCTGACGGTGGAGTACGACAGACTGCTGGAGGAGCACAGCAAACTGCTGGTAACAGACAGATACACACAGACACACACAGACACACACAGACACACACACACATGTCCTCCGCTGTGACTGACCACACAGAATGTGGTTCCCGCCGCTGCCCGTCTGTCGGGTCGAGCTGTTGTTGTGTAGTCTGAAATGTGATCAGCAGATTAGCGACTGTCCGCTGGTTAGCCACCGTTCAAACAACTGCTGGTAGAAGTCCCAGACCATCGGTAGGAGAGCAAAGTTTATTGTAGTGAACTAAAAGTAAACGAGGTGTGAAATGGAAAGAAAATGAGACTTAAACACAAAGTGAAACCATAATGAGTACTTCTACAGGAAATGTCTTTAGTTTTTGTCCGTGTGGTCAAATTTGTCAACTCGACAACAAGAGGAGGTGATGGTTGATCTGTTCATTGAGACTGAGTCAATATGTTTGTACTGTAACATCTGCTCCGACAAATAACTGAACTAACTGAATATCTCCAAACAAAAACTGAATTCACTTTATCAGCTCCCGGCTAAACCACAAATGGGTAAAGAGGTGGAGCTGAATGAAGCCTGATTACTGAAACCACCTGTCACTCAAAGCGACCACGCCCCTGATTATTCATAACTTTAATCCTTAATATAATTTGAATTATATCTAGGGACCAAAAGGCTGTACACATGTTTATTTCTGCTGTAAAGAGATTTAAATATGAGGCCTTATGGAGACTGACTGCTGGAGCCTCTAGTGGCTGTTAGAGGTTTTCAATAATATATATGTGTTAATAATATATGTATGTGTTTCCCGCCCTGTTCTCTGTCTGCAGGCCACCAGCGACAAGAAATCCGACTAAGAATGACTAAGACTGTTTCCAGCTCATCCCCATCTTCTTCATCTTTTTCATCTTCCCCGTCCCGCTTGGCGACGGCGATGTCACTTCCTCTCTTTCAGATAAGCCGACCTCACCGGGCTGCGATTGGTTCGTTTCATGTGGTTTAAAAATGTCCAACCGTCTGAGCTTCATTGGGATGAAACTGTCAACTGAGGAGGTTTCTGTTCTCTGATCTGATCATTCCCCGTTTACTGAACCCGGACCTCCGTCCTGGTTCCTGCAGCAACAGATTCATTCCAAAATCAGAGGTCCAATGTCCTTTAAGACTCCCGCACATTATTGCACATTGTGGATTCTGATCGGTTAAAAACGTCTCGGCTTTGTTTGAAGAATCATCTTGTTAAATTTGAGGTTATAAATGTGTCTAAAACTGACTGTGTTGTATTTTGAAATAAAACCGATGATGGATGAATGTGAACCGATCGGTTCTGTTGAGAACCTGCAGTGCGATTGACCGGCACTGCACAGGTCACTACGAGCAGAACAAAAGCTGTTCATGTTGTTTACACTCAAATATTCGCACACATACAGGAAAATAAAGACCTTTGTGTCTTTAATAAACTGAAGCATGTCCACATTTGTGTCAAATATCTTCTTTTCTCCTTGTTTTGGTGGCAATTTCTGCTCCGGTTCTTCAGTTAAAAGCTTTCTTTAAAGGGTTAATGTGTCTTATTGTTTTGTGACTTGGAGACTGAGATTCCCTCTCTGGTGAAAACTTCTGCTGTGTCCAACCTGCTTCAAACCATCGCAAACTGTTGTCATATTAAGTTGTTCTAGATCAGTTGCAGAACGAGGAGGGGTCGCACCAGCTGGTCTTTACTAATCCTGGTCCTAACAGAGTCGGTCAGAGTCTGTAGAATGAACTTTGCGTCTGTTGCAACTAATGCTAATGCTTCAACTAATAATTTGATTATGTGGTTTTTTATTTATATATATATATGTATGTATATATATATATATATACCAAATGTAAACCCCGTTGGTGCAACCGACCCTGGATGTTTTTTCAAGGATTGAGCATCTGTTGTTTCCTAGAGAGTAAAAATCTCCGTCTGAAAGCGTCTCAGTTCACTGTTGTTGTCGGGTGGAAGCCATGAGTGTGAACCTGCAGCTGTGGATTAAAATGTGATTGAATGCGTTTATCTGTTGTTGTTTTTCTTGAAGTGGAGATTCTGAGTCATTTGTACCAAAGTCAAGTCAGATTTTGGTATAAATTAGATTGAATTAATGTAAACATGTTTTAAAAAAGGCACAGATGAAATAGTTTGTGAGGCAGTAACAGTAATAAAGTAACAGTAATAAAACATTAACTTTCACATGATGACTTCTTATTTACTCATCATGCTGTTGTCTCTGAGGCCTTCCAGAGGCACTGAAACTTTACTCTGGGAAATTTGATCGCCTGACTTTTGGATTTTGTCCTGTTTAAAGTCGACACCAGCCCCTACGGCTCCAGCTCTGTGATCACCATGTAGTTCTTTGATTAATTAAATTCAATGTTTGCTTTGGAAGCTGCAGCACTAAAACACTCAAACTGTTCTTCAGGCCGATCAGTTGCCACAGATCCAGAAAGGAGTGGAAAGTTCCTTGGATAAAAACGTTCTTCCGTTACGTCACTCTCTGCTTAGGTGTCTGGACTATTTCTGAGAAATAAAAAAAAGTTCTCACTTTAAATAACAAGGTTTTCTTTTAATTAAGGAAAACCCTTAAAGTCTGTGTGTGCTACTGTACAGGTTAGACTGGTATATGTGAATTATTGGAATTGAAATAATTTGTCCATTTAAAGGGCTTAAATTGTATTATTACAAAAGAGAGGCTGACAGTCTATTCCTAACTGTGACTAATGTTTAGTTTTATTATCCATGAATTTGTCAGTTTGTTGATTAAAAGAATGTTTTGGTCCAGTAGATGGTGAAAAATGATCACGGAAACATCCTTTAAAGAAGAAGCTAAATCAGACTTTGGACATTTCTTAAACTCATTGGAGAAAAGCATCCACACACTAAAGTCTGTGCAAAAATTCTAAGCTTTTCCTTTTTTGCCTTGATGAATGTGTTTGACTGAAAGCTTTCAATGTGTGTTATTCAACAGCCATTTTTACCCTTTGTAGCACCCCCTAGTGGTCGAATGGAATGAAACTGTATATCCTGTGAGTTTTGTGATGATCGGCCCAATGGTTGCTAACTTATGTCTGTTAATGTGCTGAGCCAAGCCCCCTCTGAGGCTCATTGGTCAATATCTTTAATACTGAATCAGATATTGATAAGCCGTATGCAACTATTGATCAGTTCCGTTCAAGCAGGCAGACCGACTGTTAAGGAGGAGATGGCAAAAATGGGTTTTTGTCTAAAAAATTATTCTTTAAAAATAGAAAAATGTACATATAAATGTTTACATCCAACAACAACTGGACCTTGGATAAGATTGTTTAGGCAGTGACGAAAGTTCAATCAAATATTTAATTGGTTTTAAATCTATCAGAAGTTCTGTGTGTATTTCTCAAACTGCTGAACTGAACTTTTCTACACTACATTTATCTGACAACTTCAGTTACTTTTAAACATAAAACCACAGCTGAAACAATATGGCAAAGATTAAATATCAGCTCATGTATCAGTAGTTTTACTGCAGTAAAGGATCTTAATACTTCCTCCAGACTGCACATTACACACATCCGTCTGTCCATCTGCCTGTCTTGTGTCTAAACATAGCGTCCCACCTTCGCCTCCTCTGGGTCTTAATAAGGCAGCTGTCGGTCTAAACGGCCGTTTGGCATTAGAAACCGGTTTGAGCCGCACTGCCGAGCCTCTAGATCAGCTTTCACAGCCGACCCAAGCGCCTTGTGTCTAAAACTGCTGACAGGAGAACGTCTCGGGCCAGGAACTTTTTTTAAGCCTCCAGTATTTCTGTCTTCTGCTTCCTGGAAGTTCAGACCGGTTGTAGAAAGCTGCTGGACTAGCTGGAGTAGAAAAAAAACTAAGAAAATCAGCAGTTTGGGTCCAAAGTTCCCCAACCGTAACTCTAGAACCAGGGAACATCAGATCCTGGGAACATATGAGTGAGTTTTTTGAGGCATCCTGGTATCGACATACTCACATTAAGGCAAAAGTACAATTTAAAATCTTCTAAAAAGTTTCATCACATTTGCCCCCTGGATCTTCCAGTTACTGCCCCCTCGGTGCAACCGCTGTTTGCTGCAGATGTTTTAAGACAGGAGCCTCAAACTGCCAGCCCTCCAGCCCCCTCCCTCCGTCCCACGACATAATGTCAAAAATATTATATAATTTGGCCTACAAGATGATTCTTCTTTTCTTTATGTATTTTTTTTTTTACAGTAGTTTTATTTAAATTTTTACACAAAATAGGTCAAACAAGTTCCAAGGTGCCTGCAGGTGTTTGAAAATGATTAATATGAAGAGAGCAAGTTTCATTCGTTGTGTCTTTGAGATCAACAAATATAAATATATGATATAAAAATGTATAGAAACTGCTGCTGTATGATCTTAGTAAGCACTTTCTTCTTGTACTTGCAGTGGCCCTCAAGCCAATTTGAGTTTGAGACTCCTGTTTTAAAAGATTTAGCTTTGAACATTCACACTGTATGTGAGGCCGGATCCTGTCTTTCAGCTCATAATGCAATTCTGACTCTTTCGCTTTCAGTTACCTGAAATGTTCCTTTGTTTAGCTGAGCTCCAGTTAAGTTTACTCAAAATAAAGTTAAAGTGAGCTCACTTTATCTTTGTTGGACCCAATGAAACCAGGCTTTTCATTTTCTACAGGACCTTAAGTTTTCTCCTCAAGCTTAATTTCATTTTAGCTGAGGTTGTTGCATTCACTGCACTGAAAGAAATTTTACAGCCATAAACCTGCAGTTTCCATGGAGACTGTGTGTTTGCTTATGATACCTGGTGTGAAGACAACTTGTCTGATTCACAAGATGTAGAACAAATGAAAATAACTTACTTATAACTCAATAACTAACTTTTATCTTATCTGGGTTTTTTTTATTTCTATTATTTATTATATTTATTTGTGAGTCCTGATTTTTGTCCTTTATCGTTAATATTCATTATGTTTGAGTTGTTTGTTGTTTTTATGTCTTTTACTGCAAACCAAATTTACCAACAGTACAAACCGAGTAAACTAACCTAATGGCTCTAAAAGTTATAATGTATTACTTTAGCAGGAATTATTCCAGACTAAATGTACTCTTTATTTAATTAAATAGATTAAGATGGAGTCCGAGGTAGCTTTAGTTTTTGTTCTTACTTTGGTGGCTGAGGTCTTTTGTGCAACGCTTTAACTAACCAAATAAGTAGAAAACCTTTAATACTTAAGTGAACATCTTTGGGAAACTTTAAGGAAATGACTTAAGGTGTTTTGTGTAACTGGCCCCAGAACTTTTACTTAAACGTACTACAGAGTTTAAACATCAAGGAAAAGATTGGATATTTCATTATAGTTGTTATTTATGTCAGCCACCAGGTCCAATTTCCATTGAAATCAATGAAACGAGGAGGTAGAAACAGCTTTTGTCCACAGGAGCCACCAAAATGAACACAAAAAAAAAAACCATAAGGTAAAAATACAGTGTTGTAACTAAACATCAGGCCTTCAAAATTAAAGTATCCAAGTAAATAAATCCCCTCCCTTCAGACTTCCCCCCCAAAAACACATTTTAATGGATGTAGATTTTTTCTTCTTATTCTTTTTTTTGTGAATTATCGATTGCTGTTGGGAATTTCAAGAAATATAACAAAAAATGTTTTTGAAATTCACAACCTATCCAAACTTAAAGAGGAGGAGGAAAAGCAGTTGATTGAAATGTTTTTTTTGAGGCTACATACAGACTGCATGCACTCTGCAGTGTTAAAAATCTTAACTAGTTTTAGTAAAGATACAAATACAACTTTGCCTAATACTCCTAAAAACTTTAATTTAATTTGCATGATTGATGGAAAATTCAGAAAACAACCCATTAACCACAGAGACAGATCAGCTGTTTGTCATGACATTAGTTTTATTGCCGTTGGTTTAGTTGGTGGTGGATGAGCACAGTGATCACAGTGACTTACAGCATGGAGACCCTGGCAGTCAATGAAACACAGGTGACATCATCAGGACACAAAGTTAACTCTTTCATCATCGAGTTTTTGGCTGGTGAATCGTTAACATCGAGCCCCGAGTGTCGTTACTACCGTTAAAACAGCTATTAAGCTACTTATCACCTAATCGATTGTCTAATCTACAGTTATGGATGGAAGACTGTGGTTTACAGGAAGTTACACAGAGACACATAGTTACAATAAAATGGCCGACGCTGGGATGAATGAGGTCGCCATGTATCTCAGTTTGGGCTGGAAACAGACGGGACTGAACTTTAAAAACGACTCGAAAAAATCTTTTTTTCAGCACCAAAGTCAGAGAAGATATGAAGTCAATTATTTGTGTTTCTGGAAACTCATACAGCCTGGACAGGAAATAGATGAAATGATAAAAATAAAAACTCTCTACAGAATCTCTTTATGAGATATTAGTTGTTGAAAATTTGGAATAGATTCATCTAGTTTTATATTTTCAGTTTTGTGAAATGGTTTTTAACTTCCAGACTTAAGCGTCTTTTTTCTAATTTTTAAGTTTTAACTCAGAGAACAAATGCCATTTCTGACTGTGCACTACACATGTTTGCAGATGATACTGTACTTTATATTAGATATTATATTGTACTGAAAACATTTTCTAGGTACATTTGCAAAAAAATGTTTCAGCTGTTTATCTTGTTGCTGTTTTTTGGGCTCTCTCATAGAAGGATGACTCTGATTGGACGATTGTTTTTCCAACTGAGTAACCACCCGTCAATGAGAACAACATCAGACGATTCACTCTTTGAATCACTGAAAAAATAGTCATGTATGTAGTATGAGATGCTTGTGAGAGTTTTTGTTTTATCATCACCTAATTTTTCATCCACTTATTTCAACACAAACCTCGGCTCTGTATGTTTTAGCCTGCATGGTTTCCAGCCCAAACATGATGGGGTTTCCCACTGGAGGAGAGCGCCCCCTGCTGGTTCCACTGCTGTCACACCTGACCTCTCTTAGCTTCCCAAAAAATCTGAAGGTAAGAAAGTTTTTTTTATATGATGAAAAACTTTGATTCTTTTTCAGGAGCACCAGTGACCAATAAAACCAACCTATTGTGTCAAGAAAAGGAAATAATTTTTCTCATGATCACAAGAAACCAAAAAACAAATGATCCCTTTAAGCTTCTGTACTTTTTGGAGGTTAAAAAATACGTTGGCAATGGTTTTGGCTATAAAAATCATTGACATTATATTAAAAAATAATAATAATCTACAGTAAAATAAAATA
Source organism: Morone chrysops (assembly GCA_019097615.1). NCBI lineage: Eukaryota > Metazoa > Chordata > Actinopteri > Moronidae > Morone > Morone chrysops. The sequence continues at coordinate 27,347,390 of JAGRRF010012891.1, forward strand.
AACTTCAAAACGGCCAAACTTAAAAAACGCAGTTGTGAGTGAAAACCACTCTGTGCTGGTCTGAGAACAGCAGGAGGTTTTGGAGAATCAGACTTCAGATGGTTTTTGGGAAAGAGGCGCTCTCTGCTGAAGGAAACCGCCCGACGGTGACGTTTGTTGGACAGAATTGAGATCAGATTCTTACAGTTTTACCTGCAGACTGAACAATGTGATTGTTCATTAAATGTAATTTCCAGTTTACAGTTCTGAATCAAAGATTCTGTCACAACAAGAGGTTTTTGTTTTTTTTTTGGCCAAAGAGCACAAAGACAGAATGACATGAAACAACATCAGATTTTGGTAATGTACATTTTCATTTTTTCAAGTTGTTTTTTCATATTTTCTTTTGCCTTCAATGGCTGTAGATTTGTACTTTTTTCACCCCCTGACCCTCCCAGGCTCCCGTCCACAGATGAGACGTTTAAAAAAACAATGATACGACTTTGCTTTAAAAAATAAACAATTCTACGTTTCTAATGTCAGTTTGTTTGTTATAAAATACTGCCTCAGGTTAGTTTTATTAGTGAAATAAGAGTTATTAGTGGCACTTGAGTCACATGTGACCTCTACAACAACATTCTATCTCTAATCTCACTAGTTTTGATAAACAGTAGTAATAATCTCTGCATGCCAACACTTTAAATCTGCTCGTTTGAGAGTCTCCAGACCAGCCAATCAGCATCAGCTCCACTGCAGAGCTGCAACTAATCAATGTGGGAGGGTCTTTGACATGGGGACGTGCAATCGATCATATTGTACTGTAAAAGTGTGACTTTACTCATTCAGTTTGGGTTTAATTACGTTTAACAACTGCGGCTGACGTGAGGCGTCAGATTTATCAGATTTTTTAGAAAGGTTTTCAGGATCACAACTTGTATGTCGACAACGTCAGAAACCGTCCTGTGATGTTGAAATATTTTGGAGCTTTTGGCTGGTCTGGTGCTTCTTGGTGAGCGCTGATGGTTTTGGCTGGAAACCTGGATTCATGTTGAAACCAGAGAGTTTGGTTTTTTGGTCAGTTTTCATCCTCACATTTTTTCTTTAATTACTCGAATTCCGTTTTTATTTTGCCGCTTTTAAAATAAACATTATAAAGAGACAGAATGGCTGACTGGATTGACTGGCTACTCCTTGATAGTGTCTGGAAGCTCCCACTGGCTGCTGGGATATGTAGTTCTATCCGTCTGCTGTAGTGTCTGTCCAGGTGGACAGACTCACCTTATTGAGGTAGCTGTTCTACTGCATACTGTTCAGATGGTAGTGAGCGGTTTATTCTCCACTTAACTTCTCAGACAGAGGGCTCCCGGTTAGCTCAGTTGGTAGAGCTGGTGACCCATGTACGGAGTTGCTGCAGCGGCCCGGGTTCATCCCCTCTCTCTGCCCCTCTTTTTATCTTCAGCTGTCACTATACAATAAAGGCAATAAAAGGCCAAAAAATTCAAATAAAAAACTTTCAGACAGAGCAGCCGTCATCACACACTCATTATTTAAAATGGCAGTCGGCAGTTATTCAGTCCTAAAATGTTTTTAGCTTCACTTTTAAACATATCCATACATATATACCCATCTGCCTGAATGTAGAATATGTGGAAATTAATTCACTATCATATTTTTGTTTCTGCTTTGAAATAATATTGAGTGTCTGAGCCGTGGGGGGGTCTGAAGGAAAAACTGATATTCAATAAATCACACAGAGAGAAAAAAAATCTAAAATCTTCTAAAGCTAAAACTCGTCAATATTCAGCACTTTGAAAATTAGAAACCAAAAGAGTAAAGAGAAAAGATTCCCTTTCGTAGTGTGTTCAGAGTCACACGAAGCCTCGACAGCCTTAATAAGCCTTAATGGCTTAATAGCCAAAATAAAAGCCCCACCTCTCCCTGCTTGTTCACATTAGCCGTTCAAACACCACTTAAAGGCCTCGCAGCACCAACGCATGTCAGTACATTTTAAATTCATTATCATTATCAATATAGAGCCACAAAAACTTTACTCTCTCACACAAATCCATTAAAGTTTTGGTTTTAATTTGTAGAATTTTGCCAGTTTCTTATTGTCAGATTTTCAGTTTGTTATATTTTCATTGGTGTTGAAGAACCTTTAAAGCTGCAACACTAAACTGGCTGGGGAGGGAAATATTTCCAGAAACACTTCCCATAATCCCCCCTGCTGGCAGCCGCTGATGAGACGTTTGTATTAAAAGCTAAAAGAAGTTTGTTTTGAAAGTCTGAACGAGAAGTGAGGTAGCCTGAAGCTCGAGGTGGTAGCTTCATGCGGCGCGTTGCTCGTGTTTGACGGCAAAACGTGAACAATCAGCCAGAAATCATCATCACATTTACATACTGCATCAAATATAGATAACACACATATTCAATATATATATCTTTCATACTGTATGTATCAGCAAAATAAAAGCCTCCACAAAATAAATCTCTGATTCATTTTACAATATGTAAAACAAAACACGATTTCTAACACGAGTCTTTTTAAAAGTGCTAGCAACATTATTGTACAACAATGTGCAAATGTATGTAGTTTTAGTATATTTTACATTCTAATCATTGTTTCCCTGTGATAGGTGGATGGTGAGTGGTTGCTAGGAGACAGAGTTGTAGACATGCCCCGCAGAACGCTGACTTGTGGGATATTAAACAGAGAGCCCTACACAGGATGTCCTGTAGGGCTCTGGGTTTGGCTAGTCAACCGTACGGGCTCTAGAGTTAAGACAACGACGTAAGGCAACGCTTGGCAACAAGCTAAGTCCTCCGGCTCTCATCTCTCCACCGACTCATCTGACTGCCGCTAAAAATACAAATTCACTTTTAAAGTCATTTCAGTGCTTTCTTAAAATCAGTCAGGCTGCTAACAAATCTGGTGCCTGCACACTAACAGCGACTGTAGAGCCTTAACGTTCAATTTGGCCAGAGAGCAAAAAGAATCATAATATAAATATCATATATATATATTATATTTAAATTTCATTTTTTTGTGAAGTAAAAATCCTCCTTAAATATGTTTGATCTCTAATTATGAAATCATTTTTCATAATTTGACTGACACTTTGCGCAGGAAGTCAATTAAGGGAACTTGGGATCCATCTTATAATACCATACAATAATGTTTGCTTTTGACCCACCTTCAAGTTTTAGTTTTTGCCCACCAAGGAAAACGTAAAGTTAACCTTAAAAAGATCCAGTAACCCAGTGAAGCTCTGTTGGTGCTTCTGGACTAAGGTGTGAGGCGTGAGGCCCAACCAATACTGGATTTTTCAGGCTGATTTCAATATCTAGATTTGAGAGTTTAGATTAAAATAAATCTTTAAAATGATTTATTGCATTTCAGTATCAGGGTTACCGATGCGTTTCTTTGTACTTCACACAAATTGGTCTATAAATGGATCCACCTGTAGGTCCAAGTTTTAGGGTCAGTTATTCAGTTAAAGATTAGTTTCATTAAGATAGCCTCCTTAATCTGTAATTATTATATATTATTATTATTATTATTATTATTCAACCCAGGAAACCAGTTCTTATTGTTTTACTGTCCAGTTGACCCAATCTACATCAGCATTAGCTAGCCAATTAGTTTTACTAACATCAGATGTAACTAGCTAGCTAATGATTAATAGCCAACTAGCTTGCTAACGATTGATGTAGATTAGCTAGCATTTTGCTAACATTAGCTAACTTAATATGTGACTATATATATATCTCTTTTATCTTTTAACTATCTTCTGAATGTGTCTATTCAGGAGGAAATTGACCGAGGCTAGCTCAACTATAATTGGATAACAGAGCAAAAAGGGGCGGGACTCAGAAAGGGTCCGCTGTAATTCAGTTTCTGGATAAAATTTCTGGCACAAAATATTCAGGCCTAAAACTGAGAACGTGAACGTGATTAAAACAATCAGCATTGACCATCGTATGAGGAGAGCGCGATGTTCGGAGGGAGGACTTCAGCGTTAATGGGACCGATGAGACGAGGCAGAGAGGAAGAAGAAGAGTGAACGGGTTGATATTGGCAGCCTGGAGCCCTGGCCTGGGATCAGCCCTGCAGGGCGAGTATATCGCTCCGTTTGGCACTTCAAGTCGACCTGGGGACACAGAATGAAGCCCAACCTTTGACCTGATTCTAACACAGACCTGAACCTCCTCACAAGGAGGTCAGATAGAGAACATGGAGGGGTCAAAGGTCAGATCCAGTGTGTTTTCAGCTTTTAATTTGATCTTTTCCCTTTTTTGTAGAGTTGTTCCGAGTTCAGTTTAATTCTGAACTTTGTTAAATTGGGCCTTGATTTCACAGACTGAAACTACCCAGTCAGCTGGATGCGATGTGGTTGTGATTAATATAGAAGTATTTATTCACTATGAATGGACAAAAACAGAAAAACAACGACTGAATTCCCACTGGAACTTTCCTTCTAACATCACATCTATTACTGCCTGAGTGAATCAAGCCTCGGTGTGACTGTCGAAAACAGATCGGAGGTCAGTGGGTCGAAGAACCACATGCTGCTCAGGAGTCTGGACTGTTCTAGGATCAGTAGTAGGAGCTGGTGATTCACAGTAACGAGGACAGAAACGAGCTGTGCTGATATGTCGAAACATCCGGTTTCTGTTTGATACCGACTACAGGTTTTACACTTCAGATCAATAACAATCCAAGTGTCACATAAAGTGCTCACAAACAAGCTGAAAAGACAAGAGTCAAAGCTTGTTCAACTTGAGACCAAAGCAGAACCGGGAGAGCCTGACGATATGTTCAGAGGTCAGTTCGGCCTCGTGGCAGCATGCATTCGTTGCCCGCTGGTTGTTCCATAGCACAAACTTTTTTTACACTTCAGTCCTGGGGCCAAACTCTTAAGTTGGTCACGTGGTGATACAGAACAGAACTCGGACACCCTCTCAAGTGTCTTGATGACTAAACTGAAGTTACTAATTCCAGGAACTGAACCCTGGGACGCCACCTTGCTTCTTTTCTTACATTTGACCAAAGAACTGAAGAAGTAGAAGACCATCTTTGGCTATTTTTAAACCCTGTTTAAGCAAATGACTTAAACAGTGACCTCTGGTAATTTTCTGGGGGGTCAGTCTGTCTGTCTACAACTCTGTCTTAATAAACAGCCATTACACACACACGGCCCATTGAAGTGTCTTAAAGTTTACATTTTTACCTACAGATTTAAACTCTGAGCTCAAATATCACAAAATTGCAGCTAAAAGAAAAAGCTGGAGCAGCAAGCGACAGTCCCAGTGCTGTATGATGATGAGATAATCACAGGCAGTGCGTGCGTAATGGCGGTCTATCGGGTCTGTGTATGTTTGCGTGTCCAATTCGCCCACCATAAGACAAGATTGCATTGATACCCTTCATCCAAGTTGGAGGAAGCTTGACGTCCAGCAGCGTCTTTGTTTTTGAACACAGTGAGACTCCATCAGGAAGAACATCTCTCCAGCTTTCTTCTGCCCCTCCAGGGTTTGACTAGTGTGAAAAATTTCTGCATTTCATCCTTTAAATAGTCAAGGAGAAATCATATTTACATTTTCTTTATGAGAACCAGAGGAATCGAAGCCCTTTGCGGTTAAAGAACTCTGCTGGTTTTAATCACAAATTTTTGTCAGAATCTGGAAAAAAAGGAAGCATTTTGTTGTTGCCATAACTATAAAACCGCTCCTAGAGGGGCTGCCTCACTATCTGACTCCTGCAGTCCTTTGCAGGTGTGAAAAATCTTCGTAGCTTTGGTCTGCCTGGTGGCGTTCGGAGGAGCATCAGTGGATGCATGGTTGGACAACCAATGGATGGATCTGAGGAAGCTGGCTGATTGATCATTTCTAGAGTCCGTTCTGAGGTCTGGTGCCGGGTGGAGGTAAATATGAAGGTTGGGTGTGTGGTGGTGAGGTGTCGGCCATCTTGTCATAGGTGGGACGGGTGGAGATGAAGATGCTGTGATCAGTGGAGTCCCGCCTACATGACACTCTCAAAGATGATGACCTTGTTGTCGTCAGTGCCAGGGGACAGCGAGGTTAGGGACTTGATGTCAGGGGCCATGTACTCCAGGTGATGGACCCCCCACACTGGATTGGTCAGGTGGGCCCAGCGCTGTAACACATAACAGGAAACATTAAAAGACCTACAGATGAGATCCACCTGCCTTCATTAAAGCTGCCCTGTGGCTAAACGTTGAGCTACACGTCATCAAACTACTGGGTGTGAATCTTTCAGTATCTCACGATTCAATTTTGATTCTTAGATCACAATTTGATTCAAAATTGTCACAATTCATAGCTTATCCCTAACTGCTGCTAAATAAATAAATACATTTAAGTAATTTCCCCCCGGGGATTATTAAAGTATTTCTGATTCTGATTCTGAATACCATATTTTGAAAGTCTTTTAAAGTCACCTTTTGTTTGCATTCATTCATTGGTTAGACCACATTATTAACGTTATATATTGTTGTGGCTCAAACACTGTGGCCGGTTGTCTTCCTCAGTCCATTATCATCACTGAGAAATGTTTCACCTTTATCCTAAATAAATAATAATAATAATAATAAAGTGTTTTACTCATTTACTTGTATGTGTACATAAGAAGTTTGTAAAATGTTGTGTAGCTTATTTTTAAAACGTTAGTGTTAAGTTTCACTGTCTATGTCCACTGTTGGTGATCGCTGACCTCTTTGAAGGTTCCCTTGGCTCTGAAGAGTTTGTACAGAAGGCTGACGGGGATGCAGAGCATGGAGGACAGAGCCATACACCAGCCGATCACCTCGCCCCACCACGGGTACACATACACGTTGTTGTAGGTCAGCGGTTTGTAGTTCACCAGGTGGAACAGGAAGATTCCCTGCAGAGGAGCAAAAAGGAGGCCAACGTCATGGAAAATCTCTTCAACAGGACTAAAACACCACAACTGGCTCTTTTCAACACGTCTCCACTCTTGAGTTTAGTTAATGAATAATATTGCGTCTACACTTCTTAGTATTAATTACTCATTGTATTAATGTTGTGATTTTTTGGCAACTTATTATGAAAGTTTCCCCACTAATGCAGCTTTCTTTGAATCACCTGTAGGAGTGGGGTGACTCAGAAAATCTTCATTGTACCTTTGTTCAAAGCATTCATGCTCTGTGTACATTTGATATATTACTACTATGTTGTTAAACTGTAATTACGTTTGTTGAAGCTATATGACTTGTTAGGACTTGGGAGTGCAAAGACTTATTTGGAACTTGTAAACAATTACTTACCTCCAGCAGAATGTAAATGTATTAAATTAAGTGGTTATAATGTTGTAATTCTTTCTGAATTTCTCATTAAAGATTGTGTTTGTTGAATGTTTCTTGTGGAAGCTAGCATTGTACACTAATTACTGAGACAATGTGATGGACAAGGAAGAGTTCAGAAAGCTGTGGTGTGTCTGAGGGTTTCAGGACTGGTGTTGTTCAGTCTTACCATGCAGACACATGGAGTTATAAAGGACCAGCACCACTTCATCCAGGGGAATGGCCGGTAGCCAATCATACGAGCTACATCATCCATGAAGCGGTCAGCACCTGAGTCATCAATCAACAACAAATAGATGAAAATGCTGCAGCAACTTGAATGAACCCCTGACATATTTTAACTTCTACTGACGTGTCTGTTCTGAAAAACACTGACATGCAAACTACTAGATTTTAACTATTGTATCATTTACTATGACTTACTATACTATTACATGTTTTATGACATACTTTTTTTTATGACGCAGTTAAGTACAACAACAGTTTGTCCATAACATATGATGGCTTACTGTGCTTACTACACTCTATTATGACATTTTTATGACATACTTATCTATGGCTTTACGCACACTCTCCTATGACACAATATAATGACCCTTTGTCAATTGCATACCTTACTATGAAATTATATACTATTACTCATACCATGACATTTTTTCTATGACATATTACATTATGACATATGTTCCTGTCATGTACAATACTTTGGCATACTGTACTATAACATACTTTGCTAAGATAAATTTATACTATGACACACTCTATTGTGTCAAAAACTTTGTACTATGAGACAATTTACTAAAACAGACTGAACTGTGACCTTCTCTACTGTAACATCATGTAACAAAAGTATTCACACACCTATTCTGAGATCAGACGCTTCACTGATACATTTCACTATGTCACAGCATGCAAATACCTCACTGTGAAACACTACACTGTGTGTGTGTGTGTGTGTGTGTGTGTGTGTGTGTGTGTGTGTGGCTTACCGTAGACCCAGGCAACTACTATGCATTCCCAGAATGCTTGCCACAACAGAGTCATTCCACTGGCCGAATAGTAGTCAAACAATTGGAAGACGTACATCCCTCCCTGCAGAGACAGAGACAGCTCAGTGTTTGACTTCCTGCAGCACAAAGTCAGTTTAACACTAAACTGATCAGCTGACCTTTATTGTTTTCTCTTCTCTTAAGTTCAGTCAAAGGTTCCATTTCAGAGAGGACAGTTTTTTAAAACAGTGTGATTTTTTACATTTACAGTGTTGAGCTGACCTGTGTCACCATGGAGAGGTCAATTATGAAGCACAGTAAACAGCATATTGCCACCGCGATCTCCCTTTTGTAGCGATGGTGGTTATTTCCAGGAAACAGATCCAGAATTCCAGTCACAAAACCCTCGACCCCGACAAACTTGAGACACACAGAGAGACAGACAGTTAGTCTATTTTCACAAAACAAAGACTGGATATTCAATTCAATTCAATTCAATTCAATTTTATTTGTATAGCGCCAATTCATAACAGAAGTTATCTCAGGGCACTTTTCAAATAGAGCAGGTCTAGACCGAACCTCCTTCGACATTTACAGAGACCCAACAGTACCACCATGAGCAAGCACTTGGCAACGGGGGCAAGGAAAAACCTCGGACAGACATTTACAGAGACCCAACAGTACCACCAGAGTACCACCATGAGCAAGCACTTGGCAACGGGGGCAAGGAAAAACTGCCTTTTAACAGGCAGTAACCTCGGACAGACCCTTCGGCTCTAGGTGGGTGGTCATCTGCCTTGACCAGTTGGGAGGGAGTCGGACAGACCCTTCGGCTCTAGGTGGGTGGTCATCTGCCTTGACCAGTTGGGAGAGAGAGGGCGACAGACCCTTCGGCTCTAGGTGGGTGGTCATCTGCCTTGACCAGTTGGGGGGAAAGAGAGCGAGCAAGCACTTGGCAACGGGGGCAAGGAAAAACTGCCTTTTAACAGGCAGAAACCTCGGACAACCCTTCGGCTCTAGGTGGGTGGTCATCTGCCTTGACCAGTTGGGGGAAAGAGAGAGAGAGAGAGGCCCTTCGGCTCTAGGTGGGTGGTCATCTGCCTTGACCAGTTGGGGTAGAGAGAGTGAGAGAGACGGCTCTAGGTGGTTGGTCATCTGCCTTGACCAGTTGGGAGAGAGAGAGAGAGAGAGAGAGAGCCTTGGCAATGGGGGCAAGGAAAAACTGCCTTTTAACAGGCAGAAACCTCGGACAGACCCTTCACTCTAGGTGGGTGGTCATCTGCCTTGACCAGTTGGTGGAGAGAGAGAGAGAGAGAGAGACAGAGGCAACGGGGGCAAGGAAAAACTGCCTTTTAACAGGCAGAAACCTCGGACAGACCCTTCGGCTAACAGGCAGAAACCTCGGACAGACCCTTCGGCTCTAGTGGGTGGTCGTCTGTCTCGACCAGTACGGGTGGTCATCTGCCTTGACCAGTTGGGAGAGAGAGAGAGAGAGAGAGAGAGAGAGAGAGAGGGAGAGAGAGCAGAGAGACAAACAGATGTACCAAACAGTGTAGCAACAACTACATTAACAGTAATGATCGATGACGAAATGAAAAAAGATGGTGACGACGAGCAGCAACGACAGGGGACAGCGAGCAGCAAGAACAGCACTGCATATTCAATTCATTCATTCAATGCAGATAGATCAGATATAACTTTATTGATGTCCTGGGTGGAAGCTCCTGTTAATGATGATGTTAGATGATTTAAGTCATTATATACATGAGATTATGAACATTAATATATCAGCAAACAGCTGTTCTCTATATACAGACAGAGTCACATGGTGTCTCTCTCCCTCTGCCTGTGTTGTATCGCAGC
>JAGRRF010012891.1:27620942-27637108 GCA_019097615.1 Morone chrysops
GAAACAGTGCAAATGGATGTGCAAATATAGGTAGACATTGTCCATTAACACTTAACAAGTCTGTTGTCTATTGTCTAATTGTCCTCCCTGCCTTTAGTGAGAGCTGTTGTACAGTCTGATGGGGGACAAAAGAGTTTTTCAGTCTGTTGGTGGAGCTGGACTGGGACAGCAGTCTGCCACTGAGCACACTCCTCTGTCTGGTGAAGGTGTTGTGCAGAGGGTGGTGGGCGTTGTCCAGTATGGTGAAGGTGTTGTGCAGAGGGTGGTGGGCGTTGTCCAGTATGGTGAAGGTGTTGTGCAGAGGGTGGTGGGCGGTGTCCAGTATGGACAGCAGTTTGTCCAGGGTCCTTCTTTTTGCCCCTGTCACCAGAGAGTCCACCTCTGTGCTCACCACTGAGCCAGCTCTCCTTACCAGTCTGTCCAGTCGACCGGCGTCTCTCTTCTTGCTTCCGTCCCAGATTTGCATAAAGTAGTCTGGACCTAAGTGCTGTAGATACAGGGCAGAGGTCTGTACTGTCTATTAGATTTTTTTTTGACCAATATCTCTTGAACACATTATTCAATTATGACTGATTTTGGGAGATATCTTTCCTTCCTGCAGGGACTGCCTGCGAGCCCATTCCTTTCTTTATTTCTCTTTATATTTACATATTTGGTTATAAAAAATAATTCCCCTTTCAGGCCTTTTGCAGGCGAGAAAAGCTCATTTCAGCTGGTTTTAAAGAAGTTGACAGTTGCCTTTTAGGGGTTCTGTACAGTAAGGACATGTTTCACAGGCACATCACATGATACATTTACACCATCATCATCATCACTTACGTCATCACACGTCAGCACCCATACTATGATGACGCAATCGCTACTCCCCCTCCCTCCATTCTCTGTCATATTCCAGTTTTTAATCTGCTGAAAATAATTTTTAGTTTAAAAAAATAAAATCAATCAATTATATTATATTATATTACGTTATATTGTATTATATCATATTATATTATATTACATTACATTACATTATATATTAACAGTGGGACAGTTTAACTCTTTCACCTTCTCCGAGCTGCTGAAGCTGTGAATATAAATTAATAAAAAATTAATGACGCCCCGCCATCCTCCCTCCCTCTTCCCTCCCCCCATCCTCCCTCCGTCTCCTCCTCCCCCCATCCTCCCTCCCTCCCTCCATCTCCTCTCTCTCCTCTCGACAGGCGGCAGGATGGACGTCGTAAATCAGGTACAAACACAGAAACATTCCGTTATTATTCTGTTTATTCTTCCTCATCATCATTCCTATATCTTCATCCTTGGTGTCCTCGCGGTGTTCTCGCGCTCTGGGGTGTGTTTGTGTCGTGTTTCGGGGCGGCCCGCCGGAGTTCATGTTTGTATTTGTCTCCCGGTGGAAGCGGCGGTGCGTCGGGCCGCAGCGCGGCGGCGGAGACCTCCCGTCCTGTCGGTTCCTATCACTGTATTATCGATAGGAGCCGATCGATCACTGATATTATACTTCACACTGGGTTATGGGAGTTATTGATGAATGATGGACAGAACCAGGGGGACTGCGTTCTGACTCCATCTTTAATATCTGATGATCAGGATCGATACATTTATTGGACGCTGTTCATGCGTGAGGAGGTCTGCAGGAGGTGCTCACAGGGAGGAGCAGTGGGCTCCTCAGCACTGCGCTCTGCCTGCAGGAACAAACAGCATCACCTCCGTGTGTGTGTGTGTATAAAATGGCAGCCGGAGAAGGAGAAGGAGGAGGAGGATGCTGATGATGCTCATGTTGTTGTTGCGGCTGCTGTTACACATTCTCACCGAGCTGCTCCTGTGTTACTGAACCCGGTTAGAACCCAGTTTTACCCGGTTTAACCCAGGCTCACCTGCTGCTCCTCCTCCTCCTCTTCCTCCTCCTCCTCCTCTTCCTCTTCCTCCTTAGCAGCTGCCCCCTTAAGATGGAGACCAAAAACGCCTGGTTAATTGCAACATATATATATATATATATATGTAATATTACTGTAATACTACTGTTATATTATAGTAATATTATATTATTACTGTAATATTATATTACTGTTATATTGCCGTAATATTACTGTAATACTACTTTATATTATAGTTATATTACTGTTATAGTCATATTATATTATTACTGTTATAGTAATAAGTAATTAAGTGTAACACTGTGAATGTTTCAGTAGTTTATGTCAGTTTTTGATCTGAGGTCCAATATGTCTGTAGTGTTTAATATTTTATTGGTTTTAATGAATTTCTTTGTATGATATTAATATGAAACCTATTATGTTCTATAAACTCTTTAATCATACAGATTGTTGAAGTTATTATACAAACCAGATGTGAAATGTGAGCATTTAATTTTTATCATGTTTTCTACAGCAATAATGTTATTTCTGTTATCAGTTATATTTAAATATATAATTTCGTTTCTATAATATTTCCATAATGTGTCTACTATAATTTAACTATATAATTATTATTGTTATTGTTATTATTATTATGATATATTATTTAGTTCTAATAAAAAAATTGTTTATGTTTCTATAATATTTATTATTTATATTATTTTTAGATAATATTTTTGTTATATGTCCACAATATTTTAATATTATATATATTTATGATATATCATATTTTTGTGGGTTCAGGGCCACTTTACTCTGATTGGGGCCCCTTTGAGGGCCCGTTGTTCTTTTGTTGTTGTTCCCGTTGTTGCTCAATCACTGAAATAAATGTTGCTTCCAGGAATACTAAATATAATAATTAATAATAATTCAAATAAATATCTGCTGTGATAGATGATCAGATGATTTAATACAATCAATGTGTTTATTATATCAGATAGATAAAATAATGTTTAAGTTTGTTTACATTCTGGTTAGATGTGCCAATAATATTGTTTGATTATTATTAACAGTATTTGTATATATTTGACTATTTCTGTGTGTAGTATTCTTGTACTCACAGTCTAAATGTGCTCTAACTGTATTCAGACTCTTTAATGAAACATGTTGAATGTTTTTACAGTGTGTTCCTCTGCTGTAATCTATTGACTTTTTGTAATGGACTCTGGAATCATCCACAGAAACAGACACAATGTAGTAACTGATCTGAGATCTGAGAAGAAATATTGATCTGTTTGTTTGTACACAGGACGTCTGTCCATCCATCTGTCTCGTCATTTTATATCAGATGAAATAGTTTTTGTTCAGACTGCAGGTCGGAAATATTTCTTTTATCATCAGAAGTTGCAAGTTGAGTTTTTTCTGTTTATTTCTGCAGTTTGACTCATTTTAGCTGAAATGCAACCACAGTTCACTCAGTCCAGCATTATGTCAGGCACAGTGCATGATGGGAAGACGTCCCGTTTTACGGATGTTTTAACTCTGTTTTTCTTTGATATTCTCTCATTTGGCTTGACGTCTGTCCGTCATGCGTCTTCAGTCCTTCAGTAGTAGGATGTGTTCAGGTTCAGTACTGAGTGTAGGTCACCTGTGGTTTGGGACTGACCAGTGAAAGGGCCAGTGGGAGCCAGTGAGCGCTGCTTGATTTTGACTTTACGAATGCATAAAATAAACGTGTGGTCTGTGTCTCTTGCAGCTGGTGGCCCAGGGTCAGTTCAGGGTGCTGAAGGTTCCTCTGGGCTTCATTAAGGCCTTAGAATGGGTGAGTTCATCAGACCAACACCGGCACCACAAACATCTCCTCTGTCAGTTGGACAGCAGCGCCCTAAATCAGCTGCAGATATCCATCTAACATCAGAGTCATTGGAGACTCTATTCTCTATTCCATTCTTCAGCAGCAGCCAACAATACAAACAATACAAACAATAAAACATAAGATCAGTCTGTATGCAGACGACACATCGCTGTTCTTCCTAAATGTATCTCTTGTCTGAATGAACCTTACAATAATCTTCATGGGCAGAAAAGCTAATGTTAAACTCATCTGGTTAGACTCCAGCATCTCCAGGTTCTACTGAAATAACAAGGTCCAATGTGCATCATTACTGTTAATGTAGTTGTTGCTACTGTTGTTGCTGTACATCTGTTTGTGTCTTTCTCTCCCTCTCCCTCTCTCTCTCTCCCAACTGGTCAAGGCAGATGACCAACCACCTACAGCCGAGGGTCTGTCCGTGAGGTCTCTACTGCCTGTTAAAAGGCAGTTTTTCCTTGCCCCCGTTGCCAAGTGCTTGCTCATGGTGGTACTCTTAGGTCTCTGTAATTGTTATAAGGAGTTCGGTCTAGACCTGCTCTATTTGAAAAGTGCCCTTTATAATGAGTTCGCGTTGCCAAGTGCCTGCTCATGGTGGTACTGTTGGGTCTCTGTAAATGTTAAAAGGAGTTCGGTCTAGACCTGCGCTTGCTCGTGGTGGTACTGTTGGGTCTCTGTAAATGTTATAAGGAGTTCGGTCTAGACCTGCTCTATTTGAAAAGTGCACTGAGATATCTCTGTAAATTTTATAAGGAGTTCGGTCTAGACCTGCTCTATTTGAAAAGTGTCCTGAGATAACTTCTGTTATGAAATGGCGCAATATAAATAAAATTGAATTGAACTGAATTGAATTCAGAAGCACCTGTTTCTGTTTCACCACTGTCAGATTCAAATAGTGCTTCATCCACTAGTTTTCACTGAAATGTTTCAAAGTTTGTTTCTGTCGTAACTGTTATATAACTGTCTATTTCAATTTCTTGAAATGTTTTGAAATCAAGATATGTTAAAATATGTATATGTTAAAAAACACAGATCAAACACTACATTACACACTGAGAGATTCACTGTAATGATTATTATCATTGTATGCTATACACACACACACACACACACACACACACACACACACACACACACACTGAGCAGATGGTCACAGTCGGACTTTCTGTCCAATCCCTGCTTGGAGTGTGTGTGTCCTCTGTAACTGGCCTCTCCATGATAAAGATGGTGATGATGATGATGAGGATGATGGTGATGATGGTGAGGATGATGAAGATGATGTGATGGTGATGATGATAATGGTGATGGTGTACTGTAGAGCAGCTGAGCAGGGCACTAACACAGTGAGGGTTGTCGGTTAGAGTCTGTACTCACTGCAGTCTCTATAGATAGATGTGATGATGTGATGATGACTCATCGTCCTGCAGGAGTTTCACTCTTCATCACTAAATAACACCTCCTCTGCCTCAGCACAACCACATTAACGCACACACAGGCAGGTTGGTCATTAGTCTTAATAACTTTAAATACACAGTTATTTTCCTGCTTGATTACTTTTCTTTGAATCTCCTGAAATATTGATGTTGTGTCTGAAATATCTGCTGATTTAACCTCAATCAATCACTGTTATTAATATTTGATTGCAAAAGCCCTCAAATGAAGAACTCACAAACATTACTGTGGCACATTAATAAAGCACTGAAGACACGGCCTTCAATAAATCAATACATTGTTTTATTTGCAAATCTTGTTTTTTCACTGAACTAAAGTCAATCACAGTCTAAAATGAAGCCATAACACATCATTAAATTAATTTTTGTTCTTTAACACTTTATTATTAAAATGGTCTAAATGAATGAGTTACTGTTGAAGTTGCCAGAAAGTTGTGTTTAGCTAATGCTAGCATTCTAACATGCTAAACTAAGATTATGAACATGGTAAATGCTGCACCAGCATGTGTGTTAGAATTGTAACTGAGAGAATATTAGCATGCTGATGCTAGTTGTTGCTAATGTGTCTTTAGACGTCGGTTGATTAGATGTTTCTGCATTCTTAAATTTTTGTTGTTCCTCCTCCTCCAGTTTTTCGCCATCTTTGCCTTCTCCACCTGTGGCAGTTATTCTGGGATGTTCAAGATGTTGGTGGAGTGTAAGAACCGGACTGAGAGCGACCTGAATATAGATGTGGAGTTTGAGTATCCGTTCAGGTCAGTGGCTGGCGTGTAGCAGGGTGGCTAACCGTAGCTTGCTTGTTTTCTAACTTTATCGTTAGCAAATTAGTATCTTTGTTGATATGTTATTTGGCTAATGTTAGCTTATTTGCTATTGTTAACATTAGAAAAATAGTATCTTTGTTGATATGTTAGTTGGCTAATGTTAGCTTCCCCAGCCAACGTGATCCATGATACTAACTCTCATTCCGTCTCATGTATGTATGTCTGTTTTGGCTGATGCCTTTGATTTTGCAAACTCTGCAGTTAGTTTAACACCACTAGCTACTCCAGAACTGTCTCTCTGACACCAGTAAGGCTCCCACAAAATTAGAGTAAGACTGACAGACTTTGAGTTGTTAATGTCGCTAAACTTCCTGTCCCTCTTTCAGACTCCACCAGGTGTACTTCGACGCGCCCACCTGTAACGGCAGAGAAAAGGAGCGTCTCTTCCTGATTGGCGACTACTCTTCCTCAGCTGAGTTCTTCGTCACCATCGGTGTCTTTGCCTTTCTCTACTCCATGGCGGCTCTCAGCATCTACATCTTCTTCTTCGAGAAGTACAAGGAGAACAACAAAGGTCCCCTTATTGTAAGTTCACCCACCTGACTGCATTGCTCACAGGTGAATTGTGGGAAATGCGGCTCATAGACTGTGTTTGTGTGTTTAGGACCTGGGTGTGACCGGAGTGTTCGCCTTCATGTGGCTGGTGAGTTCGGCGGCCTGGGCCAAAGGTCTGTCCGACGTGAAGACGGCGACTGACCCAGAGAAAGTGGTCACTCTGATCTCCGCCTGCAATGCTGAAGTGAACCGCTGCCGTGAAGTCCACGACCCAGTCATGTCCGGACTCAACACCTCTGTGGTAAGACCATGACCAAAGACATGTCCAATCTGTGAGGACACTACTGAGTAAGAGTTCCAAGATACTTGAACTCTTTTACTGCAAAAACAGCCAAATATTCTTCAATATAATTGCATTTTCTTGGCTTCTGCCAATGGGGTCAGACAGTTCTGCTTGACTAGAATTCTTAAAACATACAACAAACAAACCAGCCACTGAAAGACTGTAATGGGACTTAAAACTAGACAAAATGCCAAAAATTTAAGCATAAGTATCAGTATCAGCGAGTATGTGTCTGTGCACTGATCTGACACCACATGGACCCTGTTACTTCCCAGCAGTGTACCTGAGCCAGGACATACAGAAATTATAGCTGTCATACCGGATTAATAGTATATGCTTGTTAAAAATAATAATATATGCATTTTGTATCGCAGCTGTATGGGCCGATACGCAAATTTCGGGTATCAGAATCTGTATAAGGAAGGAAAACATGATATTGGAACATCTCTAGCATCAAGCACTGGAAACTGTCAAGTACCAAAAGTTGGCAATGTCTGATCAGATTCATATTGTCGTTTACCAATACCTTGATCAGAGAGTTACTGATTTTAATCACTGAATGTACCAAACGCCCTCACAAAATGGCTCACAAAAACCAATGTATAGACACCAATTACATGAAAATATCATGTTCAGCAGCAGAGATACCGACTTCTTTATGTAACGCTGTGACATGAAGGCACCAAATGTTGACCATGATCCAGTAAATATGTAATGGTATACTTTTTAATCTGATGTTTGGATGTCTCTATAAATCACATAAAACCTTGAATTTGCTTTGTCTGCCCAACAGCGGTTGAGAAACAGTGATTTTTAGGCCACTCAGGTATAGATATTGATATAGATACTCAGGTATCTGTTTATCTGACTGATAATGAATCTAATAATAAGTCCCTTCAACCTCTCCTCTACCAGGCTTTTGGTTTTATCAACCTGATCCTGTGGGTGGGAAACCTCTGGTTCGTCTTTAAGGAGACGGGCATCATTGCTCCCTTCATGCGAGCTCCGCCTCCTCAGGAGAAACCTGCCGCACCAGAAGCCTACGGTCAGCAGGGGGCGTACGAACAAGACCCCTATGCCAGCAACCAAGGAGGCTACCAACCCGACTACAGCCAACAAGGATACAACCAGGTGATCTGATGAACTGCTAATACTCAAATGGGACCAAGAAAGGTGCCAGTACCCCAATTCAGCACAACCCTAACAACAACATACCACACCAACCCCTTTTGAAACTCAAGAAACTTAAATTCTGCCTTTTAGGCTGTTCCTCAAACAGACTGACAAGGTGAACCTCTCCTTCCTAATTGGCAGTTGACAGGCTGAGACAGACTTTAGGCAACGCTCTGAAACAGTCTGGTCTCGTTGTGAATCTTCAGTCTGAACAGCTCTGTAAACCTGAAAACCAGATCCCAGACTAAGCTGGCTATCGAAACCCAACCCTGATAGAGACATGTCCAGGATGTAACCTAGCTTAGCATTACGACTGGAAACGAAGAGGAACCACTAGTGCAATCTATACAGTGAACAAAAAAAAATCCCCTTCTGACAACTACAAAAAACATCTTAGAGAACAGAAAATAATTCAGATTAGACAGCTAACGATTAGTTTCCTTATCAATCAATCCTCCGATTATTTTCTTGATTGATTGGTCAAAAACTCTCTCTGTCACAGTTTTCCAATTCTTCAAATGCTTCTGAAAGCCAGTAATGACTCTGAAACATTGTTCAGTTCTGTTCAGTAAACCAGATTGTTTTATTTTTGCTTAAAAAATAGCTTAATGGACCTTTGACAGTAGCCATTATGATATCAAATAGTAGGGTAAACTCAAGTGTACCAATGATATTAATTAAGGCTCTGATCCATTTAGTGTAGCAATGAGTCTTTCCAAACTGAATGGAATCAGTGATAACACCTGAGTTTACCCTACTGTTACATGTCAAATGGTTGCTGTGAAAAAGGTATATTAATGTTGCAAAACTCGGCAATTAAATTTCTCTGAATTGACTGATTGAGCTCTCAGACAGAGTGTACTGTGTAGTATTAGTATAGTATTATAAATCCACAGTGTTACTGTGTACTTCCAGATAGCAGTACTTTCTCTCTGTATACTACAGTACTTTCAGTCTGTGTACTGCAGTACTTTCAGTCTGTGTACTGCAGTACTTTCATGCTGTCTGCTGTTGTGTCTCCTCCAGGATGCAGAGTACGGTCAGGGCTACGGCCAGCAGGCGGCGCCCACCTCCTTCTCCAATCAGATGTGAACTGAAAGAAAGCAGGTGAGTCACACAGGAAGCAGAGACTAGAGTCGCTTCCCGATTGGCCAGTTAAGTTCATTAATTAAAGTCATTTTAAATGATATTTTTCAACAATATCAACAAAACTGCAGTTTATTTGAACTCCGTCCTGCTGCTACACATAACACTAAAGCACCAAATGTGGATTCATCTGCCGCTGAAAATAGTCCTCAACATTTGTGAGATGTTTAGTAGGAACCAATGAGCTTTAAGCTGAGAGCCACAGACAGGAAGTCAACAAGAACAAGATTAGTAGTCCAGAACTACAGAACTTCATTATAAAGCTGTTCGTCACATTTTACTGTTATCAACAAATTTCAGCGTCTGTGATTCACATGTTGCACTTTGCCAAATTTCAATTACAGTAATATTTTGAATATTTGTGCAGCTGTAAATAATCAGTAATTGAACGGTTACAGGTGTTAGCGTTGGTTCAGGGAGCTCACTGGACCCCCTACCGGCCGTAGCCAAAAATACATGTAGGGATTTATGCAGTTGTTTACTTGTTTATGTATTAAAAATGTTGATTTAAACTCAGATATTATGAACTACTCAAATAATGAAGGAGTTCACATTATGAAGTAAGTAAAAAAATCATTTTAAACAGAAAGTAGTACAAGCCAGCTCCTAAATATTGATCAGAGAGGTTCTGGGTTTTGGCCTAATAATCATGGAGATTCCTGTTATAATGTTCCCTAATATTAAATAATGATTGATAATAATGTAGTCTGGATTTCTCGATTTGTCTTAACCTTGTTTATAAGTTATTGGTTATGTTTGAAGTGATGGTATTTGTGTACATTTTTCTGACTCGACTCTGCTCAGAACACTTGAACCACAGTAGAAACTTTTTATCCTCGACATTTATAGTGAATGTGTATGTGACGTAGTGCAGAGGTCAGTAGCCTTTACTATCATAACAGCCTTTTATATAATGGGGCTTTCTCAACGCAGAGCGGGTGTACCAATAAGCCAGCAGTGTTTGTGGTGGAAGTAAATAAATCTGTCCACACACGATTCAATTCTTTGTTTTCCTCCAAGACATGCTGGGGAGACTGAAGACTAGCAGCTGTTGAGGTTCAGCAAATATATCGAGGAAAGGCGTCAGCATATAACGTATGACACACATTTCACTTTCTTACAACCGCCACTGGAGACCCAGTGTACATACACCAATATATAGAACATATAAATCAAAGCAAATTCCCCTCAAATGAATTTGGTAAAACTGTTACAAAGTGAACAAAGTGAAGCAGATTGAGAATAAAAAGAGGAAAAGCGAGTCGTCCTTTAAAGGATGTTTTCTGGTTTGTGCAGGAGCTGAACAAAACCTCAACCTGATGTTCCCTCTAGAATAATATCAACCTGATTCGCTTTTAGGTTCCTTACATGACAGTCGGGATATGAAAATGCAGCTGCTGCTATATTGATTATTAATCATTTAAACCCGAACCCTCTGTTGTACACATTAAATTTCCTCTAGACTCTTACAGGTCTGGGTCGGGACCTGAACCTAAGCCGGTCTAATAGTGACCTTGTTACCTTCGGTGACCTCGTTACCGCTGTACCGTCAGTACGGTCAGTACCGTCGGTGCTGTTGGTGACGTTGATAATAGGGGAGGAAGACATATTTTGGTCATTTTGTTAAAAATCATATATCCTAATTCTCAGTTGTGAAAACAAAAAGTTGTCGACGGATATTTTCATTTGTTGACCTTGCTGTGTTTGTTTGTTTGTCCTTCACAGAGAGCGTTGGAGTGAACCAACAGTGGGTCACCTGCAACCTACCCACAATGCAACACTCCCATCTGTCTTCAGGGTTACCGGGTGGGGGGGTGAGGGTGGGGGTTTTAGATGTTCACTATAATGAATCGATGTGTAAATGATACAAAAGAGAGTTATAAAAAACAAATCCACGACTTGAACAAGCACCAAAACAACAACAACAACAACAACAACGCTGACAAATAGGAACCAATGAAACAAGTGATGATGTTGATAATTCATATTAATATAATCTGTGGAGAGAATGTATGTTTGTGTTGTATAGATATCACTTTGAACAGATATATAATATAGATCAACTGTTTATTCATGTTTCCTATTGATCCCCATCCTAAGCCCCGCCCCCTTTACAATGGCCCGCCAGATCAGATTCACACCAGCCAATCATAAAGCAGTTCAGACTGGGCCCAGATCAGATCCAAACCAGATTGAAGCCGCAATCAGATGAATCCCAACCGACCCTGCGTCCGCCGACATCACCTCCCGGCTGTTTGCTGTTTGTCTTGCTGCATGTAAATATCAACACAGGAAGTGATGTCACTCTGGGGACGCAGTAAACCCAGTCTGGACTTCCTGGATCCAAAATGGCTCCTTGTCATTACAGTTTGCATTGTTTGTGTGTTTGATTAACAAGCTTTGTTCTAATGTCTGTTACATTCCTGCGGCATAAACGTCCGTCTGAAACCAACCCGCCGCTACTACTGGTTTCTACTGGTTTAATCTAGTTTAGACTGGTTCTACTTCAACACACCAGCCGCTCTGAGGGATACAAAAACAAGAATTAAAGGATGTTTCCCAAGTTTTAGAAGCTGGTGACTAGGTTTCCCCTTCCTAAAAATGATGTTAGCGGCTCCACAGACTACTGAGTCTACTGCTGGATGTTCTGCAGACAATTTAAATAAAGATTGGCTAAATTAAGTTTATTAGCTCTTGCTAGCTGGCTAGGCTACATTAAAGTTGCTGTTGCGTGGATGAGATGTGAAATAAATCAACATATTTCTCTCTAAATAACGGTCCACCCCAGAAAGCTAACATGTTAACTTTAAGTAAAACAAAATGGACGGTTAGCATTTTCAGATTACACTTTATAAACGAATCAGCTGTTAGCTTATGTTAGCTGTGCTGCACTAGCTAACCTAACTAGCCAACATTAGCTACCTGAGGAAGGACCTTATAAGGAAGCTTCCTGTGTGTCCTTAAACTTTAACTTCCTGCTTCCCGAACAGGATAAATATAAAAACTAAGTTACAATCAGTCAGACGGACGTTTCCGTCAGAGTTCAACTTGCTGTTTATTTGTTTTGGGCTTTCAGCCAATCAGCTGTAAAAGTCTGGAA
This sequence comes from Morone chrysops, assembly GCA_019097615.1. Lineage (NCBI taxonomy): Eukaryota > Metazoa > Chordata > Actinopteri > Moronidae > Morone > Morone chrysops. Next base: position 27,633,198 of record JAGRRF010012891.1, read on the forward strand.
AGTTTCTGGGTCTGAAAAATAAGAAAAAAAACGTAATGCTTCTTCTTCGGTTGTTTTTTTGTTTTTGGGAAAGTGAAGCTGTTTTTAGCGTCGGTATCTTCCTCCGCATGGTGACGTGTTTCTGCTCGTGTTGTACAGTAACTGATGATCAGTGTGATTCTACTTCCTGTTCTCCTGTACAGGTGTGTGTGTGTGTGTGTGTGTGTGTCCATACCTCTTCTATCTCTCTCTACCACTCACTCTCTTTTCTCTCCTCCTCCTCTTCATCACTTCTTTCCCTTTGATTGTGTCTTTCCCTCTTCCTCCTCCTTACTTTCTCCTTTTCAGTACTTCCTTTCTCTACTTCTTTGCTCTCTTTCGCTCCTTCTCCTGTTCCTCTTCCTCTTCCTGACCCTCCTCTTCCTCTTCCTCTTTCTCCTCTTCCTCACTCTCCTCTTCCTCTTCCTCTTCCTCACCCTTCTCTTCCTCTTCCTCTTCCTCACCTTCCCCCTTTGGTTCTTCGTGACTCTCCTCTCTGCCTCTGTGATGTAACTTCCTGTGTGATGATCTATTCCAGCATAAGTAACCATGGCGACGGTGTTGACAGTGCTGATGATGAGTGTGTGACTTGTTGCTATGGAGACGCCCCACCCCTGTGTTTATTCAGTGTAAAGTTTCAATAAACTGCGAACTCATCTGTTTGTCTCTGATTCTGTTTATAAAAAAATAAACAAACATCTTCATCCACGGTAGCTCCTCATCCTCTCTCCTCCTCTCTTCTCTCCTCTCCTCATCCTCTCTCTTCCTCTCCTCCTCCCTTCTCTCCTCTTCATCCTGTCTCTCCTCCTCTCTCTCTCCTCTCCTTTCTCTCCTCTTTCTCTCCTCATCTTCTTTTCTGCTCCTCCCCCTTCTGTCACTCAATCTCTAATTTTCCTCCTCCCTCCTCCTTGCATCCTTTCCTCCCTATTCTTCTCACTCCATCCTCCCTCCATTTCATAGATCCTCCCTTTTTTTCATATTGATTCAGTCCCACTCTCCTCCTCTCCTTTGTCACAGCTCCTCCCCCCTCCCTGTCTCTCTCTCTCTCTCTCTCTCTCTCTCTCTCTCTCCTCCCTCCGTTATTGTCGGACTCAGAGGAGACAGAGTCAGTCAGTAGCATGTCGTCCATAAGTCTCCTGCTGCTCGGTACGGCTCTCCTCCACAGCGTCCAGGTAAGGATGAGTCCCACTGACTCACACAGAGAGAGTGTGTGTGTGTGGGCTGATTTATCGTCGTGGTGATGTGTCGTCATGGTAACCTGAGAGTGATGCAGAATGATGTCGCTGCTGTTTATCTTCTACCCGTCTGTCAATGCTGTTACATCACTGTGTGTGTGTGCTGTTCAATCTGCTCTGGTTTCAATAAATTATTGATTTATTGATCAGGTTAATCAGCATGAGATAGTCTTTGTGTGTGTGTGTGAAGGCCGCCGCTGTGACGGGACAAACATTTCATTTTAAATCCTGTCACCATAGCGACAGGAGACAGTAACCCACGGCAACAGGACCGTATGTGACACAGGTTACCATCGGTCTCCTGAGGGCTCCTGTGTGTGCACAAACTTGTTTGTCTGTCCTTGTGAGGACTGACGTGAGTTACACAGTGAGGACATTTTAAGAGACAGTGACATTTAAATTTGATTTGACTTAAACAACATGTGTTCATGTCTAGCGTCCCACCTCGTTAACTTTAGAAGACTAAATGTCTCCAGATTCTTTTTAACCCTTTACATACACATCTCCAATCATATAAAAATCATCCAATCATTGTTTCCTGTAAAACTAAATGTGACACGTGCTTATGTCAGCATGAACTAACTGATTTCAACCAATAATATCGTCACATTCACCCGTCAATCAATCTGCAACTGTTATCCACACAGAGCTCACTGACTACAGTACAAACACAACTTTATTAACACTGTACAAACACAACTTTATTAACACTGTACAAACACACAACTTTAACAGAAACACTGCAGCAGGAAATTAAACCGACTCACCGTACAGACTGCTGACTCACCGTACGGACTGCCGGCTCACTGTACAGACCGCAGACTCACCGTACAGACTGCAGACTCACCGTACAGACCGCAGACTCACAGTCCAGAATGCAGACTCACTGAACAATATTTATTTTCATATTGGGCGATAAAAACAGTTTATTTGCTTTATTGTGGTTTTATGAATTAATAAATTAATGAATTGATGTAAAAATAATTTTAAAAAAAAACACAGAATCTACTGCAGTAACATACAAACATCTTTCTCTCTTCTCCTTATCTCACTCCATTACCCCTTCTGTCCACACACACACACACACACACACACACAAGGACCAATCCAATTAATGGAGGCAGGAACAGAAAAGCTTGTTATGCTGCCATAGCAACAGTATCCTCATAACACACACACACACACACACTTTGTGCTGCATGTTTAAATGAAAGCTGCTGTATAGGGTTAGGGTTAGGTCAGGGTTGGGTCAGGATCCAACTGAGGACTTACAGACACAACAAATCCCACCCCATAACTACCACTCCCTATAATAACTACCACCCCATAACGACCACCCCCATAACTACCACCCCCTATAGCCACCACCCCTATAACCACCACCCCTATATCCACTACCCTCTATAACCACCACCCCTATAACCAGTGGCGAACTTAACCATTTGGGGGCTTCAGGCAAACAGACATTTGGGGGCCCCTGCGGGATGAACAAAAGTCACTATCCTTCCTTTCTTCTATCACACTTGGCCATTGTAATCCATATTGGATTAAACATCCTTTTCTATGGATATTGCAAACTCTCATATTGTCCTAAGGCATGGAAGTGTGTAAATAGATTTGAATTTGTTTCAACTTTAGTTTTCCTGATCTTCTTCATCCCCTGACTAATGCATGTTCTCACTGACAAGATAATCTTGACTCTTCAACTCTTAACAAAGATTCATATGACCTTGGTTATACAATATTAGTAAAGACTTGACATTTGTTATTCCAGGGTTAAATTAAATCCTTCCTCACTCAGTTGTTTTTGTTTTCCGAAAAGGCGACAACAAAAGCAAAAAACACAGTTGGCACTTTCACTGTAGACTAACCAAGACCCGTTCACCCTCTCGCCATTTTTCATTACTATGTAATAGTTTGCCTTTGTGAATCTGTGGCCCTTTTCATTTTGTGGGAAGTCTTTATCTTTGACCTGGACTGGCCCCATTTGGACTATTGAGCAGCGCTCTCTATCAGTGAGCAGCTTGAGCCAGAGTGCTGGGTCCTCCACAAGAATATGTGTCTCGCTGTCATTTTCATAATCAATATCCGAAGTGGAAGAAGAAGAGGGAGACATGCTGTTACTCACCGCCAGTTGTGCATCATCTCTGTCAGTTTGTTGACTAACGTCATTAGCATCGCTGCTGGCTGAGACAGAGCCACTTTGATTGACAGGTAAGACGTTGACGTTACCGGTAAGAGCAAATGGCTCTGGTTCTGCTGACGGTCCCGCTGCCACCGCGGCTCCTGTAAAAAAGCTTGATAGCTTTGGCAGCTTGGAAATAAACTCCTGCCTTTGATCCCTCTTCTTCTTTTTCTGTGACCCGCTTTCGAATATTCGTTTAATTTCTCTCGATTTATCTATTCTTCTTTTTCTTCTCTCTCTCTTCCCATTATTTACTGTTTTGGATTTTACGTCGTAAACATTTCCGCATACGTGCAGCGTGATGAGAGTGATGCGTAACATGGAACAGTCCATGTGCAGACTGAAGGGGGTGCACGGTTGGTAGAAAGACCGTCAAAACATGAGTAATTGATCAAATTAGACATCCCAATACTACTATTGTGAAGAGATTTTTATAAAAACAATAAATATAAAATACAAAATAATAAAGAGGG
>JAGRRF010012891.1:27637118-27648135 GCA_019097615.1 Morone chrysops
CCCCCATGGGGCCCGGGGCTCCAGGCAAATGCCTGGTTTGCCGAATAGTACGGCCCACCTCTGCCTATAACCACCACCCCTATATCCACCACCCTCTATAACCACCACCCCTATATCCACCACCCTCTATAACCACCACCCCTATAACCACCACCAATGAGTGAATGAGTTATTTAAGTGCAGTAAATCTAACTGGCTGAGCTTCTTCCGAACTGATTAACTGAAGAAATGACTGATAATCATTTATCTTCTCCAATCAATAAGAGTCTGAGCACTCAGATGCAACCTGATCCTTCAGTGTGTGTGAGTGTGTGTGTGTGTGTGAGAGAGAGATTTATCTGTTGGGAGTGAAGACAGAAACTATGACTCAGCACAAATCAGACACGATAAATGTTGAGCTCACCGACAGGAGGAAGATACAGTTCACTGATGCTCTCTGCAGTCACGTTACACTGTTAAAGACAAAAAAGTTAAAAGAAAAATACAGTAAAATAAAGGTGAACTCTGCTATAATACAAATAATCAGACTTTCATTTACAGCAGAGTGCTGTTTTTAATCTGAATGTTAAAAGTTATAGAACTGTAATAAAAGTCATTATCTGTGAAATTACAGTAATTTTTGCTGTTTTCACTGATAAAAACTGTATTTGGACAGTTTACCAATGCTATTTTATTACTTTTTTACTGTTAATGTCATTAATTTTATACAGTTTTATAAATGTATTAACAGTAATAAACTTGAATTTAACAGTTTAATCTATTGAATAAACAGTAAATGTAACTCATAGATTTGCAAAATGTATTTGTATATATTTTATGCTGCTTTAATATTCTCTTTTTAAAGTACATACTTATTTTACTGTCTCGTGTATTTATTGAATTTGCTGTATTTTAAAGGCCCATCCAGGTTTGATTATTACAGGTTCAGCCACAATATGCTCAGATAGATGCAACAAGCACCCAAAGGAAACATGGGAAAAGGAAGTGAATGTAGATATTTCAGATGACCAATGGGATGACACCTGGGAGAAAACTATACAGAGCACATACATTATATCCCCTCCCATCGCTGTACGTTTGATTCAGAGTTTGGTTTGCTTCAGTTTTTAAACTAAAGACACATCTGAGCGGTTTGGTCTCAGAAATATAGAGTTGTGAGTCATCTGCATAGACCCTGAAACAGACCTCATGTTTGTGGACCACCAAGGCTAATGGCAGCAGGTTTAAACCAGTGTTTGGCACACTCTCAAAGCCTTATGGGAACTGTAGTTGAAAACAAACACAATAAAACCTGTTCATTTTTCACAAATATTGAGAGCGGAGGGGGCGGGGCTTCAGCTTTCTGTATTACTCTTCATTTCCCTGGGTATTAGGGTTAGTGGAGTACAGGTAACAGGTCATTAATGCTCAGGTGATCTTCCTCTTCCTCTCTCTCAGTCGCTTCCTGCAGCTCGCGGCGGGGGGCGTGGCCTGGATGTATCTGTGGGTGGAGCCAGACGGCAGCGTCGAGACCTTCGTAGCCTGCTGCCTTATGAGGACCAGATGATGTCATATCCTGCCACTAAGGGAGGGACCAATGACCTGTACTACCAATCAGATGACTGGAGGGGGCGGGGCTTGGACCAGGCTCTGCAGCGATTGGTGGAGAGGGACCAGATGCGGGAGCAAGAAGAGGAACAGCGAGCAGGTTGGAGACCTCTGACTCTATTTAGAAATATTACAACTTTTCTCTTTTGGAGAAATAAATGAATAAACCAATCAAACGTGTTCACAGCCTACCTCATTGCTCTGCTCCGCCTACTGAGCGAGGCAGAGAGTGCAGGATTGGTCGGCCCGGGTGACGTGGAGGTGGTGGAGGAAGAGGAGGACGAGGAGGACGATCAGGGGCCGCCAGGGGACTTCCAAGGCCCAGCACCTCCAGATTACGATGAGACAGGGCGGGGGCTGAACATGGGGATGCCCCCGGCTGCATGGTGGGGCCTCCTGGAGCCCCAGCTGGCTCAGGCTCTGCTGGACAGGTGAACACCACTTCCTGTTTCTGTTTAGGCCAGTGTGACGGGTTGGAGAACATTTTATTGAATCTTTCAAAAATCTCTTCATCTGTCAACATTTGTCAATAATTTGTTAAAGTGATCAATAATCAGCTGTTATTGTCAGGATGGAGCCTCAGTTGGCTCAGACTCTGCTGGAGACTGCGAGACAGGAGAGACTTCAACAGACTGGACGACTTTCATCAGGACTAAACCGAGGAGGGGACCAGGAGGCTCTGAGGTGAGTATCAGGAACATCCAACCAATCAATGATCAATATAATGATTTCTTTCTTCAGAAACGCATTTCTGCATTTCCTCCTCAGACGTCTGGTTGCTAGGTTACTATCAAGCATCGGCCCTAACAACGCCCCGGTGATCTCCTCCGGTCGCAGAGCGAGGAGGGACCTGTCCGTCACAGCAGCCGAACCCATCAGCCCCACCCACAGGAGAGCACGCCGTTCCCTTGACGCCATGGTTCCACCGTTGCCTAGCAACGACCCCCCTCTGTTCAGAGTGAAGAGGCTGGAGGAGGAGGATGAGGAGGAGGAGGAGAAGCCCCGCCCCCCTGCCGCAGGGCTGCAACGGATGAAACGCATCGATACCATGGCAGTGGAAGAACTGAATCATGGGAGTCACAGGCGTCGAAGGAGAGCCGCCCTGAACTACGACCCCCAAATACTGATCGATCAGATTGTGGAATACATGAGGCAGTGAGGAGGAGGAGGTGTATTTTGTTGTTGTCTTTAAGGACTTTTTGTTTCTTGTTTTGTTTTGTTTTGTTTTTTTGCTGCTTTTAGTAAAAAAAATTATCAAATCAGTCATTTGTTGCTAAAATGAAAAGAAAGAAATGTGGACGGAGATTAACTTTATGAAAAATAATTTCCTAAACAAAAAAAGATTCAAATTTTCCTGGAAAGAACATCATTCGGTACTACTTATGAAAACGACATAATTTAAGTATAAAATAATATGTTGCCACTTAATTTGAGGTCATTAACTCATTTTAAAGAAGTCTGTGGAAAAAAATAAAGAAAAAACTTCAGTCCTGGCATTTAGAGACACCCCGAATCTAACACAAATCACAATGATGAGTATCAAATGAATATCTCAAGATAAATCAGCCTAATTTTCAATTCTTAGAGACATTCCTGACATTTATTGTCAGAAAAAAACATATCAACAACATAAATAATATCCAGAGCCTGGTTTATTTTTTCTACGATATCTATGTTGAGATTAATCAATAATAACAGAGGTTTTTCATAGAGTCAGCATCTGATAAAGAATCCATCATTGCTGTATATTTTTTAAGTTATTATTTTTTTGGCCTTTATGCCTTTATTTGACAGAGACAGCTGAAGATAGACAGGAAAGGGGGGTAGAGAGAGAGGGGATGACATGCAGCAAAGGGCCGCAGGTCAGACTCGATCACGGGCCACTACAGCAGCAACTCTGTATATGGGTCGCCAGCTTTACCAGCTGAGCTAACCTGGCGCCCTAATTGCTGTATATTTGAGGTACTAGAAGATTTATTTATGTCTACAAAGCAAATCTGTATAGTGTCAAAATTGTGCTTAAGTTAATACTGAATTAGTTTTTTTTCTTGTGTGTAAATCATTGCGTCATCTGCAAAGAGACGCACTCAGTTAATGAATTATTAAACAGATTATTAGTAAAATAAAGAAAATAGTAGCGGCCCCAGGGTTGAACCTTAGGAAACACCATTCTCTATGTTAACTAAATTGAATTAATTGTTGTCAAAATAAATTGCTGTTAAACCCTTTAAATCAGCTGATCATATAAAAATGTATCGTAATCAGAAAATTCAACATGTATGAAAAATAATATTTATTATTATTTATTTCGTTTAAATTCTGGAAATCATAAACAAACGAAACACACCTAACTAAACTGTCACAAAACTCTATAAAACACCTACTATTAGTACCAAATTACTTGTTTTGTGCAGGAAATCAGAAATGAAGTTCAGCATTTTACCATTAAAAACACATTTATTCTCCATCGTCCCTCTGTCAGTGTCCAATTCGGGGAAGGACAGACAGATGATGGACAATGACGGTAACCGTGGAGAAAGCTCATCAGCTCTGTGATTGGTTCTTCTTGTGTTCATGTAGGCCTACTTCAGCTTGTGTGCAGCAGCTGTGTGTCTGTCTGTGGTGAAACAAGGATCTTTTATTTATCTCACAATCTGAATTAAAGTCAGTATCCACCACAAACGTCTGTGTATCAGTTTCTGTGTCTTGCATCTAAATTTGAGACATTGTTTTAAGGAAATTATCATGGCTCTTATATAGTGCCCCATTCTGATGAGTGTGTATGACTGTACAGTTGAGAAAAATGGCCAGTTGTGAGAGAGAGAGAGATTATAGCACTATGCTTTCATGATGCATAATGTGACAAGTGGCGCGCCCTCCTTCAAACAATCAGCAATCATCTTCTGCCTGAGTCACACCCACAGACTCCTCACTGAAGCCTGTCACATGACAGACAGTATTCAGAAGCAAAAAAGGGCGGGAAGAAGCTGACGATGGGAAATTACAACCATTAACAAAGAAGCAGCAGTAACCAGAAGGTAACCGCGGGAAATCACAATTATTAACCAAGAAGCAGCGGCAACAAGTAGAAGTACCAGCGACAAGAAGGTGACGGCGAGAAATCACAACTATTAATGAAGAAGAAGCGGCAACAAGAAGGTGGAGAAGCATCAGAGTCTTGTACAAGAAGAATACTCCGTCACAGACATTGCCAAACACTTACTGGACCCACTTAAGAAACATTTATAGATCCCGACTGGTGCTTCTGCCTTCCCGTCTCGTCTGTCATCAACTCACGGGCCTCTGGATACCTACGACACAGTTTGGGGATACGAGTTGAACTTACAGACTTGGCAACAACAGTTCTACCTATTTAAGGCTGAAGAGGGATACGGCTTCCGTCATGGTTGTGCACTACGGGAGAGGTTTATGGAGAGGCTTTAATTTCACATAAAATCTTTTTAATATTTAATTAAAGATACTTACACTGTAAAACAATTAAATAAGCTATAAATACACACAAACTGCTATAATACAAATAATCAGACTTGAATTTACACAAATTTACTTGATATTTATTATTTTAATCAGAACGTAACTGTAATAAAGTCATTATCTGATCTTACCAATGCTTATACACTGATAAACACACATCAAATATTTTTTACTGTTAATTGTTGTTAATTTTACATAATCTTCTAGATATACATATATGTATTGTCACAACCTGGCTCAAAAGAGTGTGACAAAGAGGGAGACCACACAGTCTGAGAGTTGTTAACACAATTTAATTAAGTAAATACCCAAAATAATAAATACAATTTAATATGTCTATCAGTATGTCTGCAATGTCTGTGTGAGTGAAAGGTGAGGTGTATATGTATGAATGTAAAACCCAGAACACAAACAAAAACCAGTAGTTCAGTCAGCAGGCCAAGGGAAGAGACTAAGAAAGCCTTCCAGGTCTGATTTATAGCCTCCTGAGCCCAGGCTGCTCAGGTGAGCTTCATCAGAGTGTAATCTCAGCTCCACCCCTTACTTCCTGAAACAAAGAGCAAACAATCCAAGCAAGAGGAACAGCATAAGGCCATCCCTAGGGCTGTCACAGTATTAACAGTATTAAACTTGAATTTATCAGTTAAATCTATAAACAGTAAGTATAAATGATAAATGATTAGCAAATGTATTTTAATCTTTTTTATGTGAAAAACATTTCTCTACATAAGCAGTCATTTTATGATTATTTAATAATTACATTACACAGTATAGCACAAGTTTGATGCTCTTGTCTCTGCAGACTGAGACATTAAAGAAGCTGCAGTAACTGTATAATCCTGGTGTCCACATACTTTTGGCCATGTCGTGCAGCAGGATTGGGTGCTGCAGAGTGGAGCCTCTTACTCAATAAATGATCTCTGGTCAGTAGATTTATCAATAATAAGTAATAATAACATTTGACCTGTGACCTGTGTGTCAGGATGGAGCCTCAGCTGGCTCAGACTTTGCTGGAGAGAGCGAGACAGGACCAGACCAAGAGGCTCTGAGTATCAGGAACATCCAACCAATCAATGATCAATATAATTATTTTTTATGTAGTAATCACTTTTTATGCCACAAGATGTTTGTTTATGAAATGATAAATGTCTGGCTGTATATATTGTCCCTGGCCAGGCAACGTTACCTGTTCAGTAATATCACAACACTGGTAAAAATCTATAATTTGTTCTCAATAAATAAAAACACACAAACATACATAAATACTGTTTATGTTACTGTACAGCCTGACATGCATGATACAGTCTGAAAATACAAACAACAACAACTTGAATACAAACATCAATCTAAAAAATGATCCAACGTTATGAAATTGAGGTTACGGAAGGTGAAACTGTACAGAGAAACAATTTTATTCCACGGTAACCACGGCAACAAATATTAATTCTTGACCCTAATGAATAACACACTGACTTTCTTTTATCAGGATTTTGTTTTGGCACTAAAACATTGCCACAGTTCCATTTTTATATTCACTAACCGTTAGTTACAATACTAACGCCTGCAGATAGATGTGACCTCTCAGTATAACATCCTATTAAACTAATCAATAAACTAATGTTGAGATTTTGAGCTGCTCTCTGTTGATAAAATACAGTCGTGTACAGTTTTACATGCTATGAAAATAACATTTGCTATAATGTGAGCTTTATCTAACAGGCTGTAACACTCAGTCAAAGGCAACATTTCTAATAAACAACAAACAGCTGAGCGTTCAGCCTGAAAGAAGCACTGCAGGGAAACACTGACCCACGACAGGAAGCTTAAATCTAATTTTAGTTAAATCCTCTTGTTCTGTTTTCTCTGATGTAGCAGATGGATATCAAATTCACCTCTGTGTTTAGCCTATCTTAGCACAAAATTGGAAACTTAGCTATCATGTTAATCCCAAATCCATCCTGTTGGGTTTAGTCTAACTTGACCCCGAAGCTAACTCTAAGCTAACTGGAGCTGAAGCTATAGCTACTAACTTGAATCAACCTGAACCTGAACTCTTGAACCTGGAGCTAAACTGACCCAGAAGCTCACTCTAAGACATTGAGACAGGCTAAATCTAAGCTAACTATACAAAGCCAACAAGATACAACATTGAAATCCGACAGCTAAGCTAGGCTAAACACAGAGAGAGACTAAACTGTTTGAGTGCTGAACAACAAGATTAATCTACAACTAAGACAACTGCTTTAACTGTTTGTGGCTTCGTTACAGAGCCGCCATGTTGACAGAGAACAGAATGAAGCTCTCCTCTTCCTCCTCTTTTTCTATTTTTCCATCATACCACCTGCATCCACCATCCTCTAACTAAGCTTCCATCTCTTTAACCTGTTGCCCTCAGGCAGGCGCTTCAGGTCAATACGGGCCAAAACAAACAGACTCAGGGATAGCTATTTCCCCAAAGCTGTCACCATACTTAATTTAAATTTAAACTTGCACTAAATGTATTTAATTGTATGGTATTATGTATGTGATAAATATGTGTGCACATTTACGGAGCTGCTCTCCAAATCTCATTGTACTGTGTACAATGACAATAAAGGCTTTCAATTCAATTCAATTAAATTTCAATCTTCACACTTGCTTAGCTCTGGAAACATGTTTTGAGGGGGTCAAAATTAGTCACTTTTTAAACTTGATATGTTGCCGCATTTTTTATTTTTTTTGGCTCATGGTGTAAAACGCTGCCTTTTATGCCATAAAATTACAATAGTTTGATCTTACTGACGCAAACCTAGCTACCCACCTGCACAGGGTTGGTAGAAATCCCTTTGGACTCTGTGTTGGACTCTGTGTTGGACTCTGTGTTGGGGACTCTGTGTTGTGGACTCTATGTTGTGGACTCTGTTGTGGACTCTGTGTTGGTCTCTTTGTTGGACTCTGTTGGACTCTGTGTTGGACTCTGTGTTGGACTCTGCGTTGGACTCTGTGTTGTGGACTCTGTGTTGGACTCTGTGTTGGACTCTGTGTTGTGGAGAGAGAAGGCACTCAGGAGCATAAAGGTCACAACCTTTGACCCTCAATAGTGACGTATTGTGACCCTTTTGGCTTTCCATATATCCCTGACTCCTCCCCAACAAACACATGATGGTAATATTAGACAAACATATTAAAATATTCACTATAAAACACTACTGCCCTTTAATAATGGGAATTGCTGCTGTTGCATTTGAATTTCAGATGAAGAGGTTTTAAATGCCGTCCATGGACATAAACTGTACCCAGAATCCTGTGGGGCAATAGAGTATGATACAGCCGTCTGAGGTTCAGGTTAGAGAGCTTCTGTCTGGGAATGTGTCCTGTACCTTTACTGCCTTCTTCATCCTCTTTTTTTCTTTTCTGTCTGAATTCGTTCTGCTCCTCTTTATCTTATTTTCCTCACTGTGGCGACCTTAAGGTGGATACGGTTGCTAGGAAACCAGGTGATGATGAGAGGAGAGGAGGAGGAATGTTGTATTCTTCTTCTGGCTCAGTTTGATATTTGTCTCTTCCTCTGATGATGATGATGATGATGATGATGAAGGATGGAGAGAAGGAGAGATCAAGAGGAGGAGAAGTGAAGAAAACAAGAATAAATGTAATAAAACGTTTATGTAAAGTTGTTTAAAGAGACAGTAGAAGAAGAACACACTCACCTGGTGACTACGCTGACAACAGCAGACCCGTGGTCACTGAAAGACATTATTATTGTTATTATTATTATTATTAGTGGTGTTATTATTATTGTTGTTGTTGTTTATCTAAGTGAAACTAGGCAGACCCAGAGTTGGACCTGAAGCTAACTCTATGCTAACTGAGACCCCCAGATGCCCCGACCCCTTCCTCACCCTCCTTGACGTCAGGTGGCAGCAGGGCGTCCTGTGTGTTGGCGAGGACGAAGGCTAACGTGGCCAAGATGGCAGCGTCCAGAACCCCAAGGATGGCCAGGATGTAGGCCCAGTGGACCGAACAGTTACCTGGAGAGAAACTGCCCACCTGGAGACAAACACAGGACCAAGAGCACCTGACGTCTTGATTATGTCACAGAGACGCTGGAGGCCGTAATGGCGCCGATATAATGCTGACTGAGAGTCTGTGATTGTTGGAAAGACCAACAAAGAGTTTTATAAGATATCTTTAGTTTTATTTATCTATCGTTCAGTCTGAAGTGTGCTTTATGAGTTCACTGCTTCAGTCTGAGATGTTGGTGCTCTAGAGCGACTTGTAGTGACAGCGAGTGTAACCTGAGAGAGTGTGAGGACTTCCACAGAGTGAGACCAGGACTGAAGGATCTGAATACTCACAGAGTCTCCACACAGAGCTCTCATCTCTGGACTCTCCCAGGAGTCTGGAAACAGAAGACAAGCCAACGCCAAACAGAAACCTGAGGAGTAAAACAACAGCCAACATAAATCAGAACAATAATATAAGATATATATAATAATAATAATAATAAGACATAATAATATATGTCTGCAAAATATCTAGTTCCACAGGTAACGACTGAAGCTAGTGAGCTAACCGCTAACGTGCTAGTCAGCCAGGAACAACATTAGTTATTCGCAATGCTTCAATATATTGTTTTCACCGTTATTTAATATTTTAGTCAATAAAGACGTAGAATGAGCTTAGCTTGTTAGCTTAGCTTACAATAAGTCTCCACAATGTATGTAAAGAGGAACTAGAGGAACCAGAGTGGAACCAAAGGAACCATTGGAACCATTGGAACCAGAGTGGAACCAGAGGAACCATTGGAACCAGAGTGGAACCAGAGTGGAACCAGAGGAACCAGAGGAACCAGAGTGGAACCAGAGTGGAACCAGAGGAACCACTGGAACCATTGGAACCAGAGGAACCAGAGTGGAACCAGAGGAACCAGAGGAACCAGAGAAACCATTGGAACCAGTAACTGACCTGCAGTGAGCTGTAGCCAGGCACAGATCTTGTAGACAGTTGCAGCGCTGCAGAACCTGAAGAGACAGAGACAGAGGACGCTGGTCCAAACCGCCCACAGAGACACTCCCACCAACACCGCCACCGACTGGAAGGACGGCAGAGGAGACAGACTGGACAGACCACCACGACAGTCTGGGACCGGCCAGTCCAACTCCACACACACCTGACAGACAGACCGGCCGAAAGAGAGAGACAGACAGACAGACAGACAGACAGGGACAGAGAGACAGACAGACAGGCAGAGAGACATACAGACAGACAGACAGGGACAAATGATGAAACATCAGCTCATTGATGTGAGACAGGACTTAAAGCAGCTGTTTGGTTTTAAAGTGTCTCACCTCAAACAATCCCAGGGTGCCGCTGGGCGGAGCCGGTCCCGCCCCCTGGTGGCGAGTGTCTGCTGTGCCGATCCATGATGGCTGCACCAGGACGACCACCTGGATGATGGCGAAGCAGAGCGTACAGACGGCCCAGAGGACGCCGACCGCCCGGGCACTCCGAACGAACTCCGTCTGATAGAGACGAGAGAGATCGCCGAGGGCGGGAGACACCGACATCACTGAGAGAGAGTGAGACAGTGAGAGAGTGAGACAGGGAGAGAGTAAGAGAGAGAGAGAGAGAGAGAGTCAGAGAGTGAGAGTGAAAGACTGAAGACTGTTAAAAGATAGAGGCGACATAAAGTGTGTGACTGTGAGGAGCTCAGATATCTGTGTTATCTGGGATCCACTGTCAGATATTATTCTAATATTATTAATAAAGCTGCTATAGAACACTACAGTACTCAGTTACTGTAGCAACAGTATTCATTACTGTAGTAACTGGAATGGAAAATGACAAATGAAATATATATATATATATTATATATATAAATATATATTATATAATTTGGCAAAATGATCTCAAGAATTATAGAAAGGCCCTCCGTAATGCCAGAGGAGCCTAT
>JAGRRF010012892.1:33695-49441 GCA_019097615.1 Morone chrysops
GCTGTCGTCGTCGTCACCGTCTTTTTCATGATCGTCATCGATTATTACTGTTAATGTAGTTGCTGCTGCTGTTGTTGCTGTACATCTGTTTGTCTCTCTGTCTCTGTCTCTCTCTGTCCCCCAACTGGTCAAGGCAGATGACCACCCACCTAGAGCCGAAGGGTCTGTCCGAGGTTTCTGACTGCCTGTTAAAAGGCAGTTTTTCCTTGCCCCCGTTGCCAAGTGCTTGCTCATGGTGGTACTCTTAGGTCTCTGTAATTGTTATAAGGAGTTCGGTCTAGACCTGCTCTATTTGAAAAGTGCCCTTTGAAAAGTGCCCTGAGATAACTTCTGTCTCTGTAAATTTTATAAGGAGTTCGGTCTAGACCTGCTCTATTTGAAAAGTGTCCTGAGATAACTTCTGTTATGGAATTGGCGCTATACAAATAAAATTGAATTTAATTGAATAATTTTTATTATCTAACTAAAATGATCTTCTATTGTTTTATTGACAGGATTTGTGAAAATGCTTGCATATACTGTACAGGTACAGACCTATGAATGTGTGTGTGTCAGCAGTCATGAACAAGCAGGCGGTGGTGCAGGCACTTTCTTCATCATGCCAGGGTCACCAGACGGCCCTGCACCGGGCTGCCATGGTGGGGAACAGTGATGCCGTGGCTGCTCTGGTTCAGGGAGGCTGTGCTCTGGACCTGCAGGACAGAGTGAGTGGTGGACACTATCACACAACCACAATGCACTGCAAAATTCATTTACACATTCTCAGTTTGTGTGGTTGATAAAATGACAACGGTTTGTGATGTGTATACTGTGTCCAATATCTGTTTGAGGACGGCAACACTGCGCTGCATGAAGTGTCCTGGCATGGTTTCACTCAGTGTGTCAAACTGCTGGTCAAGGCGACAGCTGATGTACACATCAGGAACAAGGTAGGATAATAATAATAATAATAATAATAATAATAATAATAATAATAATAATAATAATAATAATAACAATAATAATAATAATAATAAGAATACGACATGTGACATGTGAGTTATTATTATAGTTAGATACAACTAAACTAAAAACTAAAACTAGATTTTTAGTTAACTGAAATCAACAACAACTAGACTTTAGAAGAAAAAATAAAACTAACTGAAACAATATTGTCTACTTTCAAAACTAACTAAAATAAAATATAAAATACACAGGAAATGTCTTTAGTTTTTGTCGGTTTGGTCAAACACAACAATCCTGAGGAGACACTGGGGCATATGTTGATGTACATGACTGTGAGTCAGTGTGTTTGCATTGTAATATCTGTTCTGAACTTTTTAAAAACTTGGCTAAAAAGACCACCCATTTTAAAATAATTTAAAAAACTAAACTAAAAGTTAAAAAACATACAAACTAAACTGAAATGAGCAAATTAATTTAAGAAACTGAACTGGGGAAAAATACAATACTTACCCTGCTGGGAATGAGACTCAACAATTAACTATCTTCCAGCCACCAACCCCAAGTGTCTTCATATCTTTCTTGGCTGTACCAATCTTACAGCATCCAAAGTTGCAGTAAAGAATCATGAAGAATTAACATTACATAACTTTAATATATGACTATTTCGTTGTTAAAATCATATTATATTTAGTGAAGTAATGTGGCACATTATAACTTGTTTGGGACTGACTAGAGACTTGTAAAACAATGACTTGGTCCCACCTCTGGTAATATATATTTTAGTGTCTGGTTGTGGAACCCCAGACCTTATGGACATTTAGGAAGTAATACTGAAAATTAAAATTCATTCTGTGTAGGCTCTCTGTTAAAAGTATGTTTTAAGAAAAGACTTAAAAGTGCTGTCCCCTTTAGTTCTCAGCCGGGACAGACAACAGACATCAGACCTGTGCCTGAGGTTCTCAAGGTACGAGCCGGTGTGTACGGTATTGAAAGGTTTGAAATATAGCAGGAGTAGAAACCATGTAGAGTATAAAAAGTAATCAGTAAAATCTTTAAAACAATTCTAAAACATACTGGGAGTGTAAAACCAGACACCAAGATTCTTTCCAACATGCTTAATACGACCCAATAGGCCAAAGGAACCAGCAGAGGGCGCTCACCTTACAGTTTAACATGGAAGACTGCAGAGCTGCATTTACTCTTTATTATGTCGATTCAGGCAGGAAACACCGCGCTACACCTGGCCTGTCAGAACGCACACGCTCAGACTGCTCGCCTCCTGCTGCTCGGAGGGGCCACACCAGACACCAAGAATGATGTGAGTCCCCCAGCATCCCACAATGCACTGAGCTCGCCTCAGAGACAGAAGGATTACAAAATGGTAGAATCTCCACAATGACACCAACGAGGCAAGGGACCATAAACTGTTGAACAGGGAATAATTTCACATGGATACATCACTCAGCATGGAATCTTTCTGATAAAACATGACATGACATGCTTTGTACGCTTTGTACGCGTTTGGTCTGAACGTACAGTAAGAGCTGTGTTTTGGTTGCAGAGGGGGGACACGTGTTTGCATGTGGCTGCTCGCTACAACAGCCTGTCCTTGGTGAAGATCCTGCTGAATTCACTGTGCACTGTGACAGAGAGGAACCAGGTACAGTGTTCCAGAGCCAGACTTGATTCATCCTGCTTCTTTATTTACATTCGTGTTACGTATGTGTGTGTTACGTGTATATGTTTAATATTTATGTTTGAGTGTAGTTACCAACTGCACCATATAGAAAATAAAAAAGATAAATATTCATTTATTATTAGAAATTTTTTTGATTTGCTATATTTGCTGAACTGTGTATTTACTTGTAGGGAAATTATGCTGTGTTGCATCTTCACCTGAACTACTGCACATTGAAAAAAATAATACACAGTTCTTTCTGTGAATTTCCTGACTCAATTCTACCAGAGTAGAAACTGCAGCTAAACAAACAGTACAAACAAACAGTACAAACAAACATCCTGTGCTGTCTATGTGTCTGTGCCTGTAGGGAGGGGACACAGCTCTCCATGTGGCTGCTGCTCTGAACCATAAGAAGACAGTTCAGCTCCTACTGGAGGCAGGAACTGATGGGACAATCAGAAACCATGTAAGTTCCTACAATACCACCATCCATCTACAAGCTGGATGTTTAGATTCACAATTTGTCTAATCTTAACTCATCACCCTTTAGATGCAGTAACAAGTGGTGCTCATAGCAATAATATGCTTTATGTACTCTCATGTCCTTCTCTATTTCTCTGTTTGGCTCTGTGAGACAATGGAACACCACCACCAAGTCATTGGTACCATCAGTCCTCACAGCTTTCACGCTCTCAATGTGTTTTGTTTTTTGTTTTTGTTTTTACTAGAAAGCAGTCTGGTATTATTGTTTTCACACTATATGTCAGGATTTCATTAAAATCTGACTTATTGGCCCTTTCAAAGTTAGTTAATCTTAACCCGTTTAACCCGGCAGACAACAGCGACAATGCACAGTGTACAGCGTTTATTACAATGAAAGAGGTACTCCAACAATTTAGTATTGTGCTGTCATACAATTGGGGGACTAACAAGAGACAGATCAAAAATAATGGCCAAACTCTGTGTAGCTGAAGCCAAAATATCCAGACTTTAAGTCCCAATATGAGTAAAACATGAAAACACTCCAACAGTGCTTCAACCCAAGCTGAGATAACCCTTATGACATCATCAGTTATTTTTCATACAAAATGTAGATAGTAAATGTAGATAGTTCTGACAGTAGAATACTGTTTTGCTATGGGTCATATGAATGTTAGTGTGTTTTTTTTCTTGTCTACTGTTCACTTCCAGGCAGGTAAAACAGCCCTTGACAAGGCCAGAGATAACAACCACAAAGATGTGGCACTTCTCCTGGCCAGAGCTCCTCAGGTTGGTGTCTGCATTAGAAACACATCCTAGATATCATTAGTTCATATTCTTGTATTAGATATAAACTTAAACCAGGGGTCTCTGGTATGCTCTGCTGGTATAAGAGTCACACTTCAACATTCAAGTTCTACAAAAAAGTGCAATATTGTGGAAATATTTCCATTACTAATATCATACTTAAAATAATGAAGACAACAGTTTCTCTACATTTTTATATTGTCATTTTATATCAGCCAAACAACAAAAGGAGGTCAGAAACTTGTTATCTTTGAACACATTAGCAGGAACCTTTGACATTAGCCATTAAAAGAAAGTTTAAATTGATATGCAACATCTAGAAAAAAAAAACTTGGAGGGCCAGAAAGGGCTAGCAGTTTGAGATCACTGCTTTAAACCAAAACACTGGGGTGTCAAGAATGTGGTTTGTATCTTAGCTTTAACTATTTTTATTAACTACTTTAGCCTCAGAATTGAGAGTCAGAGCAATGTTTGTGATCACAAGAGCTAGAAAACCATTTAAAGGTTTTTTTTAATAAAAGTTGCTATATTTACAGGAGTACAGATATTAACATTTTACTCTGATGAAACTTGTACTCAACATTATCTGTACCAGATACTTGTTTCAGCCAAGTTCTCGCTCAACCGGTTTTGTTGAGCAGTAGCTGAGCCCTCTTTATAGTGAAGGAGTGTGGAAACAAATGAAAGAGTGTGGTGGACGGGCTGGGGTGCATGGTTTGACCATATACTGGATGTAGGAAGGATCGGACAGCAGTGTCAAGCCTGGGTTCCTTGGGCAATGTAACCATAGCAGCTTTTATAATTGTCTTTAGGTTCATCGCTTCATGAGAGGAAGAACAATAAGGAAACGAAGAGAGAGACTGACAGCTGAGCGCCGGACCCAGTCTGTCACCAGGATAGACATTCTACCAAACAAAGTAAGGAAATACAAAAAAAGTCAGTCTTTATAGCACATGGAGGTAAGAGGATTAGTTAGTCGCATTAGGTCAGATCTTTCAAATTTAGCTTATGCTATAATTGTTTCACTGAATACAGTTTTTATTTTGCATTTGACTTGAATTCCATGCTGTACGTCCTGTCTGTGTCCGGAGGAGGACAGCAGTTCTGTGGCGGAGGAAACCCGCAGCAGTGAACACACAGAGAGCAGAACTGCCGTCAAGGTGGGTCCTCACCAACAGCAGAAGCAGCAGCAGCAGCATTACCACAAGATCCCAGCAGCCACCAGCAGCCCCTACAGCCACCATAAGCGGAGAGCCAAGGAACAGGTACATCAGTCAGTAATTTCAATAGTTCATTTTTGAGTTAGATTGTATTCATAGGATGACAATCTCTGTTTTACAATTAATGCTAGATGACATTCAGGAGGCTTGTCATGGAACTGTATTTCTAGATTTAAAAAAAAAACTCCTGTAAAGTTTTGTGCATCCCAGGATTCCCAGGCACACAGCTTGTGTCCTTCTAACTCAGAGTTCACTGGGTTAATTCTAGCCAGATTGTAATGTAATGGGGATGGCACAGAACAGCAGTAAGTAGGTAAATCCAAAAAACAGGCAGAAATCAAAGCCAAGAATCAAAGTCCAGAAAACAGGCTGAGGAGCAGACATCTTGGAAGGCGAAGGACAATCTGGCAAAGGACTAGTGGGAGTGGGCTACTGCACATGCTACTGAGGTAATCAGATGGAATGGGAAGAAGGTGAGCAAGTGGGTGGAGAAACTGTCAGGAAAGAGTTAGTTGCAGAATGAATGAATGATCACGAGGGATTCTTGACAGCAGCATTTTGTTGTTACTTTTACTTCATGTTACCATTCCTCCTTTGTAGGCTTGGAATGGAGATGATCTGAGAAAAGGCAAGAATGACCTCAACATTAAGTGGGATCTGCTCTGTGATAATGGTGAAGACAGTCCTGCTAAGAATGGAAAAACCTATCAACTTTACACACTGTACCGTGATAAGGATGGCAACATTAGACAGGTAATTGATGAGTTTTATTTTTTAAACTACAAACATTTTACATACAACAAGCTTACAAAGCAATGGTTATTCTCAGCGATTCATTTATAAATCTAAAGGTTCCAGAGTGGGTAATTTTTATAAAAAATATGTTTTTGTCATATTTGCTGAAGTTTTCTAAAATGTTCTAACAGTAGAACATGAGACAAATAATCTGTGAAACAATCCGGTTCCTCTGGCTCCTCCTAGTCCTCCTAATGGTATTAGCAAGAATCCACTGGGCCTGAACGAAAACAACCAATCAGAGCCAAGAGAGATAGAAAGACGGTTATGGATGATGGCTTGAAGGTGGTTCAGTGCTGAGTCTCATTCCTAGCATCGATATTTGACGACCTGGGAAGGAGACTCAACAATCAACTATCTTTCTCTGATTGATTGTTTTTATTTAGGCCCTTTTTTCCACAGATTATCTGTCTCATGTACGTCAGGATATAGTGAAAGTTTCAGCAAATATGACAAAAATATGTTTATAAAAACTACCTACTGTAGCTTTAAATAGTCAATGAACTTAAAAACTAGAAAAAAAAATTAGGAGTGGAGTTTGAGAAAATCTTGTTTCTAAAACTTTACATTGAGCACATTTGCCAGAAACGTTGAACCATTAACAGGGTTGAATCCTGCTGAATGTGCTTGTGACCATTCTCTTTAGGCACCAGCCGATGGATGCCATTGTAGGCCCCTGCTCAAGAAACTGGAGGGCCAACTGCAATTCACACAGGAGGAGATGCGGTTGCACATCCTGAACGTCCAGGAGCAAGTCAACAGTAGGCTGGGTCAAATGGACCGCAGGAACAGACACCAGGTGTGCTTCCACTTGCTCAGCTTAGAGATCATGGCTTATACAATTTGTTGATATACCTTCAGTGTCTTAAACTGATGGTTCAGTTTATTTGTGTTTTTAAAGTTTGATACCAATTTCCATTCTTTGAGTAAACCTACTGGTTGCCTATATTTTGTTTTCTTTAAAGCCGAACTTGAACTATGAATTGTCCTTACATTTTTGTTAAACTCAACATGTCAGTGTCTCATGTCTAGACAGTAGCAACATGTTAAGTAGGTACTAAACACACCTGTTGGGGAAAATCCATCTAGGGGGCACTATCACTGCACTGAAGTTTAGTTTGGCCTTTTTTGTTTTTTTTATGATTTTGACAAGTCAAATGCAAATTTCTTAGTAAAACTTTAATTTTAATTTTCATGCCAGAAAGTTCCAAAATAATTTTTTACAATCTGATTTTCCTACACTTTGACTTGGGCAGATTAAAGTGTTGGACATGCTGAATCAGGAAAGAACAGCAGCAGAGAGGAAGAACATCATGTACAGGACCGAGCAGACAATTGCCCAGGGAAGAGAGGAAGCCCAGATGACACAGGTACCTCTTACAATTTACAGCACACAGAACACATGGGATGGTCTTATTTTATGTTGTATTTTAATGTTTTATTACATGTTGAACCTTCATGATGGTAGTGTGGTGGCTGTGGCTCAGGAGGTAGAGTGGGTCATCCACTAATCAGAAGGTTGGCTACTGGCTTCTCCCACTCCCAACCCCAAATTGCTCCAGATGCTGTGTACGGATGTAGGAATGTGTGAATGATGCTTCTCTTTGCATGAATGCATTCAAGTTTCTGTCTGCATCAATGTGTGTGAATGGGTCAATGTGGCATGTAGTCTAAAAGTGCTTTGAGTGGTCATAATTGACCATAACTGGGCTGAAATTATACATTCATACTCTGATTATGAGAAAAAAGATTATTTTGGCTTGGATGCATCTTCCCACTTTCTTTTATAAAATATAATTTAAAAACACCTTAAAATCTCCAAAGGATCTGTTGACTGAGAATAATCTCTCTAGAATAACGATAGATCTATGACTTATTACTCAAGCCTTCATTGGAAACTGTTTGGAAAAGGGCAGGCGAATTAAAAAAATACTTGGCAGGTGATTGGATAACCCATCTGTCTATCACTGTTCTATCACGGGCCAACTTCAACCAATCAGATCAACGAAGCATAGGTAGAGATAACGTCCTGTATGAATCAGAATGAAAATGCAGAATCAAGAGACTGCATTTAATTTCAAGAGTCCAAGACAAGTCTGATGCAATAGACAAACCGCCTCGAATCTGGACTCGAGTACTACAGCACTGTCAGTCATCATTAGTCATTATAAAACACTTATTAAGGCCTTATTCTGAGCATATTCTACAACTACAAGGCCATTAATTAAGAGTTTTCCTTCATTAACCTCCTAATCACTGCTTATTGATACTAAGTAAGGAAGTTGTTGTCCATGAAGATCTTATGATTTGCTCAGTATGGGCCTTTATAAGAATACTCATTTTTCAGTGCTTATTAAATATACAAAACACAAAAAGTGTTAATAGCACCCAACAAGGGCCTAAAGGTGGGTTTTAGCCCCCTCATTTGTATTTTTTGCCCCCTCTCTTAGCTTTATGTCTCTAAAGAAAAATAGCAAAAACAACAAGTAGAATATACTCATGCAGAATATGAAATTAACAAGTGAGTAATATCTTATCTGCTTTCATCTGGTGTAATAAATGCAAGAATTCTTTATTAAATTAAAGGACCAGTGTGTAAGATTTAGTAAATGGACCTGTACTTGTATAGCCCCTTTCTTCCGACCACTCAAAGCGCTTTTACACTACGTGCCACATTCACCCTTTCACACACATTCACTCAATGAATGGCAAAGTCCATCGAACAGAAACTAACTCATTAATACACATTCACACACCGACAGCATCGGGAGCAATTCAGGGTTCAGTATTTTCCTCAAGGATACTTCAACATGTGGCAGGAGGAGCCGGGGATCGAACCAACAACCTTCCAATTAGTAGACGACCCACTCTTCCTCTGAGCCACAGACACCCCAGTGGCATCTAGTGGTGTAGTTTTAGATTGCGCTCACGTCACCCTCCCTTTCCAAGCACAAAGGAGAAACTACGGTGGCAGGACCTGTAACAGCTTGTATTTGTCACTTCCATTTGTGTTGTACCAAAAAGATTGGTCCACTATGGAGTGCAAACATTTAACATGTAATACTTAAATCTCAGATTTTCTGACTTTTATCTTTAAAAACTAAATCATACAGTCAATCTGGACAATGGACAATATGAGCTCTTGTCTCAAGCAGGCAGCGGTGAGTAATGAATTGAAGAGGTGGTGTATGTCCCAGCTGAAGGACATGGATGTTCATGTTCCAGCCAAAGCACAGTATTACAAACTCCTCCCTTCACCGTCTGTGGAGCAGTCTGTGGCAGACACTGACCTGGAGTCACTCCCCTTGCTTTCTGTGGTATCTGGAGACAGCAGCACTTCACTGGCTACCTATGTCAACATCTTGCCATCCAAATCTACCAGCAGTCTGGGAGGCCCCAAGCAAGAGCAGCTGGGGAGCAGGACATACTTTGAAATGAAAGTGGACAGGTCACCAGGTATGTCCAAGAACAGCCTACATTACCACTGCATCAACAATTCAGTGGCACAGCTCACAGTGACCTAATGGTTGGTTGATGGTTTGTTACAGAGAACCATCTGGGAAGCCTTCATTGGAAACTGTTTGGAAAAGGGCAGGCTATTTAAGAAAATACTTGGCAGGTGATTGGATGAACCATATGTCTATCACCATCTATCACAGGCCAACTTCAACCAACCAGATCAACAAAGCATAGATAGAACCACAGATAGTTAACTTAATTAAGCATCATTTATTTTTTGTTTTGAAGAGAAAAAAAAAGACATCAAGTAGAATATTTGACAAGACCATTAGCCAAGTCCAAGTGCAAATAATGAGTCCAAGACAAGTCTGATGCATTAGACAAACCGCCTTAAGTCTGGACTCGTCAGTGTGCAACTAATATGCATGCCGTGGGACAACTAGTTAATGGTGACTATTTGTACCTCAATGTAAAGTGTTTACTAAATACATTCTCTATTTATTTCTCTCCTATCAGATGACTATGAGAACACAGCCCTGTTCACTCTGCCCGTCAAAACCACCTCAGACCTCCTGCTGGGCTCGGGAGTGAAAGACAGTTCCACAGGAGCAATGGTGCCACTGTGTGGGGAGGGCTTCTCAAGCAGCTGCAGCCAGTCCAGCATCAGCGACCCGGGACCCAGACTCATCAAACATCAGGAACAATACAGGACACACTATGGAGAGCTGATGAGCACCCACAACCATGCAGGGATACAAACTGAGAGCACCAGGACTCTGGAGTTCTTTATCGACCGTCCCATTGAGCCCACATTTAGCCAAGAGAGGAACAATCTGCATGCCAAAGAGGTGAGCGTACTCATGGGTAACTGGTCACCACAGCAGTCAGGACAGGCTTGGACTGCACCTGTCAATCAAGCAAACATGCTCCAAAAAACACTTTTCTTTAAGCCTTCAAGTTGAACTACTTCATTAAGAAGCTGTGGTAAAAAATCTGAACTCAAACTGATCTTAAAACTTCCACTTCAAATGTGTCGTTTCCTTTCTGTTAGGTGACTCAGCGTTTCTTTGAGACAGTATCGACTCAGCTGGAGCGTTGGTATGAGAGGAAGCTCATGGAGGTGGAGCATCAGACGCAGCTGAGAGCCCAGCAGGACAGGAAGGAGCTACAGCAGCGAATAAGCGCGTTGGAGGAGGAGCTTCAGAAGCTGAAGACCAATGAGAATGCAGAAAACTTAGACACAATTAATACTGGAGGAGACTAATGGAGAATTTCTCACTTTTGCTTTAATATTTAAAAACTCATATCACCTTAATTTACAGCAGGTGGCAAAAAGAGAAAATGAGAAAGTCAAAGTCTTGATGTCGACAGAAATATTCATAAGTTACTCATACTTTAAGGGTGGTGGAAAATCCCCCAAATGAAGATATTTCAACTCAAAAAACATTATTGTGGCGGATTAATAAAACACTGAATAGAAATATCTAAAGGTGGAATTAGTAATCAATAAACTATTTCCAAATCTTCAGACATTTATACATCAATGAGTCTAAAATATGACCATAACAGGTAGATATTACAATTACGGTAATTTCCATTACCGTTTTTAACACTTATTTTTAAAATCAATTTAAATTAATGTGTTAATGTTTAACAGCATTTGACAGCATTTGACACCAAAGGCAGGCATTTTTTAGTGGTGGCAGCAGCCATCTCTCTTGATCTGCCCCTAAAAGTTGTAAAAAAACAACCAAATAAATAAGAAGTGCATACATATACAATAATTCATACTGTCTATAAAATCTATACATAAAGAAAAGCATTGCTAGATTATGAAGGACAGTTGATTACTGAATAATAGCTTGTCAAACAGTTTACATTTGTTACTATTTAATTAAGTTATGGTAACAAAGTGTTGTAAAGTTCATAATGTTACAAACTGAGAGAGGAGGAGTTTTATTTGTAATGTTTACTTATTACAGATTACCTTTACAATTGATAAGTCACATTTTTCAATGTGCAGCCAAAACACTTGAACACATCACAGGATAAACTCTTCACAACACTGACATCTGTCCCCTAACTACCACTTTGTCACTCATTTCAGTATTGACCATAAAAACCACTAACAACAAGTAGCATTACAATCGCTGTCACGACTATCTTCATAAAAGTATTTAATAATTTAGTCAATGTATTTATTGTTTTGTTAAAAGAGGGTGAATAATATAAGGGACTCTATTGTTACATACGTATATAGAGAACCTAGCAGGAAAACTAACTGATTCTCTAAGGAGGTATATGGAAATTATAGATGTGGTCAGTGTCAGTTATGATATTACAGTAATAATATTACTTCCCCCAGTAACTAGTAGGGTAGCTAATTACTAATACATTTCATTAATATTACAGTTACCTCAGAAAATATTAGTTACCAGACAAAGCGTAATCTTAAACTGAGAATAGCTGAACATAAAGCAGCTATAAGAAATCAAAATAAAGATTAAGCTATATACCTTATTAAGGTATATTTAATATTTATTCTATAAATACATTCACCTCCTGCTACTTCTGATATGTACTATTGTTTATTTTGTATAGTACCCTCTTTCTTCTAATATATTTCTTGTATTTGTTCTACTTTTTTGTACTTGTTTTTGATACACATCTTAATTTGAGGAAATTCAAGTGTTTTGTGCTCAATTATGGTATCTTATTGAAATGTATGCATTCTGCATCTGGAATTGTCAGCTTTTGTACTCTGATACTAACTGCAGCTTATAGTCTTATGGAAATAGAATGCAATATTTGTCTAATGTTGTGTGATAGAATTATAGTTGCTATTGCGTATTATTGTAGATGTTTTGAAGTGCATTTGTATTGGGGAATGTGAGCCTGTTGGTCAGCACCTAACCAGTCAAAGCTGCAGTAGGTAACTTTTATTATATATGAGACTCAACAATCAACTATCTTCAAGCCTCCAATCCAAAGTGTCTTTTACTTTCTTGTCTCTGATTGGTTGTTTTCGTTCAGGCACGGTGGATTCTTACAAATACCCTTAGATTATAGCCACAGATTATCTGTTTCATGTACTACTGTCAGGATATAGTGAAAGTTTCAGCAAATTTGACAAAAAGTAATTTTTTATAAAAGTTACTGCAGCTTTAAAGGCTGTCCTGATGGCAATCAAGCACAGATTAAGGAACAGTAAGGAAGTGCCAAATAAGGGTACGACTTCTTTAAACAGCCTAGTTGGGATGGGGTCTAACAGATGGTTGATGATAGAAAGTATTGATGTGAGTTGATGAAGATCGATAGCAGAAAAACAGTCTAAGAGTATATCTGATTTTACATTTGTTAAAGTTCCTGAACTTGGAAAGACAGCAATACCTGTTGAGGGCATTTGCTTATTAATTTTGTCTCTAATAGTAATAATTACATCATAAAAGACACTCATAAAGTCGTTGCTAAATTAGTCTGTCCTTTCTCCCCAAAATTCAGACTTGTGATGATTAAAATCCAGTTTTGTTTGTTAATATCAGAGTAATGGAATGTTTCCAGCTGCTATATGTAAGCGTTTCCATCTTTTTCCACAATTACAAAAATGAATTCAAGGATGTGATTCGATTGTTGGATTTCAACTCAGTAGGAGGGTGTAATATTATTACAAAACTAGTAAAAAGTAATATTACCATAATATTATTACTAGCAATGCCTTACTCCCCAACACTGGTCATGAACTCCACAAGGTACCGTAAAGTAATAATACCACCCTGTAAATACTCCATAACAATAGTCCTGGATTCAAATTGTATTGTACTACTTATTCATTATACTTTAGCAAAATTTACTTTAAAGCAGCTATAAGGAATGTTCATTTGTGTTCCTGTCTCTCTGAGGGTCTTGTTTGTTTATGTAGGCATCAGTATTATTTATAAGCAGTTAAAAGTTGAGGGTGTAGGATTTAGTGGTAATGGTAAATGGTAAATGGACCTGTACTTGTATAGCGCCTTTCTAGTCTTTCACACAGCGATGGCAAAGTCCATCGAACAGAAACTAACTCATTCATACACATCC
Source organism: Morone chrysops (assembly GCA_019097615.1). Lineage (NCBI taxonomy): Eukaryota > Metazoa > Chordata > Actinopteri > Moronidae > Morone > Morone chrysops. Next base: position 47,160 of record JAGRRF010012892.1, read on the forward strand.
ACACACCGATGCTATGCATCGGGAGCAATTTAGGGTTCAGTATCTTGCTCAAGGATACTTTGACATGTGGCAGGAGGAGCCGTGGGATCAAACAAACAACCTTCCGATTGGGGGATGACCTGCTCTGCATCTGAGCCACAGATGGAATCTAGTGATGTAGCTGCAGATCACAAATCCATCAAAAAAGGGCTCCCTTAGAAAAACAAAGGTTGGGAACCAAAACTATATCAGAGTAATTACTAAAATAAAGGACAATGAAAGTTTTGTGAAAATCGTCACCTTGGTGGTAGGCCTGTTCACTTCATTTGGGCACCCAAGGGCAAAAACATAAACCATATGTGTGGGTGAGTTGAGGTGTCAACAAACCGACAGACTGGACAAAGTCCCGCCCTTGCTGCTCAGCTGTCAGTCAGGCCATTGGACAGAGTGCCGTTGGTTGTGTAACCCAATGATCCTGGTGTGACATTTGGCCTCAGCGACCACAGCCGCAGCTTCTGAAGGGAAAATCAAATCAATGCTCCATTGACTCTGTCAGAGCGCGATGGAAACCTAATTAAAGGCCCTCAAGGCATAGCTGGTCATTTTATGCATCCAAGCATCTGTGCTCTCAAATCAAGCCAGTATTATGTACTATTGCTTTACTCTGTGGTCAGAGGGAGGGGTATGGTCCGTGGGCCTCCCTGACCAGGGTAGTGTCAGCACTTAATATGTTAAAAACTCGTGCCTCGTGGTTGTTTAACAGTTTTTTGATATGCAGCAGTGCATCTGGTCTAAGGTACATTGCTTACTCAGCGCACCAACTGGAGTCATGCATACTGCAGAAAAGTCTATAGAATTCATTAACAATGCTCAAACATACTGCAAGAAGTTTTTAAAGGTTGGATCTATTTCTCTTTTGAATGTCTTTACACTGTTAAAGTATTAATAAAAGTGTGGGGGCATATCAGCCTAATGGATAAGGCACACTGGTGCACACCACATAACACCCACAGTTAAATTCTGGCAGGAGGGCTTGTATGTCATTCCCCTCTCCCTCACCCTGTTTCCTGTCTCTTTAAACTGTCTATTATAAGTTGTTACAATTCTATAAATTGTTGTCTAACTTGTCTATTTTAAAGCTGCAGTTGGTAACTTCTGGTCATATTTGCTGAAACTCACTATATCCTGACAGTAAAACATAAGAAAGACAATCTGTGAACAAAACTGGTTCCTCTGGTTCCTACTAGTGCTCCTACTGGCATTTGCAAGAATCCACAAATAAAAACAACCAATCAGAGACGAGAAAGATCTCAAAGATGCTTTGGGTTGGAGGCTTGAAGACTGATGATTACTGAGTCTCATTCCCAGGGTCCCAAAGCATCTGTATGTGTTGCCTGCAATTGAGACTCAACAATATCCACCATTTTGAAGCACCATGTTTTTTTTTTTACAGTAGCCCAGATTGGTAGGTTTTCATTAGTGTATAATTGCTTGAATATAGAAACATGGCTCTATATCACGTTTTGTCCTTACAAGCATGAGAAACTAGGAGAAACTATGGTGGCCATGAACACCATAGTTTCTCCTTCATGCTCGTAAGGGGAGGGTGAAGCAAGGGAATTGCACTCTGCAACTGCACAACTAGATTCTACTAAATCTTACACACTGGACCTTTAAAGTTAAAGTTGCATAGATTTCAGTTTTTGGGCAACTCATTGTTGGCTAACACGTTCACTATGACAAACAGAAAATCCAATGTTTTAAATTGCTGCTGGGCTCTTATAACACAAAAGAAGAATTTTGTGTTTATTGTTACATTTGATCTATTGTTAATTTAAAAAAATATTGACTGGGGCAAAATCCAAATGATCAAAAGTCATCCGCATTTTTGCTATCATGATCTCTGTGGAGATGTTTTTTTTGTGCGTAATTTTCACATGAAGATTTTTACAATGTCCCCGAAATTGAAATTGAATTTGCACAGCAGGCCTGCCAGGCAGTCATGCATGCATGTACATGGACTGACATGCATGACCCCCACATCCCAAATTAAGAACTGTGTGTAAGACAGCAGGTAGGACATGATCCATGTAATCACATTAATTGTATATTAATGATAAGTAAACAGATCTTGATCAGGCCTCCCCATTGGCTCAGTTGCATCTTTACGTTGATGGCAGAAGATCCTATGTGAAAGACCGACCATAAAAATCATCTCTGTCACAGAGGGGGGTAGATATTGATCAGACTGGTTATAGTTGGCACTGCTGGCGTGGGAGAAGTGAGAGGGAGGGGGGGGGGGG
>JAGRRF010012892.1:49501-68890 GCA_019097615.1 Morone chrysops
CAATGCTCACATCCTGTGAACCCTGCATGTAACACGGGAGAGTGCTCCCAACACACGGGCAGCCAACAGATACACAGAGAGACAAAGACAGAGGAAAATCGAGGGACTGCAGTTTGCAATAGGCGCGAAAGGACCACCAAATACCTCCATGGGGTAGCCATACAGACGCAGTCAACTCCTGTGAACACGATGAAGTGCATCAAGAGGCAAAGAGGGTACCCATACCAGTGATATGTAAGTGCTGCTGCAGTGGTTGCTTCATTGAAGGGAGTCATTTGATGTAATGTATGTGCTAAACATTGGTCCTATATAGTCAGAATACCTGGATAGTGATTGTAAATGTCATACTTTTATTCATTATTGTTACAATAAAAAGAAAGTAATGGTTCCAAACAAATTTCTGACCTCATAGATTAACATGCTAATTTTATTTTACAGTGAATTTCAATGACTTCTATGAATATGCACATTATTTCTATGTGTGAATGCATCTATGTGTTTGATCATGGGTTGTCTGGTGAATGCACATCAAACATTCGGTGCTGGCAATTAAATATTTAAAAAGAGTAGAGCTGCACCATAGGCTATATGATCAAACAGATGGTAAAGCTCTATGATAGCAGCCATGGTAATATACTGGGGTCTAGTATAAGGTCTTTATTCAAATCAAACTCTTCAAATCATAAACAACAGCCCAAGAACGTATCAACTATTTCACATTATCATCTGATGACACTTCTAAGTCTCCAATTTCCAGATTTCAGTTACATCACAATGCCAGACCAGTTTGGCTTCTCTTTTTGGTCCGACCAGACATTTCTTTGGCACAGCGCCCGTTTTTCCGTAGGCTGTACAACACATGATTGACAATTCTCTCCTCCAGTCAGACATCCACATGATTGGACAAGCACCAACCACTGGCTAGCATGTCAGTGGTTGCTGCCATTTTGAAAATGGAAAAACAGAGCAGGTCTCAAATTTCTCTGCAGCTAGCAATGGAAATAGCTTTTGTGATGTTTGGAAGTTTCCAGGGGTGTTACCTGAACTTCTAAACACTCCTCTTAGTTTTTGTTGATTGGTCCAGCATTTATCTCAATGCATTCTCAATGTCAGTGTCTTTGATTCTGGCGATGTTACACTTTTTTTCTTCCCATTCCATGTACACATTCAAACCAGCGATGATTGTATCCTACTAACAAGTATTGTGTGTGTACTAAATGTAGATTAATCCACCACGGATCCGCCAGCAACTGCACTTTTTCCTCTTGTTTGAGAAAATAGGGAAACTACCAGCTGTTTCAGGAAATTACTGAGCATTTAAAAAACAAAAGAAACTATGAAACTTTTTCTGAGTTTTTTAAGATGTACTTCTTCAGTAGGAACCATTGGGCTTAAGGCCAAGAGCCAAAGACAGAGGTCAGAAGGTACTGAGAGACAGAGTAAGACATTGTTGGTTTGAGTCTTTTCATGGGATTCAAAAAATGTTGAATAAGACCAGCTTTATTCTTAACAGAATAACAATTTATTTCGTAGATTTAGCCACTGATTAGGTTGGTTAGGATAATATTCTTCTTGCCAATGTAATTTCTAAAATCTTTTAACAACCCAACATATACATGCAATAGGGCAATAAGTACAAGCAGTCTGACGTTCAGGCTCAGGTTGTAAACAAACCCCAACATTAGCAAAATATATTTGGAAGAGAAATGAATGCATATGGTAACATTACAAGCCAAACTGTCTGTTGTAAACATCCACAACACCTCCAAAGGAAGTAGTAGCTAATCTGGCCAAACTCTCACAGGCGCTGATCCTCCTGCTTTCTTGCCTCATTGAATGTATGTATTTTTAGCTAAGTTGCTGTGTTTTGAAATCTCAGTAAGTGTGTCAAATGTTATCATCATATATCAACAGAGTTACACAAATAAAACCCAAGTTGTAATAAAATGTACCTTTCCTTTACAATCTCATAGCAATATGTAGCCGTTGTAGGCTTTGTGAGGGTAATGTGCATGCTGTGTCTCTACAGTTCAAGGACATGTGGCACTGAAGTGGTGAGAAGCTGACCATGGGTGACTGGAACCTGCTGGGCAGCATCCTAGAAGAGGTCCACATTCATTCCACCATTGTGGGCAAGATCTGGCTTACCATACTCTTCATCTTCCGCATGCTGATCCTGGGTGCGGCTGCTGAGGACGTATGGGATGACGAGCAGTCCGAGTTTGTCTGCAACACCGACCAGCCTGGCTGCAAGGCGGTCTGTTACGACCGTGCCTTCCCCATCTCCCTCATTCGCTTCTGGGTCCTGCAGGTCATCTTCGTCTCTGCGCCCTCGCTGGTCTACATGGGCCACGCCCTCTACTGCATCCGATCGCTGGAGAAGGAGCGACACCGCAAACGAGCCCAGCTGAAAGAGGAGCTGGATGAGCTTGAGTTGGCGTTGGATGAGCATAAGCGCATGGAGAGGGAGCTGAGGAAGCTGGACGAGCAGAGAAGGGTGAAGAAGGCTCCTCTCAGAGGCTCTCTGTTGAGAACCTACATCATCCATATCCTTACACGCTCTGCGGTGGAGGTCTGCTTCATCCTGGGCCAGTATGTACTCTATGGTGTCCAACTAGAGCCGCTCTATAAGTGTGAGAGGCTACCTTGCCCCAACAGTGTAGACTGTTACATCTCCAGGCCCACAGAAAAGACCATCTTCATGGTCTTCATGATCGCCATCGCTGGTGTGTCACTTTTCCTGAACATTCTGGAAATATCCCACCTGGGCATCAGGAAAATCAAACAGACACTGTATGGAGAGAGGTACACAGAAGATGACAGTTTGATTTATAAGTCCAAGAAGAAGGCATCCTTACCACACCTCTGTGTAATGAGCACTGTATCACCTCACAATGGGCCTTTGACTCAGACCTTCAAAGTGATTCCAGAGGCAGACATGAAGCCTCCTCATTACAACACTGGACTTAAAGCCAACCAGGACGCACTAAGACACAACAGCTTGGCTCATCTGCATTACAGTCAGACCAGCTATATCTGCCCCCAACCTAGGATGCCACCCAGGTCTGACCAGAACTGTGCAATCCAAGCCCCCCAAACCCATGAAGGTCCAGAGGTCAGCACAGCCATGGTGGACAACCATCCAGCATGGGCTTCTACTGTGTCCAATGTGGAGGAAAGTAAAACAAGCCATCTCGAGGATCCCCATGATGGAGAACACCCTCAACCCAGCCACTTGGAATCACTGCTGTCAGCTAGCACCTTAAGGCCCAGCGCTATAAGAGACCTCGATGAGGATGAACGAAGGGAGTCGATGGGAAGCGAGGTCCTGCTGCACAACCCCAGGAAGACCAGCTTCATGATCAGACCACCATCTGAGAGCTTGTCCTCCATCAGTCGCTCCACAAGCCCTTCCTTACATACCTCAGAGGAGTCGGATGAACTGGGCTCCCTGCAGGGAGACATGCCAATGATGCCGCCTGCTGGAGGCCGAAGAATGTCAATGGCAAGTAAAGAGCAGAAATTCGTCTGAATGACATTTCATGGTAGTTGAGAACATCAAAGGCAAAGTTCTAAAAGAAAGAGTACACCCAACCAATCTGAGAGCAGCTTATCCTCCATCTGGGTTTTATCTGTCACAGTTGTCTACAGCATAAGAGTGTTTTTTAATTTTTTTTTAATTTAACCTTATTTAGACAGGTAATGTAACTGAGACACTGGTTCTAGTTTTCAACAGAGACCTAGTCAAGACAACAGCAACAATACAACACAAAGTTACAGACAGACAAGACATACAGTGCAGAAACATAATAGAAAAAAAAATGTTATTCAGTACTATGTATGAGTTGTATCTATAAAGCATAAAGTTTCTGCTAGTTTCTTATGAAGTATTTAGCCTACTAAGTTAACCAACAAATCTGGCCAAAATATCCAATACCATAACCAAAAAGATGTGATAAACAGTCACTGATTAGGACTTTTCAAGGTGGCAGCAAAAGAGATGAAGAGGTTTTTTGAAGAGAGAAAATTAATTTCTGCTGATTTGGGTGTAGCCCAATACAGACACATTGGCAGTGTGCCTGTGTCCATTCAATGTTCTCAGTGGAATATAATAAGAAAAAATCTAACTGCTATTGTTATTTCAGATAATGCCCTTCAGTTCTGACAAAACTAATGAGTCAATTTGAAAAGCAAAACAGCAACAGCAAAAGGGAGGAGGCAATATGCTGCCATCAGAGACAGTACACAGAACTGCCAGCACTGAATGGAATTTAGATTTTAAAACTTAAGGGTTAGGCGTTAAACATTTTTTTGGGGGGGGTTGTTTGTTTGTTTTTTAATATTTTTCATATGAGATTAGATAGATAAATAAAACAAAATTAGATAGCTATGTCAATATAAGATGCAATAGAAATGAAATACATGTAAAAGATAAATGTTTTATATTTTAGTTTCTTAACAAATTACATTTAAACACATTAATTAATAAATAATTATAAAACATATTAAAATGCACAATTGGATTCAATATGAATTTTATAGAAGAAATATATATATATAATCTTTGATAAACACAGATGGTTAGTTGTACTCTCTCCTTACTAATTAGTAATTCATGTTCTCATATTATCGTGCAATGGAATTTACATTACATGGCATAAAACAAAACAAAAGCTGTTTAATATTTAACAAAAGACAGCACATTGTTTAACATTGGAGATTCGTGAAAATGCTTGGGAATGTTCCTTTTAAAGGAATAACACTTTAGTGCTATATTTTGTTAATAAATTAATGAATCTATTGTTTATTCTGCACCTACAAATTTTTTGTTGTTTTTTTCTTAACAACACCTACCAGCCTCCATAGATATCATATGTAGTTTATTATTTTAAAAAATCATTCTCTCTTACCTTATCAGCAATAGCGTTAAAAATAAACCAATGATGACATGTCTAAAGCATCAAGAATATTTTTACAGAAAAATTTATATATCTGCACATTGTGGGAGACTCAGTTTTGGTAGACATAAAGGATTTCTTCATCATTCTTTTCTTGCTCCCAGAAAGTATTCCTTTATGTTTCCATATGGTGTTTAAGCACTTTAAGAATGTTTTTAAGCAATCACTTTGAACACATACTGATGCTTGCTTTACTGAATTCCAGGTACACAGTGTGTGTTTTATGTCCAGCATCAGCTACAGTCTAAGTCAAAGTCTTCTTGTCTTTTTCAGAGCATGTTTCTGGATATCTCCTCTATCATGAAGAAGTGAAGTGACAACACTAACATCATGGCCATATGAGCTGTGTTCCACAGCCCAGCTGGGTCACAAACAGGAGAAACTGTATCAATGATCCAGCCATCAACATTGATCCACCCCTCAAGTCACATGGGGCCAAAACCAGTCAGTCAGCCATGATGAGGCAGCGGACTCAGTGCCAAAGCCCAGTATGTTTTGGATTTGAAGCACCTTATAATGCCTACATGTGGGTACTAACAGGAAAGGATTGTATCTCTATAAAAACATGTCCATGTGTTGGCTGAAATTTTAAGATTGTGCAGAAACAACACAATGGATTATGGAGCAAACTCCTCAGAGGATGCCTTTGCTCCTGGACTTTCTAAGCTTAAAATACGTTTTCTAAGTCGAAGACTTGGTTAGAATGTGTGTATCTGTGTATAGTCATTTATATATAGTCATTTGATTATAAATGATGATACTTTATATTATATTCAGATTAAATGCTTCTTAACAAAACAGCAATCATTTTGTCAACAGATATTTAATTTAGAATCCACACAACACCACACAGTCCAGTTCTCATGCTTTTTTCTTTTATTTCTCAAGAAAGATAGCCTAGGCAAAATGCGTTTTTTTTTTTTGTGTCATTTAAAACCTTTTTCATATCAAATAAACAAAACATGACATGTTGCACAATATTTACAAAAAAAATCTAAACAGGCCATTCGAACATTCAGAGATAAAAAATGAATGAAAAAATGCTGAATCTGCATATAACAGTCATGTTACAGGTTGCTCAAAAACGGACACGTAAAAAATGGTTCACCAAAATCTACAAATACAATGAAGTAACCACTGTAAAAAGTCAGAAACAATGCCACAGAAATTCTACATGTCTATCATACAGTCCTTACCCATTAGAAGAGGTATGCTGAATCATCCAGGTAGATAAGTGCTTAAAGTCCGTTCAACTAAACTTCAAAAAGTCAGAATCTGAGATTCAAGTGGCCCCGATTACAGTGTTCTGTAAACAGATTGGATTAAATAAGTACTTTCTTCAGTCTGCCACCATGTTGTGTAATTGCAAATTGAAGGCATTTGATTCCAAAATACTAACTTCCATAAGGGGAAACTCTTCCCTGACAACCACTGCACACTGGTATAAAGCTGCAGTAGGTAAGTTTTATAAATATTGTCATATTTGCTGAAACTATATCTTGACAGTAGAACATGAGACAGAGAATCTGTAAAAAGAAAAATCAGGTTCCCTGGCTCCTCCTAGTGCTCCTAATGGCATTTACATTAGTTGGTTGCTTGAAGATAGTTGATTGTTGAATCTCATTCCCAGCATCGGTATTTGATGACCTGGGAATGACACTCAACAATCAACTATCTTTCTTGGCTCTGATTGGTTGTTTTTGTTCAGACCCGGTAGATTTTTGCAAATGCCATTAGGAGTACTAGGAGGAATCAGAGGAACCTGATTTTTTACAAATGATCTGTCTCATGTACTACTGTACATGATTATTGTACATACATACATATTGTCTATTCAGATATGGTGAAAGTTAAAGTGAAAGTGAATATGACAAAAAGTTATTTTTATAAAAGTTACCAACTGCAGCTTTAAACAATAACTTGTTAAGCTGTTAATTTAATAAGTTGTTGTGCCTATTAGCACAGACATTGGAAAGTCAAACATCCTTCCTGTTAGAGTTATTCAATTGACTATTCAGAAATATTGTGTAAACCAGTGGTTCTCAATCACAGTGGCCCCAAGAGTCTGCAGGTTTCCCCCCAATCTACTGCTAACACGCCTTAAGTATGGCTGATTTGAAAACATGCAGACTCTTGGTTATTCACGCTACATGGCTAAGAACAACTGAACATATGACATCAATTACATAATTTTCATAATTGAATTATACCATTGTTTTTTGCAGCACTTACATTACTGCTGCTTTTCATTTCTTTTAGTACAGTGTGATAATCCAGTGGTTCCCAACCTGGCAGGGTCGCCAAAACTTCACAGGGGGTCATGAAGCCTTCTTGATTTTAAGGGGTGTAAGAAAACTTTAAAAATATACAGTAGGCCTGCATCTGAGGATTCTGTGCATTTCTGTGAGGAAACCTAACTTTATTTATAGATTATTATTTAAGATCTTAACAGGATAAGGGCACAACGGGCAAGACCTGAACACAAGCTATATTCACAGAGCCTTCAGTCTTTGATAAACAGCCTCGTCCTGCTTTAGAAAAGTTCAAACAACCAAAGAGCTACAATTAAGAATGTATGATTGTTAAAAGAAAAATACAAAATACAGACAGATAGTTTTGTAAAAAGTTCCTAAAATGTAAGGAAAAGTCATCTCTGATCAATATTCACAGGAAATAAGCTGCTCAAAATTCAAATGTCTGGTTTTACACAAACTTCCTGCAGTTCTTATGTTCACTGTTTGGGTTCATTGTACAGTTTATCAGTTGTTCTATACTGTTTTGCATTGAATATAATATGAAATATCCATAAAATATGTCAGTTAGTTTACTTACTGATAGAAAATGGCTCCCTAAAGGAAAAAGGTGGGAACCACTGTGCAGAAAATTGAAACTTGCTTGCGTTAGATAATGTATCACAGTGAATCATGTCAGCTTTTACTGTTGTTTTTTTGTAGCATGGTGATGCAGTTGTAAGTATAGATTGATCTGAAAATGCTGCATTGCATTACAACACAACAATAATGTAACTCTGGCAACATTAAAAGCATGTGATGTATTACCTAACTCAGACAAGTTTTAAGTCTCCATGAGTAAGCTTTTGTACCATACTGAAACAAAATAAAACCAAAGCAGAACATCCTCTAGAGCTGCTTTAAAGACTGGTTGGCAGTAATAAAAAGTATATGGATTTTGCAGTCAATGGGCTAATACAAGAAATAAAGAAACTTAAAATTGCACTGGGGTTAGAGATGCTCCATGTTAACTAGTCAACAAATACTACTAGACAGTGATGGCATTTGCTGTATATGGAAGATGATTAGGGCCATTGAGGTCTGAGAGTAATGTGAGAAATGAGACATCATTTCAATATTATTGTCAGACTTCTGATTTGTTTATAACTTTTTCCATAAAATTATGACAAGTGACAATTCTTCAAAATTCATTCATAATTGAGAACTATTGTGCAGTGTCCATTTTGAACCCTGAGTCCTCAGAGTTGGACCAAAATGCAGACCAAACAACTTGAAAGATCCAATTGTTGCAATAAGTGCAGCCTTCAATTAAACTAACAGATGATTTCATTTGCATTTTAGCGCTAGGAGAGGAAGAGGTACCAAAATGAGGCACAGAATCATTTCATAGCTTTTATTCATCTGTGTTTTGTGTAGAATGGATTATTTAATGCTAAAAATGATTTGATGCCTCGTTTTGAAGTTTACTTAAGTGTAACTTCCAAGTTAATTTTTATCTTTTAAACTTTTGGTCCTATATTATTATTGGTGACACTTACAAGAGCATTTGGCTTTTCTATATGAGACCCACAGTGGTCAATATTAAATAAATATATAAACGTAACAAATAATCATATTAAAAAATAAACAAAACATATAATGTAGCCATTAATTTGTAAAATAATCATATCACTTTTTAAACTAAGATGATGAAGTGTTATTTCTTTTCATATTTCAATTTATTAAAGGTACATTTAATTTAATAATTTCAGCTGTTTTTATTTCAAAATCTGTGTAATTATTTAATGGTTATATTACACATTGTGTCTGTATTCATTGATTATATTATTTATTTGACACTTTGGGCCTCCATATTTTCAGAGGGGAAGATGTCTGATGTAAGATGGCTAGATTTCACTATTTATCACAAAAGGGAGCTTAAAAAAAATGCTTAAATAAATATACACTCATTGTCTTTGCCTCTCAAGGATTCATCACAAAAAAAACCAGCAGGGGTTAGAATGGGTCGCATCACTTTTATGACGCTGTTGCAAAACAGTTTCTTAAAACTGCTGTGTAGTTTCCTCTGAATAAAATCCATTGTTCCCTCACTGGATAGTTTGGCCTCTGTAACCTCTAAGGCATAACATTGTAGCTGCACTTGTCAGATGCTTATTTTTTTCTCAAAATTCATCAACATTTTTAACTTAAAATAGAACTATTCAACTTAATTCCCAGGTCTTAATTATATCTTTACAAAACGAAAAGAACAGAACAGGTAATACACAAAACTTGTAAACATAATCACACCCCTTTAAGTTCAAATATTACAACTTAAGTACATGTGTTAAATGAAAACTTATTTTTCATTAACTTATCAACAATTAAAAAAATACAACCATTAACAAATTCTAAGAAAGGGTAGTGACCTACATTTTACATCTATGCAATTTCCTCTACACCCGACCCCAACTCACAACAACAAGAGTTCAAATAAATAAATGAACAAGTTCACATTAAGGAAGTAAAAAACAGCTGAGTAGTGTTCTTCGGTGTACTCTGAGCATTCAGTACATTCTAACAAGATTATCATTGGCTAACAGGTCCTAGTGTGATATCATGGGTAGTTCTCATTGCCTTCAATCAACATGTTCTCACTCCCAATTTGTTAAATCGTTCAAAATATGACAGTGTAGGTATCCCTCTGAGGTCATTTCTGGGCGTGCAGGGTCTGTGGTCAAGTTAGCAACAATAAATATGTAACGTCTGGTTATATTTTCAAAATAAAGCTTGTGTGGTTGGATGTTGTGAAACGGTCACAGTTTGGTTAAGTTTAGGCATAAGAGCTACTTAGAAAAGATCGGATGTTAAGTCAAGTAGCTGATGTAGCTAAGTACATGAACAAAATGTAACTTACTTAACATACCTGACGTTGAAGTTACATACGTGAACAAGACACAACTTACGTAACGTACCTAATGTAACTTGCGTATGCGTACATTAATAAATAATGTAACTTACATAACATACCAGACGTAACTTAGTTACATGAACAAAACGTAACTTACATATGTTACTTAAAAGAAATTGTTGACTTTTGGTTTCACACGGGACTCCATCAGCGGTGTCCCAAGTTAAAGTCCTGTGCTTGTTCATCCACCCCACCACCTCTATATGTGGACTTTCCGATTCTTCATACTACGCCACCTGTCTTTGATGGCAAGTGCACCCAGAAATGACCCTAGAGGGATACCTACAGTGTCATATTTTGAAGCAGAGGGCCACTGACCAAGCTGCAGTGTCTCACAACTTGGAAGTGAGATCGGAAAATAACTTAAGCCAATTTGTTTTTATTTTTTCATTTTAGCTTATTCAAGTGTGTTAAAGCTAGCACAGTCAAGCTGCCATTATAATAGGGGACCACATGGTTTTCATTTTAGAAATCTAATATTTGAATTTCTTTCAAGCTAACAGTTTTACATTCACAAAACCACACAGGGAAATATAATCCCTTTATTTTAAGAGCTAATAACAAATTTCTGAGAAATCAAGTGCAATGAAAAATTGCCAATTTCAAACTCTAGTTTGACCTTGCTGTGCTGAACGTAATGCCATGGACATGCTGCACTGTAAAGCTGACAGTGCAGCGGCAGCAGCACTCAGCCCTGCCACGTGCCTCACCATTGACTTTTCAACAGCAGATGAATTTAGCATCTCCCTAAATCAATAATGGGCCAGTGTGGTTGTTTGGAGCTTTGAACTTCATACCATGCACTATTAGGGATACTGATTTGTAAGTAGAAATTGATCATTCTGCTTAGTGTTTGCACAAATTCAAATATGATATGTTCATTTGAATTGAAAATGTAGGTGTCTTATACCAACATACATTTAGTAGGGATATTCGTCTTACGTACAATTACAAGAACAGTGCAGCTAAATACATTATTACCACAAACACTAAATTCTTACTACTTATAAGACAATAAATAAAAGAATCAAAAAGAGCACTTATGATTTGTTTAAGCTGTTGTTTAAGTGACCAAACCATAGTCTTTAGCCCATTAAACAGGGGTCACTTTACATTACAACCATCCATTTTCCAAAGTATAACATAGTGTTTTAGATTTTTGAGTGTGTTTTCTGGAGACTGCAGACAGCTATTGATTTCCATTATTTTCCCTCTATAATAATATAAAGTATAATATATTAATACATCAACTAGGAGAGTTTCTTGAGATGAGAAATCCATCATATTATTTAATTTTATTCATTCACCATTTTAGAATTTCTTTGAATATATCCATACAAATTTCAGGTGACACTTTATTTAACAGGCGCTGTAATTCCTATATCATTCATATAAAATGAATATGAAATAAAAATATAATTTCTGAGGAATTTTCAAGTAATTTGGTAGTGGCATCTAGTGGTGATGTTGCAGATTGTAACCAACTAGAGACAGCTCACCTTCCATTACAGTGGGCACAAAACTGTGAAAGGCCCTATCTAGAGTGTTTGGTTTGTCCATTCAAGGTTACTGTAGAAACATGGTGGCTCAACCTGGAAGAAAGGACCCATTCCTTCTGTAGAGAAAATGTCTCACTGTAGGTTAACAAAAAACACAATGATTCTTATTTCCAGGTGATTATACACTAATAAAAACATACCTATGAATATTATATTCCATTTCTGACAATAGATTTGCCTAAATGTTACACACTGGACATTCAAAAGAAATTGTACCAATTAGGCTCTCTTTTCATTTTCCCTACAATTATTATTCCAGGTACCTTACAGTTTTTAGTTAGGGAATCATTGTGAATCTAGGAACCTGTAAAATAAAGCATCACCCAGTTTGACTGTGTAATTTTGACAGCAACAAAATCAGGAATTATGTAATTTTTATATAAAAACTCAAGCAACTTTAACTATTCTGCATATTCTGTTGATTTTCATACAGAGCAGATGTGAATGAAATCAACTGAGAAACACTAAAGCAATCTTTGGAAAATTGTCAGCAGAAATATAAATTGACACTGGTACGGTCCTTTAATCTATCTGAACACCAAGGCTTGTTTTAAGTGCCAATGTCACAATGCGTTCATCTATATTCAATGCCAGGCGTCACTTCCTGGAGGAGCTGGGCAGTGCTTGGACTTTGTAATGTAGCTCTGTCTCCTAGCGCGGATTTGAAACAAGGGAGAAATGCGTAGAAACGTCCATCTGAGTACAACAAAAAGTAAACGTGAAGCTTGACAAAAGCAACTTTGCATAACGTGAGTTCATTTGACCATTTCATCTAATGTAACATTTTAAAAATACACACCTTTGGTAACATTTTACTTTAAAGTCCTGTGTCACTCAACAATTATGGGATCACTCAAAATGCTCAGTCTTGTGGCAAAAGGTAAGCTTTTTGATGTTGTAGCATAGTGTGAGTAATTTAAAAGATTTGTTCAACATTTTGGTAAATATACTTATTTGTATTCCTTCTTAGAGTGAGGTTAATCGATGGATATCGATCTCTAACTGTGTCTTAAATACAGAGCTGGAGTTGGGACGTGGTTAGCATAAAGAGTGGAAGCAGGGTGAAGCAGCCTACTCTAGAGTGCACTAATTAACAAGTATCTCCTTTACCTGTACACAAACAGCAATGTAATGTGATGTTATATGTATGATATAGGTTGCAAAATGACAGCAAAGCCACCATTGCTGGATGTTACATCTAAAATTGAAAAAAATATTAAAACAAATATAATTAATGTAGCTAACTTGAAGGGATCTAACCACTACACACATAGAACCCAACAAAAGTAGCTAATTTAAGCTAGTTAAAAAGTGTGACTATACATCTTGGAATAATGCCTGAACTAAATGCCTAAATGCAACATTTCTGTCACAGTGTGTTTGACAGGTTTGAAAAAAACAAAAAAACAAAACAAAACCTGGACCTGTATCTAGCTCTGGTTTCATGTCATTTGAGCTAGTTCTTATGACGCTGATGTATGTTCAAGTGTTCATTTTTCGGATCATTTTGGTTGTAATAAGTTATTTGATGCTATAAAAACCACGGCTCCAACCCTGTTTACTGCTGCACAGTCTCTGGCTCCAAATTATGACACCAGCGTAAGATGGCAGTGACCATATTCGGAATACTTTGGCTTTGCTTCCTCACTTACTCCCTAGTCTTTATATACAGTCTATGCTCTAAAAACACACATTATTATATTTACAGGTCTGCCATAGACTTGTTATAGATATAATAAGCATGTGTTTTCCTTTTGAATGCAGCTAGGCGAGTTATTTCCCCTGCCTCAAATCTTTATGCTAAGCTAGGCTAACTACGTCCTGACTCCAGCTCTGTACTTAACAGACATGACATTGATAACAAACTGACCATCTCACTCTCACTCTGTTGAACTATTGCTTTGGTGAACCACAAGTGACAGATGCTTAAAATTAGAGGTCAAGTATGAATAATTGACGGTATGTATTTAAGTAATTGTCAAGATTTGACAAGACTGTAAAGTAAAGTGTATGTACATGTTAACAGGGACAATAGTGAACATTCTGAGGAATTCCTGAGTGTAACCTCCCATGATGCACAAGAGAGGGAGGGAAGCTGACAGGAAGGAAAGGTCAGGATGAGACAGAAAGAAGAGAGAAAGAGAGAGAGAAAGCTGCCAGTGCGTTTGTTTTATCACCAGTCCAAAAATACCTGTTGAACAGTATTGCTGATAAGACAACTTGTGTCATCTATTACAAAAAAGAAGAAAATACTTCAAATATCAAGGTATAGACAAGTATGTGTGTGTCACCGACCCTCCAGACTCTATGTATACTGCTGTCTCTCCTGTTCCTCTGTTGTGCATTTCTCAGTCATTTCCTGACAGAAATCCACTGTTACAGTGGGGCTACATACTTCCTCAGTGGATCCAAGCACCAGTGGACACTCTGGGTTCTCCTGTCCCAGACCTGACACCTCCACCCCAGGCTGCCTATCCTCCAGTCCCCTTTGACTGGGACCCACATCAGACAGACATGCGGCATCACTCTGTTGCGACACAGGCGACCTGGGTTGGAACGAGCCCTCATCAGAGGAAGGCGACGGTGGGTTGGACGTCAGGTCGATGCTGGCGGAGACGGGAGGCGGCTGGGTGCCCTGTACCTCCCTGCACACTTGCTGGGAGAGAAAGGAGAGGTTCTGCCACAGCTCAGACATACAGACCTTCAGCTGGTTGCGCTCGCTCAGCAGCTTCTCCTTCTCGCACACCTTCAAGAGTTCATAAGACACAGCAACATCAGGTCAGCATGACATAAATACTCATCAGTGAGTACTTCATCAGGTATACCAAGACATCAGCTGTTTCACAACAATCACAAGAAAACTCAAAGGAATTATTATTTTCAACAATTGAAATGCCTTTATTCTTACTGCACGATCCAGTTAAACCTAAAAACTAACTCTGTGTTTCGGACTCCCTAACGGAAGCTTGATCCCGAAACACATCTGTGTTTGTTTTTAGGTCAAAACCTTTTTTTGACTCTGACAAAGGCCTAATGCTCTTGGAGTCATGCCATGACAATAAAAGGTATTTTATTTTGAGGAGCAGTTCTCCAGTAGTGTAGCACTCTATTAGCCATACAGCACACCTGATTAGTTTAAGATAAAGACCTGTTACCATATTTTCTGTTTCTGTCTAGTACCTTTGAGACCCTGTAGGTTGCTTTGTGTGTCTAAGGTGTGCGTTTGTTGTATGATCATACCAGTTTGCGGATCTCGCCTTCCAGGTTCTGGATGCAGTCCAGCTTCCTCTTGCGGCAGCGTTGGGCGGCGATGCGGTTTTTGCTGCGGCGGCGGATGTCATGGATGAACTCCAGCTGCTCTGAGGTCAGCTTGTGCATTTTGATGAGGATCTGGAAGTCGTTGCGTGGCAGGTTGGTGATGTGGTCCACGGGGAAGGGCAGCTTTACCTAAAAAGAACCACAAGGACCAATAGTTTCAGTTTGATTTGGTCAGCTATCTCTAACAGTGACTCTGACTGTCCGGAAGCCAAAATGCAGATGAGAGAAAGAGAGAGTTAATAAAAAAAATCTTCTCCTAATACTGTGGCTGAAAGTACCCCACAATTCAATGCAGTCAGCTGCTCAAGACCAGTCCAGTTGTAGGTGTGAATGCACCTTTAGGCTGGTTTAATAACCAACAGTAATCAAAAGACATGAAGAAGTTTATGAACTGTTAGATTCAGGCTGAATA
The DNA here is from genome assembly GCA_019097615.1 of Morone chrysops. Taxonomy (NCBI): domain Eukaryota; kingdom Metazoa; phylum Chordata; class Actinopteri; family Moronidae; genus Morone; species Morone chrysops. Next base: position 64,951 of record JAGRRF010012892.1, read on the forward strand.
TTACTATTTATGTCAAAACATTACTTAACTATGGTAGAACCACTTGAATCACTTGATATCTATTGTTCTTGCTGAGAGTGATTAGACTGATGCAGAATAGACTATATTATATGATGTTATTTTTCTTTTATTTACAGTAAACTCCATTGTAGTAGATCATTTAATTTAATTCCATTTTATTCCATGTATGTTTGATCCTACTTCATTAATAATGTGAAAATCAAATCAAATCAACAAAACAAAGCTCCATTGAGCCATGTATTTGTACAAGGCATGAGATGTCTACATGTACAAGTGTGTCCCAGTGAGCTCTGATAATGTTCCATATGCTTGCAGTCTTAATGGGAACTGTGGCAGTATTTGACTACTCGCACATACAGACCCTGTGACTGGTCGAGCTTGTTACTCCATATACAGACAAACAGCTACAGACTCTGGGCTGAAGAAGTACTGCCACTACCTCTACACATCTTTTTGATAAATAAATATTTTAATCTCTTTTTTGACTCATAGTTGAAAATGTGTAAAAGGGCAGTGCTCTTTGTTATAAAGATGCAAGATACATCATTATGTACCTAATTTTAATATTAAGCCGGTTATTGGATAAAAAAATGGTAGTCTACAAGTTATTTCTAGGAAGCACTTATTTAAATAAACAACCATATTTAAAACCCAATTAATTATAGTGCTGGGCAGTATGAATTTGTATTACTGTACTTTTTAGTTTTTTATTCTGGTGGTTTCACGGTATATTACGGTATTGTATTTATTAATTACATAACTTTTATAATTTTTATGGGTTTTTAGTGGGTTACTCTACTGTCAGGAGTGCATACAATATAAAAGTATTCTAATGTATCATGTATAACCTAAAGGCTTTGATTTCTGTAGGGTTTTCTTTGCTCCACAAAATGATGTAATATATGAAGGAATCTGAATGTAAACCATTTCTTTGCGTAAACTGCAGTAAAAAGGGAAGTTAAAAATAAAAAAGACATGGCAAACACTTTAACATCGCTTCCTTTTCAAAATAAAAAATATTTTTAAATAGCTGTAAAAACACTATAAACTCACCTAAAATCCTCAAAGTAGATACTTCTCAAATGTTCTGCTGCACAAGTAAGACACAAATGAGTTATAGCAGTTGTTCCAGCTATGCAACGGTATGGTCGAATATGAAACATTTATATCATTACAAATGATGATATAGTCAAATTCTGGTAGACTGGTATAACTGTATAAACTATAAATACAGATAATGAATATAAGTAGCATTTTTACATTATTCAATGTATGTATTCACTTCTGAAACCAAAGCAACGCTCTTGGATCAACATTAAAATATTGCTCACACATTCATGCAGCAGTTATAATAATGCAATAAAATAATACACAGCAATACAACAAAGACAGGAGTCATTCTGCTGCACAATGACTACTTTTTACTTTTCAATCGTTTAAGCAAATTTTGCTGAAAGTATGTTCACTGGACTAAGCTTACTTTTAATGGAATCATTTTTAATTGCTACTTTTTTGAGGTAAAGAATGTGAGTATGACACAACTGGCATTCAGTAAAATATGAGTAGCATTTAACATTAGTTCCAAGTTGTCCGATGGAGAACAATGTGGTGTAAAATCCACCAGGTGCCAGTGTTAAGCTGCTCATTGATCCCAGCAGCTCCAGCACAAAGAGAACACAGCATGAGCTCTTTGTTTCACAGTCACTAGCTTATTTTGGTCCTAATTGAGCAAAATTTCAACTTACTTATTATTTCTTTCTTTGCTGATAGGAATCCATTTGATTTAGTTTGTTGTTTGTTTAATGGGTTTTTTATTCTTTGTATTTTTATGCAATTTCCTATGCAAGAATATATTGATATTTTAAATCATTTTGTATGTATCTATTCATGTTCACTCTAGTTAATGAATTAGTTAGAACATATTTTTACTCTCTCTTATCAATGCATTCATTTATCCCTCTATCGATCATGTGTACACGTTTACTTTATGTTCCACTGCAGTGTACACCAGAGCAGTCCATATTGTTTTCTTTATAGCAGCAGTGCTCAGCACAGTGCTGCCAGTATACAACGATGACATCATTCCCTGCTCTGACAACACAGGAAAGGGAAGAGAGAGGCAAGAGAGGGTGTGTGTGTGTGTGTGTGTGTTTAGGTGCTGCCTGTCCTTTACTCTATAGACATCTATATATAGCTCCATGACTCTCAGCAGTCACATAATAAGGTTGAAATGACAAAGTGAGCCTTAGATGGTCATAAATCCCCTCACCAATCTCTCTCTCTCTGGTGTTCTGGTTTCCATTTTTAACACTGTGTGTACCCTTTGAGACGCTCTTTCCATCACTTGCTGGTGTTTGAAAAAATTAACTAGTTTAATGCTTTCGTATCAACATTGATATAGTCAGAATCTCAAAAGAATAATTACTTAAGTAATAAATCTAAAATAACTGCTGACAAAATTCACTGCAATAACGATCCTACACTACACCCACAGAGGAGAATTGGGGCCACATGATGGAACTGCACTTGAGTCTATGATCAGTCTAGTACGATTACATGCGCATGACAATCCTGGTTAAGATCAGGTCTTTGGAGTATCCCAGTTTTGTGTTGTAAACATCTCATCCTGCTTTCAGAAACCTGTATACAGCCTTGAGAAACCTGGGTATGCTATCTGGATAAATCAGGATACCGTAGTGTGTAAATACATTGTTATACATTTGTTAGAAAAATAAGTAATTAGGAAATCAAGACAAAAGTGCACACATGATAAGAAACCTGGATTCTAGTTACCCAGGTTTCTTGTTCTCATGTTAATGGCTCAAAACCAGGGTAATAATGTGCATGTTAACGTGGTCTATGAGTGTTTTTATGCACTAGTATCCTGGCTATCATCTGGAATATTAGACTTTATCCCAGTTTTGAGAAACCTGGATTTGCTACCGAGAGAACTCTGATAGAAACTAGGATACTGTGGCATGTAAACACCACCACGTTTCTGAACATTGTGGCTGAGATGGTGAGAAATCAAGACACCATCAGACCTGGATTCAGTTATGTACATGTACTGGGTACAGGGACATGAACAACTAGGTTTTTCATGTTCCATGTTGTGGCGGGTTGACTAGATTTAATGTTGGGGTGCCAGTCAGAGTCAAGTCTGACAAAGTAAAATAAAACAGAACAAAAATAGTTTAGTTAACCCACACAAAAATAATAACCAGGCAGATCAAACACAGCAATAAACCACAAAAGCAATAATAATAATAATATATATTTTCACAATTATTATGCACAGTGCAAAAAAGAAAAAGAAGGGATGCAGCGTGAGTAGGCCTCAGTCTGTCTGTTAATCCCAGTTCAGTCCATTCTGGAAAAGTCTGTTCCAGTATTCCACACGACACAGTATATGCGCCACCACAAAACAACAACTCAAAACTCCGCTCCTTACCGCGGACTCCAACACAAAATAAGGAAATAAACTCAAAATAACCAGCGTCTCTCGTCGCGGTGCAGAAAACAACACAAACAAAACAAAAATGCACACCGGGTACTCACGGTACCGACGTTTTTAAGTTAGTCAGTGAGTCAGTCAGAGTCTGACTTTTTGCTCCACTGGAACCGGCATCTCCTGACTCCTGAGACAGCTGATCCAACAGGGAAATAAACACATCCAACAGGCAGTGGTGCCTACGAACTCCAGCGACAAGGATTTAAGACACCAGACGGCTATATCGCGGACTTCAAACACGCTTAATGCAGATGTTACCTTCTCCTCCACGGACTCTCCTTCTAACTCTTTTTTCCCTCGTTCACCGGTGACTTGCACTCCTTCAAATGCCCTTCCTGGAGGGTGTATTCAAACTGCGCGGTAAACGGTGGATTATTTCCATTGGAGTAGAGATGAATGTGGGTGGAT
>JAGRRF010012892.1:76975-97078 GCA_019097615.1 Morone chrysops
GTCCATTGTCAGAAGCAATCAAAAGGTCATTACCAGAGCTGTCTCTAAATCCTGACTGAAAATCCTCAAATAAATTATTGCTATGTAAAAAGTCACACAACTGTTTGGCGACTTTTTTGTCTAGAATCTTAGAGAGGAAAGGGAGGTTGGAAATTGGTCTATAGTTGGCTAAAACCCCTGGAATAGAATCTTAGAGAGGAAAGGGAGGTTAGAAATTGGTCTATAGTTGGCTAAAACCCCTGGGCTAGAGAGGAAAGGGAGGTTAGAAATTGGTCTATAGTTGGCTAAAACCCCTGGGTCAAGAGTAAGGTTAGAAATCGGTCTATAGTTGGCTAAAACCCCTGGGTCGAGAGTGGGCTTTTAAGTGTCAAGAGTAGGCTTTTTAAGAAGGGGTTTAATTACAGCTACTTTAAAGGACTGTGGTACATTGGATAATAAAGAAAGATTAATCAGATCCAGTAAAGAAGTGCCAATTAAGGGTACAACTTCTTTGGAGTGGGCTTTTTAAGAAGGGGTTTAATTACAGCTACTTTAAAGGACTGTGGTACATATCCTGTTAATAAAGAAAATATTAATCATATCTAGTAAAGAAGTACCAATTAAGGGTACAACTTCTTTAAGCAGCCTAGCTGGGATTGGATCTAACAGCCAGGTTGATGGCTTCGATGAAGAAATTATTGAAGTTAACTGATGAAGACTGATAGCAGAAAAACATTCTAAAAATATATATCTGAGGTGGCATTAGATAAATCAATTCATCGAGACAACAGGGAAATATGGAGGAAGTTTTGAGCTTTCATTAAAGCACAATGTGGGTAGTATATGCAAATTACATTTGTTTTACTTCCCTCCATGTTTCCTGCACCTAGAGCTCTCTGGTCAATTGCCGGCAAAAATACATGGAGGCAGGTATACAAAAAATGCGAAAGTAGAATGTGAAGTTAAAAGAAATAGCCCAAGAGTCATAAAATGCATGGGGAGCTCAGGGTAAAGCCAACATAGAGGGAAGCTAAAAAGTTATTGCTCATCTGCATACACTACCCACACTATAATGATACAAAGCTGGTTTAAAAATGGCAATATTTCCCTTTAATTGGAGAACGTGAGGGAGGGGGTCAAAATAAAGCCCCCTCTCTAATAAAGCCTGTCCCAGATAAGACCACTAAAGCATCTATTTGAGAACTTATGGTAACCTACAGTCCAGTGCTTTTGTCCTGAAAAATACAGAACATAACACAACAATGTAAAACCATAAACCTTCAATTAAAAGCAGGGTCCCAATTACAGGCAGGCCTCTTTTACTAGCCTAGTGTGGCTACACGTTTTGTCAAATAAACGCAAGTCTCAAAGTTCTAAGCTGCTTAGATCGCCTACACAAATATGAATGTTTAAACTTTTGACAATATGGAAATGCTACACGTTGTTAGATCAGTTAGATTCTCCACAATTCAATCTTTCAGTTCATTTTACAGAAACCAATAGCACCGTATCAAATAAATGACTTGTAATTGATTTATAATTGATATGTTATTCAATAGCCTAATTTTTAAGCGTTATATTGGAAAATGGTAAATGGTAAATGGACTTGTACTTGTATAGCGCCTTTCTAGTCTTCCGACCACTCGAAGCGCTTTTACACTACATGCCACATTCACTCTTTCACACACATTCAGTCAGCCACCCCTGAATATTCATGCTAGTTTAAATAAACAATTTATATAGATAGTATTAACCATCTTTGCTGAGTGAGAGTTTTGTGCAAAAGGAATTAAAGGTTTGTCCCATATAGACACTGGTCCCAAATATAGGCAGGCTGAGTTCAATAGCAAATAAAAGCCTGGAAGTTTTACAGTATGTGAAAGAAGGTGGACTCATAAAGCATATATATGGATCATGAATCTCTAAAGAGATTCATTACTGTAATTAGTAAATAACAGTATTGTGTGTTACAACATTATGGCATTATTTAGGGTGAATAAAATACTAATTGGGACTTTAACAAAAACGCTGTGAGCTAGAAATGGGTGAAACTGAATTTTACCCCACAAGCAACCTATACACTTTTTTCACAGTGAGTTATTTTGCCATATACACGCTTTATTAATCTTACATGTCTTGTATTCTTGCCTGGATCCTTTTGCTCACTCCCTCTCTCCCGCCCTGCACCCCTCTCATCTCCCCTGCTTTCTTCTTGTTCCCTACAGTAAGCATTGGCTACTTTCATGTCTTCATCTGTGTGTTCATGTGTGTTTACTCTATAATGCTGTGTGTGCACATGAGTATATAATCCTATTTTCAGCTGGCGTCAGCAGCTGCTGCCTCCTGTGCAGAAGCACATCTGTATGGCACAGAGAAGAGCCAGGAGAAGCTCCACTCCTCCACCCTTGTACCAACCTTGCCAATAAGCAGTAAGCAGCAGGGAGAGATGGGAATAATCAATGAGGATGATTGATCATTAACCACTTAACATCTAACTTTCACCTTGTATTTGCTTTAATGTTAAAAAAAATCATGTTATTCCACACTGTCTGAAAGTATGATATGAATTCTATTTATTATTCTTTATTATCTTGAAGCTGTATGATATTTATACTTTTCCATTAAATGGAAATGTTCTACATGTTTTGTGAATCACTTCATACATTTTACCTAAACTGACATATTTTTGGTTATCTTTAGCAAATGTGGGCTCTTCAAATGAATTTTAAACAGTCTGAAACTGTCCCAATCACAAGTCAGTAGTGAATTAATAATGACTCTCAAATTCAACTGTAAAGCATCAATAATCGCACATTACATTAACAGTGAGCTATTCTTTGTTTCAGCTTGCCGTAGGGTGACCAGATGAGAGTGGATGAAATTCAGGACAGGGGAGTATGGGTGTGCGTGGTCACAGGGCCACGTATTAGTGAGGATGATATGAAGTGCAGTGTTTAAAAGACGCACAAAACATTATACACAGGTGACCGTTACGTTACAGTCATTTTAATGTCCTTTCCTCAGCTAAGACTGTCATTTAGCTGTAGGAGTTTACAAACACATTTTATGAAATATAAATTTTTTTGGCAGCTGTACTCCCTATCAACAATAGATAGCCTAATCAGTGCAATAGACAAGTGAAAGTACATCAGTAATACTCATGCATATTACACAAAAACCAAAAGGATTTAATATCTAAAAGCAGAAATTACAGCCAACATAAGTGATTTGATCAGAATACTCTCACTGTCAGAGTAAAAAAACACTATTGATCTATTATAAAGAGTAATTGATAATTTAATGAAAGGGTTCCCCTTATTTGAATTTAGAGTCTTTTATTCTGGTGACAGCAGCAGTTTGTTGGGCATATCTGTTATGTTATTAATTAGTATTCATGCCAAGTTGACAGCACTCTAAAATACAAAATATATTTAGTGTAGCAGTTTTCAATATTACTGAGTCACCAAATCAGATCTTCTCAGCATTTTTGCCTTCAAGTCAAGTCTCACAGCATATACACAGGTCTCGTTTTAGCTCCTTCATAATATCTATTACTACGGTTCATTTTTGGGACACACAGTACAGGATTCAGGATTTGGGACAACTGCTCATAATTCGGGACTGTCCCAAAACAACAATGGCAGCTGGTTAGTTAGAGGTTAGTGTAGATGCTACTGACATCAGCTATATCGGAGAGTAGTAGAGAACTGGAGAGTATTTCTTCATTGAAAGAAAAGCAAAGAACGGCACTCTTCATTGACTGGCTTACTGGTTCACTGATCTGATTAGTTGAAGTTAGTCTAAGATTTTTTGAAAGTGAAAGTGAAATGATTTCATTGCCAATTTTCCATATGGTTGTGCTTGTGGTTAGTCAGGTGAAAATAGACAAGAACCATGTTACAAAAACTAAGACACTGCACTTTCCCTACTGCCAGAGTCTCATAGTCATGTAGCAGGGAACTTAGTCCTGCTAGATTCTAATCTACACCAAATTTGTTTCAAATCTTTGAGCCACAGTGAGTTCAGCAATGTATGAAGGGTGAGTGAACGGGCAGCAGAAAGGATGTGGAAAACAAAGCTATGCTTCCAGTCATTAGGGGATTGAGTTTGAAGTGGTGGAGGCCTGTGCGAGTGATTACTGTATAGGTAGGTAGAGTCACACAGACGTATTAATCCATATGACAGATCTGGGACACTATATAGTAACGTCAGCCACTGGGATCACGAGCTGTTCCATGATCAGTCCCGGTGGTGAACAGAAGTGGCAGCAACTAACAAGGTAACCACATTGATATTCATGCCCAACATGTTTTCATTAACAGATCAATTTGTGTCAACCCTTTTTCCATCCATCTGCCCCTCCTCCTCAAGGTCACGTTAGCTACATGTGTTTGTCCAGCTCCCTCCTGCTCCTGCTTTACATTCATACTGTGCTAATTCACACTGGTAGATCCATACATTTAAAGCCTGTAAAGAGGACTTTAAAGGTTCACTTGGTTCCCAAGAACTGTGATCAGCCTCTGGGCCCAAGTCAAGCTGGGTGGTACATATGTAGTACAGCATAGTTGGGTCCTGCTAGGGTCCACTTCTATTGCATTGGGTCTGTCAATACTCTACTTCAGTCCACTTTTCATTACCATTGGCTTCATGATGCTGCTCGCATTAACTTCTAGTCACTAATGCTTGCAGTATGTACAGTACACTGAGTCCTGCTGTCACTGCGAGAAGTGAAATCTTAATTCACACTCTCTCGTGTGATCCCTCGGTTACCAAGCATAAACAATCGCTTGAAGATCTATGCCTTCTGAGAGTATTTACTCACATAACTCTTTCTCTCTCTCCCTCCCTCTCCATCCTTTCACTGTCTAAAATAAAAAAGGCACTTGTATGTTACTTCATGCACCTGCAGCCTTGTGGCACTTCAGGTGGAGGTGGTACCTTACCGTATATGTATGTCGCTTTGGACAAAAGCGCCTGCAAAATGATTAAGTTTAATGTGCGTCTAATACCTGACTGGATCAGACCGGACTCTCTAGCAGCCATGATCATGTGATGCATCATCATCATCACACATTAAGGTAGACAGAGTATGAACTGTGCAGAAACAATGCATGTTTTGCTTCACTTTCCCACGGCATACGCTGCTGCCATTGTGCTTGTTCTTTCTCTGTTTGTATTTGTTCAAGTCCACAGGTCTAACCATCCTCTGATCCTTTTCAGATCAGGATTTACAATTACTTTGACATAAATGAGTCACTTCTATGCATTGCAGAATATATTTGGTATGTGTATGAGTTAGTTTCTGTTCGATGGACTTTGCCATCGCTGTGTGAATGTGTGTGAAAGGGTTGTGTGGCACGTAGTGTAAAAGCGCTTTGAGTGGTTGGAAGACTAGAAAGGCGCTATACAAGTGAATGACTTAGTTTCTGTTCGATGGACTTTGCCATCACTGAGTGAATGTGTGTGAAAGGGTGAATGTGGCACATAGATGTAAAAAGCGCTTTGAGTGGTCGGAAGACTAGAAATACAAGTCCAGGTCCATTTTTCATTTACCATCTCACTGACTAAAAAAAAGTATAGTCGGTATAGGTTAGGGTTAGTTATCAAAGGTATTATGACTTTGTCCCTTGCATGGGTCAAGCTCAAAAAAACACTGGATCCTATTGGTTTTATTGCATATTGGTTGCATTTCCCATAATAACACTAAACCTCAACCATTTCAATTAAAGGACAAGAAGGGAAAGATGTGGGCATCTACCCTGATGAATGCGCACATATTTCAAGTGTCTCTAACACTGTTTTCTGTTCTACATTTGTATGCCCAAACTGAGATAACTCCAAAGACTTCATAGGGGGTTATTTTCCCTGAAAGTTGAAAGTTTGACTTCCCCTGTAACATTTATTTTTAAAAATGACCTAAGAGCACTCCCTGTGAAACTCCCTGAATGATCTTGCTCTTTTTTTCCGTGTTTTTGTTGTGGCCCTTTACCTTGTCTGGCAGGTTAATGATGGGCTCCACTTCGCCAAGTGACCCGTTGTGACCCAACAGCGCCTGCAGGAAGTAGCGACTGCTAGCAGCGAGGACGGCCCTATGTGCGCGCACCTCCCTTCCCTCCACCAGTACGGTCACGTCGCACAGGATGCCCTGCCGCCGCTGCTCCTCCAGGCTAAGCAGCACGTTGGTGCAGTGGACCTTGGATTCGTACACGTACACGGGCGCTGCCGCCTCCCCATCATCCTCGCCTGCCGACATAACTCCCTCTAGCACCCTGCAGAGAGGAAAGAAAGGACGGCATGTGAGGTAGCTATATGGGTTAAACCTACATAAGTATCCAAAGGCTACCTTATCATTGTGTTCAGACTGCCATAAAAGAATGCAATAGCTGCACTACAGAAGCATTGTGACTTTGTAGCAAAAGAAAATCCATGTATGCATGCTAACATATATCGGTGTGTAAGATTTGCAGTATGTGTTCTTTAAGATCAAGTTTGGATTTCAAAATAAATCCCCCACTATGACATAATTTGCAGATGCTACCCAAACCAGACCTCCAACAATGATACACACAACCAAGACGGATAAAAAGGTATAGTAACAAATTTGCATCTAGTTGCAGAGTTTTTTATTTGAGTTTTAAGTTTATGAAGCATCAGCAAATGAAATATGAAATCCCCTAACACCATTGTTATATATATAGTGCTGTAGGGATCAGTCCTAAAACAGGAATTTAGAATTTTAGCACGTCTAGTTCTCTCACCTTGAGGTCAATGAGTTTTTGAAAGGGTTGTTGGTTAGATGCCCGAAACAAGGCCTGGTGTATGAGGTGAGAAAAAAAGGTGAAAAAGTCCTTTCTACAGCCAGTGCTTGGTTTGTTCATTCAAGTGTACTGTAGAAACATGGTGGTTCAACATGGCGAATAACGCTCATTCTGTAGATAATAACGACTACACCTCTAGATACCACTAAATCCTACAAACTGGACCTTTAAGTATTGAAGAAGCAAAAATGTAAAATATTCTGGTTCTAGTGTTTCAGTCTGAGGATTTGCTTTTTTTGTTTGGATCATGTAAGCTGAATATCTGCTGGTCAAAAAAAAAAAATCATATTATGATATCTCTGAGCATGCTGCCAAGATTTTAAAGACTCTGTAACCTTTCCTCTAGGGCCACAATGATGAGCTTCACAGCTATCCACACACTTAAAAAAGCCTCACCAGTTCTCTGACTGAGTCTCAAATATCCGAACAGTAGATGGATAGGAGATTGTGTTTAGCCATTCACTGCAGGGTTACTGTACTGAATTGAAATGTAATCTGAAATCTGTGTATAAAGGTGTATATATCCATATGTATATGTCTACATATAGATATATTAAAGTAGATATAAAGCAGTCTTCCACATTGATTGCAGGCAAATCTGTCCATTGTGCTTCATTTCAATGCTGTAGTACATAAAGCCCTGACACAGACAGCTGAGCATGCAGTCTGTCTGTCTCATCAGGCCTTGGCTTTGTGTGTGTGTGTGTGTGTGTGTGTGTGTGTGTAGGCATAGAGGGGGCTGCTTTCTGCTGATTCATGGTTTTTGAATAGGCACAGCCCAGCACTGGGGGCTTGCTGAAGTATAGTGTTCTGTCTTTTCTCCCTGTGGCCCGTGGGCCAATCATCTCAGCATTGTAGATCATCTCCTGCTTCCCCCTCAGGAACACTTCCGGCTCAGACCGTTCTCTGTTGCTTTTCATGATGCTTGCAAATTGTTCAAGACCACTAGTTACCCACAGCGTATTTTTTTAGCTACTCTGCTGTCTGAAAGTAAAAACAAAAGAAAGAGAGAAAATGCATTCACTGACATTGCTAGTCATCTAGTGTATTCCTCAGACTATTGCCTAAGACTTCACTTTACTATTACTGTATTGTACTCCACTGTAATCTATTGTATTTGAGCTCTACTGTGGTTCTAGCTATGTATAGCCAACACATTCTCACACCCGACTCATCTAATACTGCCGCTTGATGAAATATTTCACCAGCAGAATGGTATTCAAGCAAAGCTGGCAAATGTGCAGGGATAGTACTACTGACCATATTCATATACTGTCCTCCTGCCTCGTTGTACAGCAATATTGGACCAAAATACACAAAATCATATAATTTCAGATTTCAATATCAGATAATCTACTTAAATGCATACTGCATACTGTCAAATGCATGAGGCCAGAGCAAGTACAGCCCCGTTAGCAGCGCTTAAGCAGATAAAGCAGCTGAAACCAACTGCACCACAAACAGGAAAATGGATGGAGGTGATTAAGGAAATTTACAAAACGGAGATGATACCCCATAACATTAGGAAGCTGGTTTATTTGAATTAATTTAAGACATTATGCAGTGCAATTCTGGGGTTCACACTGAGGTCGTTTATACTTAAATGAAGTCAAGTTAAATGAATGTTGAGAGGAAGAGATACAAAGGGGTGTAAGTTTGAAGATTTGAAGACAAATCCATCAGTTTTTTTCTCTTCATTTCTTTTTTCCCACTTATAGTTGCATAAGGTCTTAAAATGTGAGAGTAAAAGAAATAAACTAACGTGATTTTCTTTGTATTGTAATGAGTATCAAAATACAGACATTTTACGTATATTCTTCAGATTGGCTCTCATTGGCTGCGCAGTTTTGACTCTTCTGTAGCAGGAAACAATAGCGGCTCGCCCGGTCACACACAATCTCCTACTAAATGGACTGTACTTATATATACCTTTAGTCTTCTGACCACTCAAAGGGCTTTACACTACACATCACATTCACCCTTTCACACACATCCACACACTGATGGCAGCAGCAGCCATGCAAGGTGCCAACTGCTCATCAGAAACGGAAACTAAGAGCATTTACACACTTACACTGATGCATAGCATCAACATTTGGGGTTCAACCTTCTGATTACCACCTGAGTCAATTACAGATAAACAGTACACTAAAATATGTTTCTGAAGCAATTTCAAGAGAGAAATAGTCACGCAGTAACAGAATGTGGATCCATATTTTATCAGCACTGCCTAGTTTGACAGTTCGATCTGAGTTTGGTGCGTTGAACTGGACGGACTCACATTGTTTCTCATTTTTTTCCCTTATAGTTGCATATGGTCTTAAAATATTGGTTTCGATTTGAATTTTGTTTTGTAATGAGTATCAAAATATAGATATTTAACCTACATTTGTCAAATTGGGATACCTTGTCATGGACCAAAGTGTTCGTCCATACCAGAAATCTGGGCAACCTGGATCAAAGTGCTAGGATGGCCACATCCATCATCATTATCATCATAGGTAGGTAGGTATCATTAGTAGGAGCACAGTACAGTTTATTCACTGGGAGAACACACAAGGTCAGACATTGATTTCTAAAGATAATAAAAATGAGAGACATTACTTTAAAATCAAATAAAGTTATATGCAGTCTGTTCTGTTTACAGCTCTGTGAGCATGATAACTGTGAGCCAGAGGTAGCGCTGCAATCAATATTGACTACCCCATTACAACAAAATGGAGAAATGATTTAGAGAAATCGCATAAAGATTCCTGGTTTTGGATTAGCCCAGCGTTTGACGTTTTTACATTTATGCTTCTCTCTGTTTTTGCTCTTTCTTCCCCACCACAACGCTGGGTAAATTGTTCAGAGACAGTTGAGGGGCTTTGGTAAACAAGACATTGCTAGCTGTTTCATCATCTTGTCTGGGCTGTGCTTTAATATGTGTGAGGAGAGAATGGCATGTTTCAGCAGCGGCAGACCGGGTTGACAGGCAGCTAACTGATATCCATAATCCCCAAACTGTAAAATTACAACTGAAGAGGAGCTTTTTAGAGTGGGTTAAAATAACCTGCTGAAGTGAAGAACTGTAGCTGCTGAAATATAGATGACTGTATGTTTATCCAGTTATATACAATAAAGAAAACAGATACCGCAGCTTGGGCCCAGAAGTGTTTCAGACTAGACTTCTCTGTCAAAAACAAAGGACACAGTGGGAGTGTGTTTTCTATATACGAGATTCCCTTATTATAAGCTATAAATGGCCATAATGATGAAGTATTGAACTGCTGTGTTGTGTTTTCTCAGCCCAGATTTCTGTGTAGCTTTTGATGTTTTTCTCACAATAAATGTATATTTTTTATTTCAAGCTAGACAACTGACAGTATATAATTAGTAGACAGAGCTTCTGGGTCAGTGAAGCGAAGCCAATCGCGTGGTACAGTACAATAAAATATGTTTGAACAGATTTAATGAGAGAAATAGTCAACGCATTAACAGACTGTTGATATATATGTGATCAGCACTGCTTAGTTTGACAGTTTGATCTGAGTTTGGTGGGTTGAGCTGGACGGACTCACTGAGAATGAGCTGTCAATCACAAGATAGCTACATCCTAAAGCATTTTGCTCTAGAACATGGTGACAGTCATAACGTTGAAATTGAGCTTTCAAAACCGTACTCCACAAACCAATGGGTGACGTCACGATAGGTTCACACTGGAGCTAGACTGATGTACTGGCTGATATTGGCTTCTTGCAGATATAATATTGGTGTTGGTGTTGACCAATAAGTAACTACAAATGTCAGTACACAAATGTTACATTTTAAGTAGTTTATAAACAGTGTTGCCATTACAGTATATAGTAGAACATCCATTAACCCAGTCAGAGTAACTGATGGTTGAAGCTCTTCCACAATCAAATGTTTGCTTAATAACAGCTCTCAAAATCACAATCAACAGGCAGGCCCCAGTTAAGCAGAGCAGCAGGAGTTTCCTTCTGTCCAAGTGCCACTGCCAGTATTTCCCATAATACAGTTCTCCTCGGCTGCTCAGTGCTTTCCCCTCATCAACCAGTTGCTCTGTTAGCCTACATTCAACCCAGCAGAACCATCAATCAAACGCACACATCTAAGGCCATTCAAACCCCTGAGACAGCCGGAGACGAGCAGAGGTGGCCACACACACAGGCACGTACACACACACACACACACACAGTGCAGCACAGCAGGCAGAGCAGATACATCCAGGAGTAAATCATTAATCACAGGAGCAGCAGAGCCCAAGACCAGGCAGGGATCTTCCCCCAGAGCTACTGCAACACACAAATATTAATTAACAAACACTAATAATTCACCAATTCCACCAGTGTGTGCGTGTGTGTGTGTGTGTGTGTACAGTCTAATGTACTGCTATGCCCTACTTTCCTCTACCCTTTCCTGCCTTCTCCCCTGCCCTGATTATGTCTTATTTTCATTTGATGGTGTCTGTGGGGTATACTGAGTAGTGCTCTGTGTGTGCGTGTGTGTGTGTGTGTGCGGGGAGATGAATAAAGAATGGTGAGTTCTGTCAAAACATCTGATGACATTTATTTGCTAAAAGCACTGCCCAGCTTGAATCATTTATGAAAACAAATTTTATGAAAACATTTATCAAACATTCCTAATCCTTCTTACAGAGGAAAGGGGAGCAAAATACCGTCAGTGTGTTGGAAGCAAGTTGGAAGCAAGTCTGGCTGTTATCACTAATCAGATGTTCCTCCCTGCTGGGCAGAGACCCTCTGGCACAGTTACATACAGTTACATATATGGTTACACATAGACTACGACTAGTGTAGTTACTTAAGAACTGGTTTACAACTGTTTCATATGTGCAGTGAACATTAGGGGAAGAACTGTGGAAGGAAGAATTGTGGTTTACACCAGGACTACTGGTAGGAGCACTGCAAAGATAGATGAAGGTAATGCATCATTATTCAGATAGGGTCTCATGTAATAGGTGGTCAGCCTGACAAATAAAGGCTGGGTTTTAAATAAAGGCCAGGCAGGGGATAGAATTACCTGACACACCACACCAACATCAAAGAACTAGCAGCGACAAAAGCTGACTGTTGCATTGCCTAGTGTCGCTTGTGTCTCGACCACACCGCACCAACTACAGCAAATGGCCAACTAGCACGACGTACATGGTAACTCTCCATACCGGCAGGGAGCGGTAGTCTGCATTCGACATTGAAAAAAGACCACCAGAAGACCTAGCAATGTGGATATAAACAAAAGTGGCCTACAGATGTAGGCTTGTCCGCTCACAGGGTTTTATAAAAGAAAAGCTGCTTCTAATCCATAAAATGTCTGATAAGAAGCTACAAATGGTACTTCCCGTGCACTGATGCACTTAAGCTGAACAGCCAATCAGAGTGATTTCTCTCAACAATGGCCTCCACCGCAGATTCAGCACGCTCAGTCGGCCGGAAAAGCCGCAGACGAGGGCAGACGAGCGTCAGTGGTGCGGAATACACTGTAAAGACACTATGTCCGAGTAGTAGTTATATACTACGTATATACTATTTTAGTGGTAAAGTTGCAGATAACAACCATTTGAATACAGCTCAGCTTTCAAAGCGTGCAAGAGAAACTATGGTGGCCAGGAAACTTACAAAAAAGGCAAGAGACCTTAGCTACAGCCAGTGCTTGGTTTGTTAATTCTGGGCTACTGTACAAACACGGTGGTTCAACATGGCAGCCTCCGCAGAAGAGGACTCAGTCACTCTCTAGAGGACGACAGCTCTTTCTGCGGAAAAGAAACCATCATTCCTATATTCAGGTGATTATACACTAATGAAATCATATCAATGAATACTATGTTCCATTTCTGATAATAGATCCTCCTAAATATTAAATGCTGGTAAAGTATTTTAATTAATAACTAATTATTTTCAGTTAATTAAACTTTGCTTTTTTTTTAAATTGCTGTTAAGCCATTATCAAACTTCCTGTAGATTTTCACATTTAAAGCATATAAGGAGGGGATAGTGTAGCCCCCCTTCCGATGTCTTAGAGGCTGTCTTCCTCAGCAGGCAATGGGTTGTCACCTGACCTATTTTCACTCTGTCTTTTCCTTCCTTGCAGCTTACATCCACCCTGTATCATTTTCTTGTCACCTCCATAACACATTAACCACACATCCATGGCTGATCTGAACACTCCATTGTTCATTTGTTTTGACTTAAGTTTTCATAAATTACTCTAGTTTTAGTAAATCTCTGAGCCAAAAGGGAAAAGGGACCCAGCACAAGCAGTAAATCAGTCTGCACTGAACCAATAAATTAAAAATGCCGGATTCTTACCGTATCTGTTGTCCATAGTGGCTTTATATTGTATGAACAGCTTTTCCTGCAGTTCATTTAAGATATATCGATAAATCTGCAGCCTCTGATTGGCGATGTGCCTTGTCACAGTGTCATTTGGCACAAACATTTGTGTTTACCTTCATTAAATCACATGCAAATGACACCGTTGCTACAATGTAACCCCAAACTCTGCACGAATCAGGTGGGTCTGCCATAATTCTGCATTTTGCCCATTTATGCAGTAAACGTCAGATTACCAGAGCTTGTTAGTCTTGTGAGTCACAGCCTCCTTTCCAACTTAACTAAGGAGAGCATTAAAAACTCCAACTCCTAATAATGGTGGATTGTAACATGCATTATTTTGCTGATTTTCTGGAAATCCGGTTAAAATTTGCACTACATCTAGATGGAAACGTAGCTAATGACAACGTTAGCATACTAATGTTTAGCAGGCCTGTTTACCATGGTCATGCTGTTCACCTAAACAAAGTATTGGTACTGCTGACAATCATGATTTCCCAAATAAGGCACTGGTGAAGCTTCTTGATCATATTGGGAAAGATGCGCCCTTGCTTGTTTCTCAGACCAACTGATAAAACTCATGCAAACAAATAGCTGAAACTTTATCTCGGGAGGAAATTTCCTCAAAACAATTCACAGCTAAAGATAGAGCTCCATCCTGACTACATTACCGGGGGCCCTCCCTTGGGAGTTCCCGAGCTCCGGAAATATACCGTCATGACATCAGCGTCTCCCTTTTATACAATGAGCCTTTGTTGAGAGAGCAGCTGTGGGGAAGCTCTCACTTGCACCGTGGTCATTGAGATCCTGATAAATGACCTCTGAGGTCATTGCCAACAGTGTTTGCTCAACCCTGTATAACTCATCTTGCCATTGTCAAGTGGAATTGGATTTAGTGCAAATGAAACCCCTTCATCCCTCAGGCGTATAGCGCATAGTACTCCTGACAGAGTACTCATGTGTCAGAGGACTGCTGTGGATGTCTGTGAGGGGCAAGTGGCCTGTTGTAAGAGCGAGGGATTATGAGTGGTAAATGCACTATATATAGGGCTTGAAAGATGGTGCGTGTAACATTTATGGAGGAAAGACATGTGTTGGTTTGAGCAGGGAGAGGTGAGGGCAGTATATGAGTGTGTGTGTGTGTGTGTGTGTGTGTTTAACCAGGGATTAAGTTACAATCTATAGATGCTAAATAGCTGACCTAGGTACTTTGGCTCTCATGTCATCTCACTCCCCATCAATACCTTCACCTTTTATCCTACAAGTGCACACACACACACACACACACACACAGACAGACAGACAGACAGACAGACAGACATAAGAGTGTTGCAGACTGCACATGGGTCAAGCAGCACTAATGCAGAGCACTTGCAGCTCTAATCTGCTTCCATCAGGAGACCATTTGTATCCCTGTGAAGAGCACTTTCACTACTTGGATGTTCAGGAAAAGCATACTAAGACATTTTGCCTCTTTCAGCCCTATTGCCAGACAAGACCATTGACCGTGTGATTCTGCAAAACCCAGGATTACATTTAAGGACTTTCTACTCTATCTGTGCATAGCAACTACAGTATGGTTAAGGCTAGAAAGTATCAATGTTTTTGGCAACTAAACTATGGCTAAGTTATGCTTAGGGTTAGGGAACAAAACCATTTGGTTAGCAAAACATTTTTTTACATGCAGTGGGTCAAAGTTGAAGCAGGAGGTGGCTCTATAAACTGTGGTGGACATTACAACACTTTTGGGTAATTCACTGGCCTTCATTTTCTATTCCAGTATTCAAGTTTTTGATAGTCTTATCATTACCACAGAATGGCTAAAACAGAGAAAGAATTTTACTGAGGGCAGCAGAGCTGTTCACTGTGTTGGTCAAAAACACGTTGACAGGTGGAGGTTGGGGTCAAACCACCGACCCCGTGGTGGATTAGTGGACAACCTGCTCTGCCTGCTGAGCCACAGATGCCCTAATGGTCTCCTCCAGAATGAGTAAGGACGAACTCTTGCATGTCAGTTCCAACTTTAAGACTCCTGAGTGTGCTAAGGTCTAAGGATATCAGATTTTTCAAGGCTACTGGCAGATATCCAGAAAATGCATAATGCATATCAGAGCTAAGACTTTTTCTGCAGTCTGATTAACAACTCGATAAGCAAAAATGACAAGAGACACATTTCGGTTAATCTCTATAACAGACGTTAGAGGCAGTCCAGAGCAATCCTAAATCACTAAGACCTGCTGACTGTCAATTCATTGTTGCAGGTAATGTGCATTGCTATTTCAGTGTTTGAGAAAAACACTACAATGCAATAGCATAATTGGAAGGCAGTCAAGTCAATAAATATCCAAACAGCTCACCAACAAACAGAAACAGTCTAGTAACACTGGAGATGACAGCTTGCACAACTCTGCACTTCTTGAACAGTGGGAAATGCAGTGCTGATAAACCCAGGGCATCAAAAAGAAAAGAATCTGGCTTTAAACGCCAGGCTGCGTGCAGGACGGCAAGCCAAACTCTGACTGAGGCTGTGTGACCTTTGTCCACAGCATGATTCATCATCTCAGACTACACCTCTGCCCGTAACTAATCAATAATGTCATGTCATTTATTATGAATCATGTATCATCAACTAAGTTTTCATGTTCCTGAAACCAAGCCATAGCACACGGACGGCTGTGGTGCAGAGGCAGAGCGGGTCGTCCCCTAATCAGATGGTTGTTGGATCGATCCCCGGCTCCTCCTGCCACGTATTGAAGTATCCTTGGGCAAGATGCTGAATGTGTGTGAATGTGTATGAATGAGTTAGTTTCTGTTCGATCGGCTTTGCCATCGCTGATGCTGTGAAAGAGTGAAAGTGCTTTGAGTGGTTGGAAGACTAGAAAGGTGCTATACAAGTACAGGTCCATTTACCATTTACCCTGGTAGAAGTGAAGACCAACCAGAATCTTTAATTGACAAAAATGACAATATTGAAATTCTGCTAGATTAGAACATAACCCCATACAGGTCTATGTACTGACAACACTCATTCATCCATGGTCAATCATGAACCAACTGAACGTGAATGTCTATGGCTGTAATAAACTGAGCTAGGATTAGCTATTAACTAAAATGTACCATAACTGGCAATATTGGCCATGTATTGTGTGAACTGTGTTAAACACAGTGCCTTACTTATGTAACGGCCCACTGTGACAAAACGTAGGTTAGTTTGTGGGGGAAACAGTGCAGCTGGCAACAGATCCCTGGCTGAACAGGTTGAATTCTTCATACTCCATGCATCACTATATAGTTGTGCTGCTGGTCTTAAATGCCTCAACTGTCAGTGATGCCTTGCACCGTCTCCATTTCCTTTTTACTGCTTCATTTGTCTTTGTTTCCATCTCCGTGCTAATACCTGCTACTTAACTCTTAATGAACAGTTTGAGGCTCAGCTTGCCGAGCTCTTTTTTTTTTGGCCTGAACCGTCTGCCTCAATACCTTGGTGCAGTGGGCAGACAGTGGTTTCAGGAGCATGGTTGGACTGTAGTTTTTAGGGTTTTTACAGGTTAGGGTTAGGATTAGGGGTGAGGAAATGACAAAACACTACAAGTACATTGTTAATAGCTTTATCTTGACAGAGCAAAAGTGAAAATAGTGCTCCTTTTTCTGTTAGGGTTAGGGTTAGGGTTGGATCAAAAATGAACTTATTACTACAACAGTAATACAGTATATTAAACTTTTCTTTAATACATTGCTAATGTCAGTCTGTCAGTGGAGGTTCTATCCTTCCATCCAAATATTGTTGGGCCTGAGCAAGATAACTCCACAGAGACTGTGATTGTTGTCATGCATCTGGATGTGGATATTCATGATTCAAGTTCAAGGCACTGCTTGACTCGCCTTCTAGTGTCAAGTCAAAGGACACAAGGCATACCTAACTTTTTATGGGCAGACTGCCATAAAATGTGCTGAGCATATCAATGTTTCCCAAAGCATGAGCCCATATTATTTCTATTTACCTCATGGCCTTTTTTCTATGCGGAGCCCCTAAGGGGACATGTGAGACAAAAACAGATCAAATAAATACTTTTACATTCTCTCAAGAAACTTGCCATCTCTTTTCCAGAGTACCCAACTGCAGACATAATGGCAAAGCCCTGGAAGAGCAAGCGTAAGTGGCGTCTCCGTTATAGCTGTGCAGCTTGTCCACTTGTAGAAGAAAAAGCAAAGAAAAGTGTTTGCTCTGTGGGCCACACAATGTGGAAGCATAAGCGGAAGATAGGTCATTTGTCAAACTTTTTCATGTGCCACTGAGCAGCTTCCATGGGAATTAACAGAGCCCCCAACGCTGTATCCAGTTCTTCTTAATACATGCATGCTCCATAGCCCTGGTACTATCACTAGGACAAACATTTTACATTTTGCCCAGCTTCTGGTAAGGCTGCAAGAATATAAAAATCACCACTGTTTTTGTTCCCTCCAACCTTTTTGTATACTGTTGTATATCTCTGCTGAGTCATGAATCTGAGCTATATTTGAGATGATTATCAATAACAGCAAGATATGTTCTTCCTGGACCGTATGTAGATTTTTACTGGGCAGTTACACTGAAGGGGAAGAGTGGTGAGCGGTTACAGAAAAAGGGAACTGCAGTGTTTGCTGCCTTTTAGAGCCAGTCAGCAGTGCATGTTGCAAACTGCTCTTTCTACTTCCTTGTCACATGAAAATATCAGGCATCGATTACCCACCGGCATGTCCAATCAAATAAAGATGCCAATGCTTCCTGATTTAAATACAGGGGAGTGTAAATACATAAGATATCAATTATATGTTCATATCTGGTGCAAGGTCAAATGTGTCACATCAAAACTGTGCATTAAATGAATAATTTCGCAGAGGCCACAAAAGCTCTCAGTTGCCAAATGAGTCATAAAGGCAGAGATGTTGAGCACAGGATTATTTTATCTTCTTCACAGCGTAGGCGTGAAAATGAAAGTACACATGTGGGCTGCTAGACGCCCACAAAGTTTCCATAGAGGAAAACTGACATGATTAACATCACCTTTATGGAATACAGTGAATCCTTTCAATGTTTCTGATGTTTTGCATTGCAGGAAAAGCAAAAGCAGCATGATGCTATTGGAACTATAAACCACAGCAAAGGGAGCTTCAGTGACTCAGATGTTGAGCTCATCCATAGACTCAGGGCTGTCCTGGATACTAGTTTCCCATGGTCCTCACATCTCTTCCTGTTGTCACACAACATTGTGATGACGCCACTGCCCTTAGTAACCCAAAAACCATTGAAGAGTCAGTACTGGACCACTGGATTTGATTTCATTGACGGTTACAGATGTAGCTGAGGACTTTCCTTCCCCAGGGAGTTCCTCTATGGTCATCTGTGTTTCCTTACACTTCCATTCCCTCCTTTCAGCTGGGAGGCTGGGCTGACATCACTTTGCCCAAGGCGGCTACAGGAAAGCGTAAATTGGATCAGGCTTGTCAGGTTTCAGGGAAAGTGAAGCTCGGTTTTGCCGCGTGAGTCATGCTCAGGATGGGAATGTTGCGGAAATTCACTACTGTGGGAAGGCAGCCAAATCAAACAGAAATGAAGAGGTAGGATCAAAACAAAAAGCACTTGTGGATACGAATATAACCCAACATACAGTGTTTACTACTGGGTTTCTACAGCAATTAGGAACATGTTTTTTCATCCAAATACGAAGATCATGAAGTTTCACTTTCAAGAGGCTTCATTTATAACCATTACATATGCACAAAATTAGGCTTAAGGTGTAAAACCCCCCACAGAGAGGCAGGGATTTATAAAGACAAATTGTGTGCACTTGTTGGGAAATTCTCACTTACAGTATGGTAAATACTTTAGAGACTGGGAGAATTGCCAGCACAGATGGCAATGACGCAGGAGCGGAGCTATAATATTTAATTTGATAGTGAAATTTTGGGGAGGCCCAGACTGAGGCACACACATAGGGAAGGGGGGCACATTTGTAAAAAAGTAAGAGGTGCTTGGTATAAATTTAAAGCCCTGATTCTAGGCAGAATGTACTATGTACATTATTATTGTTAAAGGTCCAGTGGGTAACATTTATTGTCAGAAAGGAGTGTTATAGATATAGATATAGATATAGATAGGAGTGTTTTCATTAGTGTGTAATCACCTGAGTATAGGAACTGTATGTTTTTATAACCATAGAATGAGCTGTTTTTATCTACAGAATGGCGAACCAAATACTGGCTGTAGATGGGGCCTTTCGTAGTTTCTCCTATACACTCCACAGCCCGTTCTCATTCCCAGGTCGTCAAATACAGACACCAGCAGTGTTCAGTTGGTTGCAATCTGAAACTTCACAGTCAGATTTCACTAAATCGGCTGTGGCTCAGAGGCAGAGTGGGTCGTCCACTAATCGGAAGGTTGTTGGTTTGATCCCTGGCTCCTCCTGTCACATTTTGAAGTAGCCTTGAGCTGATACTGAACCCCAAACTGCTCCAGATGTTGTGAATGCAGAGTCGGCACCAGAGCAGATCTACTGGAGGGGCATTGGGTCATTGGCGGGGGGGCACTGCCGTTTGAGAAATATTTTAATGCAGTGGCGACATCATAGTCCAACACAGCAGATGATCAAATGTTTTTGTTGTTAATTTCCATATCATGTCACTTAGTCGAGTCTATGTGGTAGCCCTATGCACACAGTTTACGCAGGGTAAAGTTATGCCCTCTCTCTACTCCAGCGAGGACGGAGGATCACTCAGATGACACACAGCGGAGGGCTGCCTGTCGTGGAGGCTAAACGCAAATAAATGCAGATTGCCCACCTCTGACATGTCAGAAATAGTTTATCCACCTCTTAACAGTTTATGCGCCTCCAGAAAACCATCAAGTAGGCCTAACACTGGTTATAAACATTAGACAACAGCCTCCAACATCATCAAAAACACCCCTGGACAACATA
>JAGRRF010012892.1:98258-108890 GCA_019097615.1 Morone chrysops
ATGGTTATGATTTATCTATGATAATAATTTATTTATTTTACCACCTTCATACCAAACGAATGCTCTAGTAGGCTTCAGCTTCAGAAAACTGGATGGACAGAAGTTTTTACACCACGAAGAAGAACAAATCTGTGAGAAGTAACTTATGCCAGGATGTATGTGGCCTCTTGTCTATTTTCTCCCACATGTAGATCAAATGAGCATCACTTACACATTCAAAAGTATACTGCTAATTATCCTCACTATCCAGAATTCTGTGCTGAGACACCCAGAGAGACACATGAATATCAGTCTCCGTGCAGTGTGATGAGTGTTAATTGGACATGATTAAGCTAATTAGCATGAGCCCCAAAGACCCTAAACAGCGAGTGTCAGACAGGAATTACTAGATGACATAGCGCAATTAACACTTCGGCTGCTGGTAATTAACAAAGTTGAAATAAACCAACAGGACACAAATAATGGGCCCCGCTGAATTAAAACAAAAGACAGAACAAACAGCCTTCTGCATGAATCATCAAACTGATGAGAAAATAATGAAATGTGTGCTACACCCACACCAACACAGCCGCTTGCGTTATTTTGCCATAGTGTGATGTCGGGTCTTAAAGCGAGCCATATGATTGCAAAGCATGACAAGAGTGCTTGTTTATCACCTCTACTGCCGTAATCCTTCATAGCACACAAACCCTAATTGCATCACATCAAAGCCAGAGCCATGAGCCATGAGACATGGAGATGAATGTGAGAGCATGTTAATCTGTCTCGACAAGTGGAACCTCCACAACATCAAGCCGCCTTTGCAGCTTCATTGGCACTGTTACATCAGCCCACAAACAGCTTCAATAGTACTAAGACCAGAAGAGACTTGACAAAATACTCACCAGGCTAGGTGTTTGCCATCACATAGTTTGAGTACATGAGACATTTTGCACTAAGAGTACTTTGAGAGGGAGGTTCAGAGATTTCTAAACTGCTGATCAGAAGGCATGTTTCCAAGTTGACTTTGAGTTGCCAGGAAAATAGCAGCCATGGATCAGAGCATGTATGTGTTATTGTTCCCTCAGCGGGATGCCTCAGCATTCTCAGCACACCTCTTCATTATTTTATTCTCTTTCTCCATTAGCTGCGTCCTTCAAACACTCTTTAGGCTAAACAACAGATTTAGTCTTAGCTTAGCAACCCCTAAATGGAATATGTGGATTTAAGCAGGACCCAAAACAGCTGACCACCCTCTCACCATCTGCCCCCCCGTCTGCACCAATCACCGCCGGACATGCCAGATGGGTTGCCAGATCTGTGACAAGGTTATACACCAGATAAAGCAGAAATGCCAACTAGGCTCTGGGCAGTGGCGGCTGAGATCTGCTGTTGGTAATTTGGGATTTTTGGAAAATATCACTTGGTTAAACCGTTAAACATATTATCATCTCATCACACTAATGTCCTCCGCACTGTGAGCATACAAACATGTTCTTGTGGACAGATTGTTTCCTCATCAGGAATTCTCAGTGTGTCTCTCAGAAGTCTAAACAATGGCTGTTCAAAGCTGTTCCAAGACATATATACACGGCGGCAGCTTGGTGTTCCATGAAGCGCTTTAATGTCAGGAACGCCATCTCTCGTGCTGGGATTAGAAGATGGTGCCATGACAAATTTGCTGCTGGTGACACTTCTCATTGTTGTACGGTGTGAACAGATGGAGCCATGAAATATTGAATGTGCAACAGTACAAAAAAGGCTGCTGTGTATTCTTTTTAGCATGTAGGCCGAGTTGGTCTTCAACCAAAAGAAATGTTCTGGAATGTGTTGCTGCACATTGGTTGACTGACTGTTGACACAATGAGCAGGGATGTAACAATAACAGTCAACTCTCCATACAATTCACCATACTGTGTTCGTCATACCATTTTTCAACAAAATGAGATTGCAAATGATGAATGAAAGGGATTACTTTGTCACACATAATCCTTTGTGCCTTGATACTATGATTGATATCAAGATTTATTTTTCATCTCACCGATTGGAATCTTCAAGTAATTTTATCGCCATTTAAAGCTGCAGTAGGTTAGGAAAAAAATAACTTCTTATTTTTACATTTCTGACAATGAGTAAAGCAAGATCTACTTGAGGTTGAATGTACCATTTATTTGTATGAAACAGCAAAACAGGTCTTCACATTGATTCATTGAACATCTGAATAATTGATGCCACTACAAAAACAGTACATAATGTAAACTGCAGAATCCATTTAAGGTGTCGGTACCAGTTAAAGGAATTCTGCCATTGATATAGCAATGAAAATCTGGTTTGGAGAAGAGTCCACACTGGACCTTGTTCACAGCACTATAGCAGGGGTCGCATTGACCAGATAATTTCCATTACTGACGAAGGCCGTCCGTTATCACAGACATGCAACACTGTCAATAACCACATGTATAGATCCCCCTGTCCAGTTGGTGGCAAGTGTGCATATTAATTAGCTATTGTCAAGTAGTCTTGTCTTTGATGTCACACTCAGGACCTCGTTGTCTAGCTGGCTTTAGCCATCGCATTACTGTGAAAAGCAGCTGAGTGTCTGCAGTTTCTTTAGAAATCCCAGTAATTGTGAGGTGGTTGATAAACAGAGTTGGGAAAGTTACTGAAAATGAGTAATTGGTTACAGTTACTATTTACTTCTCTCAAAAGTAATTGAATTCCTTTACCAATAAAGTAAAAAGTACATTTAAATTGTCACTTTAACTGCAATATTTAATTTATGAACGGAATTTGTTACAATAAAAGTTACCGCCAAAAGTGGAATTACAGTAACACGTTACTTTATAATATGTACCTCCCAACACTGTTGATAAAAGACAGGAAAAAAGAGAGGCTGATGCAGTGGAGGGTGAAGAACAAGCACATAAAAGAGATAACATTTATCAGCCAGCTGCAGTAAACGGTCAAAATATGGTTTCTTTATAAATATTAATATTTTCATCTGAAATATTTCACATATTCACATTCTTTACTTTATGTATGCCAGAGGGGGTGACAAAGCACAAATACTTTTATAAACCTTCTTAAAAGAAGGGATATAGTATATAGTACAGTCTGTACTGTATACCATTAATACTGCTATACAGGCAAAGTGTGATTATTTATTGATGACTTTGAAGAATCCATGAGTTATTATTTCACAGCCTGATCAATAAACCAGAAAGTGACCACAGCCTTTTTCAGGTGATACACAGACAGCACTAAAGACGAGCTTCACACCAACCACACACCCAGGATCCACAATGAGAGAGACGGCTGAGGCAAAGGTGATAAAAATAGACATGTTGAGAGAGTAGAAAACATTAAGAAGAGAGAGAGTCTGGTATGGGCAGTAATAAAGGAAGAAAAGAGACAGACAAACAGAGAGATCCATGAGACATTCTGAGTCTAGTTTCCTCTGTCTGCCCTCGAGCTATGCTATGCCTCCTGGGACAGTCTGTACTCATCACCTTCACAGACACACACACACACACAGGCTGCCCTTGATCAGTTCCTCTCACCTGCACACATGTACACACACAGTGCTGTGAGTGTGAATTATGTATCACTTTTACAGACAGACAGACAGACAGACAGACAGATAGAGCAGCAGAGAAGAAGAAAGCTCTCTCCATCTCACTGAATGCTGGTCTGATGTTGAGCACTGGATGGACTCACTGTGTTGCCGTCGTAATGTTTGATGAAAAGCTCACAGTGGATCCAAAGAGGAGATCACTCTTACAGCACTTGATTCACTCAGTCAGGGCTAGTCCATCTGCTCCCTAGTGGGCGTTGTAAGGCATGACAGTGACAGTCACTGGCTCTGTGTCATACTGCTCTATTTTTTCCCCTGATTAATGCACACTCAGCATTTCACTCATGTTTACCTGTTGTCTTGATCAATTAATTAATATGGAAGCCCAGTTCCACCAATGTGATGGAAAAAAAGGAAATTTTACTTGACTATGATTATTTTCAGATACTAAGTAGAACTATTGAGAAACGTTCTCATTATTTTGCCATACAATGTCATTATTTTGAGTTTCTCATATATATATATATAGATATATATTATATATATATATAGATATATATATTCCATCACATTGGTGGAAATGGGCTTCCATAGTATAATGTACATTTCCACAGCTTTAATTTAACATCATGTCATACCCAGAACACTCACTTCTCTTCTCTCTCCTATCTTTCTCAAATACTGTTTTCCTTCACTTATAATTCAATTTGATCATTCATGTTCTGATTGCTGTAAAGCTAATGTCATCACCTCACTTCACTACTGTTTCACATTAAAGGTCTGCTAGAGCAGTGGTATAGTAGTGGAATATCCTTAAACTATGTCCTTTTTTACTAGAAAAGGGGTTTGTTAAGAACAAAGGTTTGGAACTACTGTTGTAGAGCACTGGCTCTCAAACTCTTGGTCCGTGAAGAAACCTCAAAACAATGTAAACATAATACTGTCACAGTACTACAACATTTTGAATGAAAATACTATGAGATCGCTAAAATGCAATTTTAAAAAGGTTTTGCCTTTCCACTAATACTTTTGACCTTTTTCACAGCAGCCATTTTGAACCAGTCAGGGTGCATAATCCTTTCCTTTCCTGTTGGGCTATTAATGTGAAACTATACAGGAATAAAAGGTAATTTCCCCTTTTAAGCTTCAACATATATGTTTTTATTTTTTTACTGGCACCTTCAATATAACCTTTCCCACTTCACATTAGAAACTGAGCATTTCCCTTTTTTTCTTTTTTGGTTTCTATTTTCAAATTTAGTTTCAATATCATAGTATTTACCACTTTCTCTTTTAATTATATCTCTGTATTATATAATATTCCACAGTGCAGTGATAAATTGTGATAAAGTTATAAAAGAAAGTGGGAAAAAAGGAATGTCAATGGCTTTTTTTGATTTGGGAGGGTTGGCTTTAACACACTGCTCAGAAAGAGGAGGCCTCAGCATTGTTGTTTTCTTTAAAAAACATAAATAGAATCAATTCCAAGATTATATCTTATTTATGTATATATACCAAAATTGGGGAATAAGTGAGACAAACGCATTCTGCTGTTTTACTGTTAGCCAGGAGAAGCACGTGGAACAGCAGAGTACACTTAACACTTAACTAAAATCAGCTTTGTCCTGTGCTCCACTTGACATGACTTGCTGTAGAGTGTGTGTGTGTGTGTGTGAGGCCCACTAACAAGGTGATGAACATCTAGATAGATAGATAGATAGATAGATAGATAGATAGATAGATAGATAGATAGATAGATAGATAGATAGATAGATAGATAGATAGATTTACATGACCAATTTACCTAAAGAAATGTATCCCAACTACAGTGATGTAATTCAGTAAAATTACAGTTACAGTTTTCATAACAGAAAAAAATCTTTTTTGAGTTGGTACTGTACAAACTCCAGCTTCACACTTCAGCAGTTCTTTTGCAGAAATATGATCCTATTTGCTAACCTGAGGAAAGGCTGCCGTCGTTATCAGTGGTCTCTAAATGGCATGTCATTATGACACATCACATCTACTGTTTCATATCTATTTGGCCCATTACACGTATCTGCTGTCATAGGGTCACACAGGCAGTAGAGCAGGGTGTATCCGGCACTTTGCCAGATGCTTCCCCCTTTGGACATAATAGTTGCACGTGCCGGCCGGTGTTGGAATCCTTTTGAGTAAAAAACAGCCAGACTGTAGCCCATTTATTTCACCATTTTTACTATGTTTAAGCTAGCTACTAACAAGCAGTAGGCTACCTGCTGCTAGAGCCAGAGACAGTTGTCATAATGGCACACGTGCGGTGGTCCCTCTGTTGCCTGTAACAAACACACCAGAGTGCAACTATATCCAAAAAGAGCTCTGGTACCGAAATGAGGCACCAACATCTGCATTGAGATTTGGTCTGGTAGATAGCAGTCACATAGGATTATGGCTCTGAGTTCGGTACCCAACCCAAATGCAGTTGCCTTACACTGCTAACTGACATACATAGCAGGCACAAAGGAGATAAGATGCCAGTGACAGGCGACCAGTGATACGCAGCATTACCTGAACAAAATGACAAATTTCTCTGAGTTTGAACTCAACTACATATAGAACATAGCTCTAGCTGGAAATGTGACACATTACAGCTGTAATTAGAATTAAAAATAATAATACTATTTGAATATTCTTAACCATTTTCCCTGCAAACACTGTGACTTGTCACAGCAAGAAAAGCACAGGTGTAATTAATTACATATTAATAGCTACACTCCAGGGGTCTGGTATGGGAGGGACCCATCATTACTGTTATACTGCCGCCATGACTCAAAATGTCTATATTGAGTGACATCTCCTGAATCCTCCATATCTCTCTAAAATCCCAACTGTTGTGGAAATGTGTAAAACTAAAGCTGATTTCATAGAATGTGTGTCAGGTCTGTGATGGGCAAAAGATGTATAAAATACACTCAACACAAAGACTTTTAATAGATTCAAGTGTTACTATCACACAGTGGACTGCAGAGTTAAAGCTGCAGTATGTAACTTTTATAAAAATAACTTTCTGTCATATTCACTGAAAAGGAACCTGATTGTTTCTCAGATTAACTGTCTCATGTTCTACTGTCAGGATATAGTGAAAGTTTCAGTGAATATGAGATTTCTTTTATAAAAGTTACCATTTAAGTTCTAATCCGTTACTGTTTCAGTTCACCAATAAGCAACTTGATTCATTTTATAAGGAGTTAAAGCTGGTGACCTCTTCATAAGAACAGCAGATTGAAGACCACAGAAAACACATTTCACACTCCTCACAGGATGCAAACCGCCAACTGTTCTTCCATTCAGCAATACTAGATATAGACAGCCTGTACACACACAGAATGACATAAATGGCACTGCATGCTCTGCCCAAACACATTAATACATGCATCTCCATGCTCTCATTGTTTTTCCTTTCTAAAAACACACTTCAGTTCTTTAAATCAAGACAAACCACATTTAATCAATAACATTACACCACTGAGCTGTTGCTTAGATTATTGGAGTAACAGGTTCTAGATGTAAACAGCTTCCTTTCTGCACTGCAGTCTGCCAACACTTCAATCCAGAGCAAGACATCTGAACAACTACTGGCCAATGCTGGGAAACCTGCTAGAGATATTCTTGGTCCACAGAGAAGGATTCCTAATCACCCCATAGTCTTTCACCTTGAACCATCCAGCTGCAAATGCCCCCTGAACAACATGGATATATAAATGTATATGCATGTATAGACTCATATTCTTCAATATAATTCCTAATGATTCTGGTGACTCCAAGATCCTTCTTGAAGCTAACAGCATACAAAAGAATGGTACATTCATGCTCTGCAGAGTCTGAACTTAGTTTTGCATCTAAAGCCACCTACAAGCCAAACAGTCAACTGAGCAAACAATCTGTCTGTAATCATTAATATAATGATCATTTTAAAGCCATCCAGCAGAGTGCGCTGTGATTGGCAATACTGTGGCAAGCAGCACAGAGTAAGGGAGAATAAGTAGCTCTCAGCACTGTCAACTAGAATTGGTTGACACTGTATATGTTAAAATATTTAACAAAAATATTCTTTATAGATACTGAACTTAAATATTCTTGAATAAATTGTTTTAAGAAGCAGCCGCCTGAGTGGCATCGCAGATCGTATAACGGTGCAAAATCACTGCACAATCCACATGTTCTATTTTCACTCCACCTCACAAATTTACTCTATTTACTTTATATATTTCTATATTATATCTAAAATCGGTATCGGTCCCGAAATTCCCATTTTGGTCTGGCTATGGTCAACATCTGTGCAGCAGAGGCTTTACGTGCCTGGTATGAGTCCAGAGTGCACTAGCATACACTTCCCACAATGCAACAGCTTGAGATAACCCTGATGACATCATTCGGGTTATTTTCTCAGACTTGACAAAGCTCCACAGAAGACATTATATAATGGCTTTCACATGATGGGCAGTGCCCCCCATGAGAAGTAAACAGACCTTGATGTATCCAGTCAGTGGTGTCCCTTTCATTTCTCTGTATTTTCAGCCAATGATGCCATTATGAATATTACATATCTGCACAAATGGCAATATTTACAGCAGGGCAGGAGGAATATCAGAGCAGTCCTTGCCCGGGACAACTTGTCTGCAGCAGAAGTGGTGGCGGTAAATATTTAATTGTCCTCAGTCACCTCTCATCTGCTCCATTCAGCTGAACTGCAGAGAGAGACAGACTCCCATTTACTACCAAGTGAACACACTGATGTTTTCCCATTGGGAGAGAGATAGAGGGTGGAAGAGGGGAGAGAGTGGCTTTGTAGGAAGGATAACAAAGAGCTAATCTGTTCACAACAAGCCTTGTTCACAATAATGGCCTCAAGAAGTCAAACTAACTCCACACATTACATATTATCTTCATTGAGGCTAATACACTGAAGGCTTGAGTATTCATTTAATATCAAAATATGTATGGTACTACAAGAGCTCAGTAACCGTGTAGCTTTAAGGTCGTAATTAAGGTTAAGGGCAGCTAATTGTGACATAAATCTCCATAGCTGAATACAGCGGCGGACTGTCAAAATATCGTCCACAGAGGAATGCTCGCTTTATTCATAGGTAGGTGTTTACTGAACCGACTGCTCAGCGGCTGAGGGCGGGAATATGGGGGTGGGAGGCTGGGTCCTTTGTCCCTCTGCAGCCCCTTCTTCTCCCCGCCCCCCCGGCATGACAGGAGGAACGCGAGCCCCGACTGTGGCAGGCAGCATTTTGTCTCTCGTGCAAAACATGTGCCCCCACCCCCCGCCCGTGTACCCCTCCATAGATATGTGTTAGGGTTAGCTAACAAATGACAAGCGGAGTGATATAAAGAGCGACAACTTCCTTGTAGAATTAACGGACGCGCGTGAGGTCTCTCTCTCAGGACTCGCGCACTGATAGCTTACTTCCAGTCGGCTATAATCAATATTCAGTCTTTCAAATGACGTTAACTGCTGTTAGTATTTGTCTATTAGCAGTGGGGGTTTTGGAAAAGTTAGCCACAGCGAAACGGCTTAGCGAAGCAGTCTGTGACACTTTGTCCGGACATTCCCGACGTAATATCGAGGCTGCACACGTTTTTTGAGGGGAAACACACTTACGTACAACACCTAGCTAAACCTCAGCATCCCTGCTAACCTGCGCGAACGCAGCCGCGGTGTCAGGTACAGCTCGGGAAGAATAAGGAGTACACTACACAGTGTGGTTAACTCCAGTAACAGCAGTACGACGACAACACAAACAAGTGAGGACAGCCAGCGCGAGCAGACAGATTAAGCAAATCCAAATGCTGACAAGGGGCTCCCGTAGTCTGGTGTATTGAAGCGTAGTAAAGCCCCAATGGTTGCTTATTATCCCGGTAGCGCAGGGAGCGACTTACCCGTTTTTCTTTCCTGCTCGTCTTCGTTCAGTTCCTCAGAAAAAAGAGTGAGTCCACATCGTTTTTTCTGTTTGTTTTTATCCCCGCAGCCCTCCCACGGCCAGAACCGCTGCTTCTAATGGACCGTGGGCATCAGTCAGTGTGCGGTAGACGCGTCTCCTGTGTCAGTGTGTGTGTGTGAGGATGAAACGCCTTTTCTCCTCTAGGAGCTGCATTGTTGACATTGGCTTCCTGACGTCATGCTGGCCCTCATTCACAACGACGGCCGAGCCCCCCCTCCCCACGATGCTGGAGCCCCCCGCAGCCCTGCCCCGACTGTGCACCGCTCTCTAAAGGCTTCATACTACTACATATTAATGTAGAGTAAGCACATATTTATCAGCTAATGATGTATTACTGAATTGTAGGATAGTATGACAGAGATACACATTCTATTCAAAACTGTACAATTAACCCAAATACACTGTAAAACCAGATTAGTTCATATATTGTTGAAATTGATTACATCAGAATGTAATCAATTTTGTAAGTAAAAAATGCAAATTTTAAATGCAAAGTTATTAATAAGGACTGTTTCTAGTTTGTAAGTGCTTTCTCGTCTCGCTGGTTCTCATGGATCCTGGTGGAGCCTCCTGCCATGGTCCTGCTTGATTACCATTGCTAAAATCACTGATATTATTGTTGTATTATTATTAGGTATTATTAAGTATTATTATTGCTACAGTTACTGTTGTTACTGTTGTCGCTGCTCGTTCCCCATCGTTGCTGCTGTCACCGTCATCGTCTTTTTCATGATCGTCATTGATCATTACTATTAATGTAGTTGTTGCTACTGTTGTTGCTGCTGTACATCTGTGCTTTCTCTCTGTTTCTCTCTCTCTCTCTCTTTCTCTCTCTCTTTCTCTCTCTCCCACCCACCTAGAGCCGAAGGATCTGTGCTAGGTTTCTGCCTGTTAAAAGGCAGTTTTTCCTTGCCCCCGTCGCCAAGTGCTTGCTCATGGTACGTTTCTGCCTGTTAAAAGGCAGTTTTTCCTTGCCCCCGTTGCCAAGTGCTTGCTCATGGTGGCGTTGGGTCTCTGTAAATGTTAAAAGCAGTCTAGACCTGCTCTATTTGAAAAGTGTCCTGAGATAACTTCTGTTATGAATTGGCACTA
>JAGRRF010012892.1:159192-169242 GCA_019097615.1 Morone chrysops
GTTTGTGTGTAAACAATTGAGAAAAACTGTAATACCATAATTTGACATTTGTATTTATTTTGAAGAGACTAGAAGAATCTGTTTCACCCATACTTGCATCGTC
This sequence comes from Morone chrysops, assembly GCA_019097615.1. Taxonomy (NCBI): domain Eukaryota; kingdom Metazoa; phylum Chordata; class Actinopteri; family Moronidae; genus Morone; species Morone chrysops. The sequence goes on from JAGRRF010012892.1 coordinate 159,296, forward strand.
CTTTGCAGGAAATAAAAGGAAGCAAACACACACACACAAATGAACAGAACAGAAGCAGACCTGGAAGCGTGTTCTCTCCGAGGCAAATTTCTGGTAGTGTACCATGGCTTCTAGTACTTTTCTGTGGCCCCCTGGCACCAAACACACTGCTCCGAGGATCTCCAACACTGCAACCTGAGGACAGACGGAATAATGATCAGTTATAGAAGCTGTGGAGAAATCATTTTTAAAAAACTGATCCGAAACAAAATCATTAAATCCAAACTTTAAACTAAGTTGAGACTTGAGTATATCATCCAAGGGAAGGAGCAACAACTTAGTCTTTGTGTATTCTTTGTATCATCTCAAATGTAGGTGGGAGAGGTTTTTTTTAGAATCAGAATCAGAAATACTTTAATAATCCCAGAGGGAAATTACTTTTGTTACATATACATTATATATGTTATAGGAAAAAACAGGATAGTACATACAATATATTAAGAATATTACAAATATTTATTAAGAATATATTAAGTTTGGGCCTATGTACCTTGGTTTTGATGTTTTCAGTGCTGAGACTTTGTGTGATGATATTGATGCTTTCACAGTGACCCAGGACATGAGCTCTGCCCTGAGAGTTGTTCATTAGAGCTTTGATGCAGCCGATCAGTGAGGTGTGGACCTGAGACTCGGTGGTCTCATAGTCCATTGACTTGAGGAAGTTCAGGATGCAAGACAGTCCGTCCAACTCAATGAATCGTGTCACAAATCTCGGGGAGGTGAATCAGAATGACAGGTTAAGGTTATTCCTTAGGTCTCCCAGCTTTGGAAAATCTCGACATTTTCAGAAGAACATGTGTGTTAGAGGTTGTACCTCATTGGCTGGGTCCTCAGTGCCGTCTTTAGACCATCTACGATCTTAGTTCTTCCCTGATCTTCCTCATCCTCCAGTGCCAGCAGAGTCCTCCTCTGGGAAAAGAGGGATTAAACAAAAGAATCCCTCATTACTACAATTCTAAATCAGATGTATACTCACTCAGAGGCAATAATGGGAAGAGTTTGGCCTCACTAGAATCAAAAGTTTATAATATAGGATAGATGATAGATGATTTTAAGTTACAAAAAGCTGTAATTCAATTTACATTAACATTATTATTCAAAACAAAGATGTATCAATATATGTATGACAATATCTATCATGAAAATAATCAAACAAAAAACCCCACATCTGTACAATGATTGTGGTTGTTGGTCTGCATTGTCAGCGGCACAGTGTCCCTTTTAATGCTACTGCAAGGGGGTGCCAGCTTTTGAGTTTTTAAAAAACATTTACTCAAAATAGCTCTAAATATCCTCAATATTAGCCAGTCTTACAAAGAAAACTGGTGATAAGTCTGTGGATAAACTGGAAACAGCGGGATGAAAACAGACTTTAGAGCGTTACTCACAGCAGCCATGGACCTGAGCTGGTCAATATAGTACTCCGGCCAGCTGGTTGCTCCTTTATTCTCCTCTGCCTCCTGAAATACCCACACATATACAGACACAGAGGTCAGGCTCATAAATATACTCACCCGTACAGTACCAGTCAACAAATGCAGCATCTCCCAAAAAAATAATGCATTATATATGATATGTGGCAGATGTTGTGGAGATTTGTAAATTTAAGAATTTCAAAAAACTTTGGGTGCATAATCATAAACCACTATTTTATAGTTGGTAACATCATACTGGGATTTGTTGAAATCTATCCAGCCCCCACAGGATTCTGAACAACACACAGCAGAGGGCCACAGGCTGGAACCCGGGCCAGCTCTGGCACGTGGGACACAGGTGAGTTACCAGGTGCCTCTCTTTGTCAGTTGCTTTAAGGACCAGTGTGGAGGATTTAACAGCATCTAGTGATGAAGTTGTGTACTGCAACCAACTAAATACCACTCGTGTGGAGGAGAAACTATGGTGGCTGCAAAATTTGCAAAAAACACACCAGTGTTTGGTTTATCCATATGGGCTACTGTAGAAACTGTACAACTGTACTGTAGAATAAAACTACTCAATCTGCAGACTGTGTAAGTTAGATTGTTAGCCATTTATATCTACAACTACAGTAGTGTTGTTTAATAGCTAAGACACTGTTGTCTGTTTCTTGAGGAATGTGAAGACTTCAGTATGCTTCAAACTAATTACTTGTCTGATCATAGATCAACATCAACAAAGCACCTTCCTCCTTTCCATTGAAAATGGGCAACTTCCTGAAACTAACAATACGACATTCACATCCACTTCACACAGCTGTTGGTAGAGGTGAGAACCTTCAAGCTCTCTTCTTTATTCTTTAACCAACTACTTCTGCCACTTTTTAATGTGAACAACCAGGTCCGACACCATGACCTTCTGAGAGAGACTGTCTGAAAGTATTAATCATTATCCCCGTTTGTATGATTTATCACTTCTCACCTATCTCTGAGATCAGGATTTTCGGTCTAGAACAGGTATAAACACTTAAGCTGTGTTCGGACCAAGTGTGAACCTATTGTGATGCTACCCATTGGTTTGCGGAGTACCGTTTAGGAGCCTTGAGTTTGGTTTCATACCATCACCATTTCGGTTTTTACAGCCAGCAGAGGTGACATACTGAGCTGAGCTGTTCTCATTGGCTGCGCTTGGTTTCAACTCGTCCATAGGAGAATATGGCAGCTTACCTGGTCACACAGGTTTTTGTATTCCAGATAAAGAGTACACTAAAATAATTTGATCAGCACTGCCTAGTTTGACAGTTTGATCTTAGTTTGGTGCGTTGAGCTGGACGGACTCACTGAGAATGACCTGCATACTATCGGACTGTATGACGCTTTGTTGAGTATATTGAACTCTTGAGTGCTAGCAACAAGTAAATTGGCTGCTGTAGTTGTAGTTTCTTACCATTTTCTTGCTACAGTAGATCTGCCATTTTTTCTCTGCTGGCAAAGCAAACATGGCAGCTCTGTGCTCCTCTGAGAGGTCCAGTTCATCCTAGGATACAAGAGAGAAAGGATGGAGAAGGAGAATGAGGAAGGAATTCTGGGTGTTTGAAGGCACAATAGGATCATTGACTCTGGTCTTGTACTCACCACCAGTTCAGTGAAAATAGAGTCCAGCTCTTTAGGGGGGGGCATGGGCAGGGTGGGCTCCAGAACAGTCATAGTGGTAGTGTTATCATGGCAGTAGGTGATCTCTGGTGGTTCACTACTTTTGAAGCAGCAGGAAAATAGAGAGGATAGGCCACCCCCCTGGGGCTGCTTCACCCGGGATGCCATGGTTACAACGGGGACGTCACCAGAACTATTGACTAAAGAGGAAGACAAAAAATACCATTAAAATGTGTTGTCATTTTGGCAATTGCTATGGTCCAACATCTGACAAGCAAGTGCTAAATTTGCTTAGCTGCTCAGACAGACAGTTTGTAAGGTGCCAAAATTTGTTCTTTCACTAGGAAAATGTTGAAATGTAATGATCATAAATATATATTGGCTTTCATGCCCACAAATATTGTCTCTAACATCGTACAGGCTGTACAAACACATCTCCTACCCATCAACAGCAACATGATCAAACACACACACACACACAAACGCCCATTTACATTTGGGTGTGATTAACAAGCTACAACTGGAACAGTTCTGTCTTCTTCACCCAGCTGAGTCATGAGGTGTGGCTCATTGCACTTCCATCACAGTCCTGTGTGTATTTATAATTTATGTAAGGATTTGATTTATGATAGAAACACCACTTTGGTATGTCGCTGCACAAAAATAGTTCCACTGATGGGAATAACAGGTACACACTCACTTCCTTACATGAAGTCAGTCACAAAAAATGTTTTTCTATTTCTTTAGTAATGTGCTAACACATATTATAGTGCTTTATGATACTTTTTGTATTACGTTTTGGTTATTTGTGTCTCTTTTTGGTGATACTCTACACTTTTATATTATTATTATTTATTATTATATTATATTATATTATAGTACTTATGTTGCAGTTTTCGGGGCATATTAATTGGTCTAATTTAGGGGTGTAAGAACATATTGAAAAATATCGTATCGCAATGTTTTGTTCTGAAACATACAGTATCTGTATTCTCAAAAACTAAACACTAAAGATTTTTTTGTTTAAACATACAAGCACTAGATAGCAGTGTTGTAAACTTTTCTTTATTCAGATTTATGCATATGGCCCTGTGTTCTTTATACTATGACAGTTTTCTTTCTTCTTTCTTATTTTAATGCAATATATCTGCCTGTTACAGTTAGCAATATTTGGATCGTAACCCCTGTATCGTGATGCATATTGTATCGCCAGATTATTGCCAATACACTAGTCTAATTTATGGTTATTTGTAGGACAACATTTAAAGATCCAGTGTGTAGGATTTAGTTGCTTCTAGCAGTGTAGTTGCAGATCGCAACTCCCTCGCTTCACCCTACCCTGCCAAGCATGAAAAAGAAATCACAGTGGCTGCAAAACATGCGAAAAGTGCGAATGTCCCTATCTAAAGCCAGTCTTTGGTTTGTCTTCTGGGCTACTGCAGTTTCATACGCGGTATGAAACTGCACATTGCTGTTGAACATTAAACCAGGTAAACCTATTCAAGCAGACTCCCCATATAAAAGTATTGACCTAGAAAAGAGTATAATATGACCTCTTTAATATATATGTGTGTATATAGTGAATGTGGCGTATTATAACTTGTTTAGGACACAAAACTCAAGGTTTAGGACTTGGGTCCTGAGTGCGAAGACCTGAGACTTGCAAAACAATGACATGGTCCTGTCTCTGCTAGGGGTTACCAAATCTTCATGGGGGTTCACAAGGCTTTCTTTCTTTTAAAGTATATTTTTTGGGGCTTTTATTGCCTTTATTATAGTGACAGCTGAAGATAGACAGGAAAGGGGGGCGGAAAGGGGGGCGGAAAGGGGGGCAGAAAAGGGGCACACAATGACACACAGCAAAGGGCCGCAGGTCGGATTCGAACCCTGGGCCGCCAAGGACTCAGCCTCGGTACATGGGTCACCAGCTCTACCCACTGAGCTAACCGGGAAGGCTTTCTTGATTTTAAGGGGTGTAAGAAAACATAAAACATATCCACAGTAGGCCTATATCTCAGCATTTGGTTCATGTGAAGAAAAGAAAATGTAAAAATAAATTGTCTAATAGAACAATGGCCAAGCACTAGAGACCAGAAAACACTGAATTTGTCAAAAAAGAAGCCTATTAAGTCTGTATGATTGTTAGAAAATACATAATAAAGACAGAGAATTGTAAACAGAAAATATCTGTTAATAATCTGCTCAGAATGAATTCCAATCACTAGTTTTACACAAACTTCCTGCAGTTACTGAGTTCACTGTTTGGGTTCATTGCACAGTTTTAAATATAATATAAAATATCCATAAAATCTGTCCATCAGGGGTTATCAGTTTACTAAATGATAGAAAAGCGGTCTCTTAATGAAAAGGGTTGGGACCAACTGCTGTAGAGTATAACGTTAGAATGTAGTACTGATTTAGGACACACCTAAAGATATCTAAATGAAGATAACTTGTTACACAATAGCTAGCTGCTAACTCTTTAATGTCATGCTGACTTTATTTAGTTGCCAATTTAATCCCACCGATTATTGGATTTGTACAGAATTTTCCGATCACAAGGCATTACTGTGAAGCTTCTTTTTAACTCCATTATTAAGCTCATGGTGTGACCTGAGTGCAAAAAACAAAACGCACAAGTTTTGTACAGTTTACTGGCAGAAACTTAAATGTTCAATTAAGAACACAGACCTAATGCACAAACTTTAAACAAACTTCAAAACTGAAATAACAATACAATTCTGTTCTGTTCACCAACCAGCTAAAAATGCTTAATAACATACTATTGTGAACCTGCAGCTAGTCAGTAATCCTCCTGACAATCAGCACTCATTCTCTAGCTGGAGTCTTGATATATTTGATGGTCAGATGCACACAGCCTGCTGCTCACTGCCCTTGACACTGATGATAATCTGGTTTATAGAGGGAATGCTGATTAATAATTGGCTCCTCTGTCATTGAGTAAACGTTGGCTCCAGTGCCAGCAGCGGAGAACAGGTCTGTGCTGAGGCCAGACTGGGCTGACAGGCGGTTCAGGAGGGACAGGGTGGTTATGTGAAGCATACTGACTTCACAAGTGAAGACACACCCTCAGTGAGAAAAGTGTACTAATCAAGGACAATCAGTTAAGGATGTGACCAGTGATGCTTAACCAGATTCAGATCTGGAGTGTGTAATGCTTTGAAATTAAAATTAAAGTGTTGGAGGCTGGACTGAGTATGCTGTTTACCTAACAATGTTATCGTGATAAAAATTATAAAAAGCCTAGAACAGCCAGGATTGATGATATATAATTTTTAATGTCGTTATCTGGATATCACCAGTTAATTATCTCATTTTTATACGAAAAGCTTTGTTATCGCGAAATAACGAATCAACCCATGATTAAGATACGTTTATGAGAGATCAGGACTGCCATGCCAGCATGCAAACATGTCGTATTTTAGATGTAGCATTGGTTCAATAGCATGAACAATGCACAGAGGAACATGCATTGCTTGAGATAACAGCCTTAAAAAATAAGTACAGCCGTTCTCTGCTTCTGTAGCTTTGAGGTTTTATTTGAAGCAGAAGATTAATTTGCGGCTGATTTTTTTTCTTCCACCACTGGCTATTACTACAATAGAATGTTTTCCCATTGGCTGTTAATTGAAAAAGATAAGCTTGATCCCCTGGGGACCATAACAAGTGTTTGACAGATCGACTCACTGACTGGCTGACATGGCCATGAATACACAAATAAATAAAAGTCCTGGAACTCTTACAACTGATGTCCATGCATGTTTTGTTGACAGTGTACACTGTCAGTGCCCTTGCCTCAGTCACATTAATGCTTTTTACATGCATGTCAATGGTTGCTGCAGGACTCTAATAATGATCAGCACTGTGTGTGTGTAGATGTTGTGTAATATATTGATGACAGAGTTATAATTCATCCTGGTGCTCAGATGAAGCCGGCAGCTCAGAGGTTGCAGGGTTTAATCAATACTTTATCAATCGCTTTTCTCCAGCCCCCCCTCCACACGGGAGTCAAAGGTCAATGTCATCGACATAACAGCAGTCCCTGGAGCTGGAGGGGATTCACTGTCTCATTCAAGGACAATTCAGTCAGTAAATGTTTGCTGGAGGTTGTTTTCGTGTCCTCATCAAGCAAACAAAACTGAATCACTGTTTTGTCTCCTGGTGAGCCATTTTTAAAAGTACATTGTGTAGGAATTTCTCCCATCTAGCGGTGAAATTGTATTTTGCATTCAAACGAATAGTGCTCTCTAGCGCCTCGCGTTTTCAAATGTGTATTGCAACTACGGTAGCCATTATGTACCAAGAAGCTATGACAACATGTCTTCCAATACCACTTCATCGAGTTGTCTTTCGGGTGATGAGGTTCGCCGGTCACATTGCCTTTTTAATTCCCTTTCTCGCTTTCTTCCCGACGATAAGTCCTTGTCCTGTGGCTCGGCATAAGTATGATCCTCCATTATAAACTAAAGTGCAGTGCAGACTTTCAAATGTGCCAGGGCAGTGATAAGCGCCTCTCACTGATCTCCTTCTCCGTTATAGCTGGTTTCAGTCACGTGACGCTGGCTCTGAACAAAAACGCGTTGTTAGCTAGACAGGTAGGCTAGTGCTGTATGTCCCTCTCGACGATTGTAGTTTTTCAAAATGGCGGAACGACATGGAAGCCTCCATGGACTTGCCCGTCCAATGTATATACAGATAAGAAATTCTTCGCTTACAAGGATAAGTCAGATCATTGGCAGAGGTCATTTTACACCAACACCAACACATTTATGAATGAAGACATTGATTTTAGCAAATAAAATACTTAAAATACTACACATTGTCCCTTTAAAGCTGCAGTAGGTAACTTTTATAAAAAATAAACTTTTGTCATATTTGCTGAAATTTTCATAATAACCTGAAGAACATGAGACAGAAAATATGTGAAAAAATCTGGTTCCCCTGGCTCTTCCTAATGCTCCTAATGGTATTAGGAGCATTGCTAATGGTATTAGGAGCATTAGGAAGAGCCAGGGGAACCAGATTTTTTCACATATTTTCTGTCTCATGTCTCAATAGATACTTATTGCAAGAATCCACAGATAGATATAAAAACACTTTGGGTTGCAGGGTTAAAGACAGTTGATTGGTAAGTCTCTTTGATGCCCTAGGAATGAAACTCAACAATCAACCAGCTTTCTCAGACTAAAGGTTTTTTATAATTTCTTTATAAATGTAACCAACTGCAGCTTTAATGGTTCCCAACATAGGGGTCGCCAAAGCTTCACGGGTAGGGGTGGGGGGGTTGAGAGGTATTTTTGATTTTAAGTGGTGTAGAAAACACAAAAAATTTACACATCTAAGCATTCCAATAAAAATATCTGTTAACCTCATCTCTTGCGCAATATTAGGAACATCAGGAAATAATCTGCTCAAAATTCATCCATTTTACACAAACTTCCTGCAGTTATTGTGTTCACTGTTTGTGTTCATTGTAGAGTTTATAATATTATATATCCATAAAATATGTAATTTAGTCTGGGGTTGTCAGTTACTCAATGATAGAAAAGGGGCCCCTGAAGAAAAAGGTTGGGTACCACTGCTCTATGTGATTGGGAAAAATGTTATAACATAATTACCCTATAGGTTCAGCAGAATATCAATGTTCAAACTTCATTTTTGTTCAGTACTGAAGCCTGTTATTTGTTCCCCACTGTCTTGTTTTCTTCAAAACTACTTACACTTTGCATGTTGGCTTACTGGAAAGGCTCTGCTACATGGAATGGAACCTTCAAATCCCCTTCAGTCAAAAATCTGGATTTCTTGTTTTCTTGTTCCTACAGTGTGCTGTTTGAATGCTGTCTGTTTGACACTAGAATGATGTTTTCACATTCATCTGTTGAAAGCGGAAAGTTTCTCTGTGCTCATTGAAAATCAGATTTTAAGGGGCGGGGCATACCAGCAGGATTTGTGACATCACAAAAAGTTTGGAAGTCAGTCCTGGTCCAGTATGTAATTTGTACAGTGTGATGTAGAATTAAGCAATTCTGTTGATCCAACTTAATTTAAAAGGGTTGATTTAACTTTAACTTTTAAATTACACTAATAAATTAAAGCTGCAAGCAGCATTGGACGGGACCTCGCACTCCACGTGACTCGGGGCGTGCTGCGGCCGCGTCACGTGCCGTCGTAACACGTGACCACAACGCGAAATGTTCACGTCACCCAACTCCCAAGCCCTCATCGCCAGAAGCTGAGGGAGACCACTCTGCGTTGTCACGCGTTTCAGACACTGCAAAAGACTTAAGCTTTCATAGAGAAACTCTTCAGTGCAAAAGGTGGAAATTCAGCGCCATGCCACGGACACACAGTTTGACGCACAGTAAATTACCTTACCATCACCAATGTGTCTAGATTGCAGTGATGGAATATAAAGTCAATATGATCAAATCCGTAGGAGTTAGTTAAAATACAAGTCCTGAAATGCCGGAAATGGCATCACAGTGGCCGACTTTGACGGCACGCCACGGACACGCCCTTCGACGTACAGTCATTAAATGCATGGCGTTCATTCAGCACCACTTTCTGACTGTGCTGACCAATTTTGAAGCAGAAAAGCAAATTCCCTTGGAGTACTTAATTCACAAACAACGGAAAAAAAGACCACGGAAGTCAAAATGGCCAACTTTGACGGCACGCCACGGACATGCCCTTCAACGTACAGCCACAAAATGCACGGTGTTCATTCAGCACCATTTTTTGACTGTACTGACCAAATTTGAAGTCACTGTGATAAAATCTGTAGGAGGAGTTATTTAAAATAGAAGCCCTGAAATGCCG
>JAGRRF010012892.1:228646-247982 GCA_019097615.1 Morone chrysops
AGGTAAAGTAAATATTTTAATTTGCTATTATTTTGCAAATATAGGCTATATTTTACATTGTTAAGTGAAATAGTCCCTTTTTTTATCCAGGTTGACAGCTGCACGCTTCAGTAAGGAAGAGACAGACGCAGACGGCAGTTGGATAATTTAAGTTAGGCTTTTCATTTTGTGAATACGAGGAGGACTCAAAATGAGTATTTTATTTGTAAGGAACGTTCAACCTGCTTTTTTTCGGAGTTCAAAATGTTTTTGTATGCATAAATACAATTTCGTTTTCTCTGTAGCAGTTCTTTCATTTCATAAATGCAACACACTATAGTTTTTTTTATACATAGCATACAGGTAAAAAACGATATATGCAGTGTTATCTTCATTTTAGATGGCAAAGGGGTTTTGTGGCTCCCAGTGTTTTCTTTTCTGTGGGAAACGGGTCCAAATGGCTCTTTGAGTGTTGAAGGTTGCCGAACCCTGTGTTAATGCAACAAATGTTATATTTGATGGTGTCATTTTTGACAAATGTGGTTATAACTAAACATTTTGTCCCTGAATATGATGCCGGATTGCAAAATAAAAGTGCAATCATATGGTCTTCCCATGCATATTAGTGCATATCTGAACAGTGTTCATATAATAGTGCATAACATGCATGAGAGGATTGCAGCAGTCTTGTTGCAACCAAATGTATGCAGGCTAGCAAAAAATGATAATTCCGACAAAGACACATACGTTGAACAGTGGACAATGTTGCATCTTATACTGTTGATTTTGGATGATTCCATTAATGATTTAACATTTACATGCTGCAGACAATCACCAGAGGCTGGAGGGAGCCACAAAAAATATTGTACAGTAAATATAATACCTTTTATAAGTTCATAAGAAAAAACGTATACATATATAGAATGTTGTGACTTTAAAATGAGTAATTAAACAGTAAATAGAATAATAAAAGGTTAATTGTAAATGCCTCTGGAGAAATATTTTTATTATGACATAAATGTAAATGTAAATAATTTTTTCATCATTTAACATGAAAATAATTCTAAATTTGATTGTAATAATTTGATAATGCATTAAAATCAATTTGAACTTTTTAGATATTTGTCACATTTAACATATACGGTAAAGACATCTCAAATAAATAATTTGTATTTTTGTTTGTTTTTAAGAGTAGTTAAAGTAGCTATGTGGAGTTTTACCACTATTGGTGCTGTACAGCAATTGGTTGCAGTAATGTGGTGTAAAAGTATGGAGGCTAGGAAGGCTGGAATAATTAATATTTTAATTTTCAATCTGTTAATTAATCAACCAATTAAATACATAATTGAAAGGATTCATGGAACTTGAAAAAAATTAATGCTTCTATTTCCTTATTCTGTTTTTAACATACATAAAATCACAATATTAATTATAAAAAGGCTTTTAAGTGTAACTTTTTGATATCGTTTCCTGCTTTACTGTTTGTAATTCTCATTTTGATAGCTATCATTTAAACACTGCTCTCAAATGCCAGCAGTACCCCCTAAATATTAAGGTCTAACCCCAACTTTTACTACATAGCCGTTACTACTGCACACTCTATATAAAAGAATGGTGCTTTGAGTATTTACTGATGGTATTTGCATCATCTTGCGTCATCTTGAAACAAAAAAAATTATCAGAGTACATTGTTTCTCTACCCAAACCTCAGCCCTTACTGGTTTGTGTTTAACATGGCAGGTCGGTGCAGTGCAGTGACCCTGGAATCTCAGTAGTTCCCATTAATGTACCAGCTGACACGGTCAAACTGCGTCTAGAGAAGACCTTGATCTCCAGGGTGCCCCGTGCAGCCTTCTACAACCTGTCGGAGCTGCAGTTCCTGTGGCTGACTTACAATTCCATCACTTCCATCCACCCCAGCAGCTTTGTCAACCTGAAGGCCCTGCGAGAGTTGCGTCTAGATGGAAACCTCTTGACGTCCTTCCCCTGGGAGGGGCTTAGGGACATGCCGCGCCTCCAGACTCTGGGTCTCCACAACAACCGTCTGTCCAGCCTTCCTGCCCACGCTTCTCTCTTTCTCCCCAACATCACCTACCTTGACCTGTCCAGCAACAGGTGACTAGATGCCACAGAACCATGTAGTCTAGTGATGTATGTAGCTGTCAGCCTGAAATAGATATGTTATCTCCTCTGTCCCCAGGCTGACTATATTACCTGCTGAGCTGCTGGATCTTTGGTTTCCACTACAACAGGGGGGACCAGTACAAAGAATAATTTTGGGTACAGTATGTTTTGGAGCAATAGTGACACATTATATTCTATTGCCAGCTAAAGCAACTACACATTTAGATCCGCAAAGATACGAAGACACCCAGTGTGTCAATATCTTTCAGACAAATAGAGCTTTACTTAAAAAGTGCCAAAAGAACATCTATGTTAAAGATTTGCTTATAAAGTTATTGGTTTGCCTATTAATGTAAGCTAAGATAAGTAGTATGTTTCTTTTAAAATATGTTGTTTTACTGTAATGTTTGTCAACTTATACTGCATATATGTTATCAAATGGAGTTTTGACCTCAACTCTGTCAACTCGGTTTGGGTGGAGGGCATATGTAAAAAGTGCAGGACTGTCACAGCACAATCCAGGGTTTGCGTCAAAACTCCTGCAACAAAAGCACTTTGATTAAGGTCAGGGAAAGATTGTGAAACAGAGAGAGAGAGAGAGAGATAGTCATAGTTTCTAATAATGCAGAGCAGTGAAGATGCAGCGATTTCATACAGGAGACAAGCATATACGAGGATCTGCCGATGTGCATTCAAACCACTTTCGACCTGTCCACTCTGCAGTGTAGTTCATACACTTCACTGATAAACCTGAGAATTATACTTCTTCCTGGGAGTCAGTTAGATCAGAGGGTTAGTCTTTAATGTCAATCTATGACCAAACTGTGATCACTATAAATTACAGTCAATCAGAACAACCAACCTTATTTCTTTCCTTCTTGTTCCAAATTCCAAAAACACAGAACAAAGTTAAAATAGTCGATTCCTCCTTTTTTGGAGGACCCCTGTTGGTCAGTTTGAAAGCCACTGGGTTAAATTACCTTTTAAAAAATATTAAATAAATAACATGCCAGGCCACCAAATTTCATCCTTTTTTTGGGCTCTGATATTTGCAGCTAGATGCCCCATACGGATAATGAAAAGAAATTACTGTTTCAGTTATGAAAATGTATTTGTTTAAATCTTTAAAAGAAAAGCACTACTGAACAATAGTGAAATAAATGATTGTGTACAATTTAAAAACCTGCCATTACAGCCACCTCACTGTCTTCAGAAAAGGTTTTTCCTCCCAATTTATGACACAAACCTGAGAATGATGTAAACAAGCTAAATTATCCTGGATATCTAGGTCTCCATGACAACCCCTGGTTGTGTGACTGCCAGATCTCCATGGTGATGTCCTTGTCCATGTCCCTCGGGAGTCCTGTAGTTCTCATGGACCAGCTGCTTATATGTAGCAGGTCTCTGGGTCAGTCAGGGATGCTGCTGACCCAGGTTGAGCTGTCCCGCTGTATGAGGCCTTCAGTCCAGCCTGCAGCCACAAGAGTTGTCTCTACACTGGGCAGCAACGTAATCCTCCGCTGTGATGCCACTGGCTACCCAACCCCAACCCTGACCTGGATCAAAACCTCACCGTACACTGGTAAGCAATCCAGGGTCACTCTCAGTTGATGAAGAAATGTTGCTAACGTCGAGTCATGTTGTGATTTGGTTCTCTGTACAGATTGTTGCCGAAAAGACATCCTTGAGAACTCTGACCAGCTGCCTACGAATTTGGAGAGTTGTAAGTGGTGCAAATCTGATATTCTGATAATTTCACCACCAGAAAATGGTCTAAGTGATTTAATTACCACTGAGCCTTATGGATGTAGCTACTAACTTGGTTGTCAATCAAAAAGAAAAGCTTACCTAAAACCTGTTTTTATAATTATGTTATGGTGACAATGTAATACCTGCCTGGATTATGTAATGCAGTGGAGTTACATAGAGGTGCTTGGGTTGGATTGCAGACGTACAAATTGCAAGACCGTCAGACCAGGGTTTCCATCCAGACTCCTGCACCAAAAGCACTTTGGTTAAGGTTGTCTGTGGTTAGGTCCAGCACTTTGGTTATGGTTGTCTGTGGTTAGGTTCAACACTTTGGTTATGGTTGTCTGTGGTTAGGTCCGGGTAACAAAAGCACTTTGGTAAAGGTTGTCTGTGGTTAAGTAAGGTAAAAGTAAGGTTAAGATCATGATTTTGGTTAAATGACACTAATAATTTTAATAGCCTAAAAGATTCAGGATTTTTGAGAAAACAGTCAGGCCTGGTACAGCAGAAGCCAGTCAACCCGTTACCTCTTAAAAAACAGCCTATTCTAAGGTAACAATTATTTTTTTCAGGTGATTATATATGAATGAAAACATACCTATATATATTATATTTCATTTCTGCCAATAGATCCTCCTAGGACCTTTAAGGTGAAAATCCAAAATGACATTAGATATTAGATATTTAAATTCACTCACAATTTCTATTGCAAATAGGGAAAAGTACACTGAAACCTTTTTAGTGTGATTCAGTGTTTACTGTTACTAACCCTAACCCTAAGCCTTCAGCCAGACATATTTTTCCTGTATAAAACTCTCAGCTATACTTGAGTGACTGTAGAGCTATGATTGTGCACCTTTTTATGTTCCAGTTATGCAGGAATCTCCTCGAGTGGGGGTCCGCTGGTCAATAATCAGCCTGAACGGGTTATCATACAAGGATGCTGGTGAATATCGCTGCCAGGCACGGAATATGGCAGGAATATCTGAAGCCCCAATTAAACTGAAGGTGGTGGGAATCACAAGAGTATCCCGTCCTCAAAAGAGGAAGTCACAAAAGACACCCAAATATTCATCAAAATACAGAAAGCCAAACCAGGCGACAACTTCTGCCAACACCCCCTCAGCGAAGGAGAATCAGATACTCCAAAACATCACACCGCCTTCCATTAACAAAACCCGGACTGCCCCTAATCTTGTGTCCAAAGTGTTCCCCATAGACAAAAGGTGCAAAATGAACTTACCAGATGCAAAGAAAAAAACCCAGACATCCATCATGTCTACAGCTAAGCCCCTAAGCAACTCTACAACTACTCTGTTGTCAGAAACACTTGTATGAGATACACTGAAGTTGGTCACTCAGTTACTTGGTTTATTTCAACAAGGGGATTGGATTGTGAATTTGTGAACCTCTAGTTTCAGTGTTTCCAAGCTTTTTTGGGTCATTGTGCAGAGTTTGTTGATGAGCTATCCTGTGAATTTAACTTGTTTGTAAAAAATAAAATGTGTGACATAGGATCTTGGATGTAGCGTCTGTGATGTGACCTACACTTTTATAAAAGCATGTTTTGAAATCTGCAGCAGCTGTCTCAAATTACCAGCCCTGTGGGTCAGATCCAGCCCACAGGATAATGTTTACAACTTATTGTTAAATGTGAACCATATTTTTTTTCATTCAGATTTTTTCCCATTCATTGTAGAGCTACCATTGTAATGTGGTGACCAGAATTTCATTCCCTCCACGGAGAATTGAGCAGACTTTCCCTAACCTTCCTGTTTACAAGACCCCTGTGCCAACTGGTGATGAGCCCAATCCTGAAGCTGCAGTTTACGACAGGATGGACCTTGCGCAGGGCCGATATACCCCCACATTCCAGGGTGCGGCCTGTGGTCTATCAGGGACTGCTCCACAGGAAACTAAGAACAACAGAACTGATCATGTAATGCCAAAGGGAATGTATGCTATAATTTAGATATGCTTAGTTAACACAGTAGGAAGAATATGAAGCTTTGATGCAAGAACAAGATAAACTGAACTGTTTACATATATCCACTAATCTGGAAAAGATACAGATATACAAATTTAATTTAATTTAAATAGGAAAATCATAAGTAATGTGAATTTACAGGTTGAATCAATTATAAGTCGTAATAGAGTACAAGTTGGAGTATCAATTCTGACTAACAGACATGATAAATGTTCCAGCACTCCCCTGAGAAACTGGCCAATATGTTCACTCACTGTGGCACTGTCACCGGGCTTTATAACAAGTATATTGTACATACTGTATATTTGTGTTTTTGCAAAATGTTTTCATTAAACAAAGTCAAAGTGACAGTGAGTACAGAAAAACATTAATGATACATATTTCCTTAAATCTAAACCCATCAACAAAAAGATCTTTTCGTCCCACAGCCTCAAACAGTCCCTCCCACCCTCCTGATACACTGCCATCTGTTTCTATTGAATTGGAATAGCGTATTTCAAAACCTAATAATGCAGTTACATAGGCAAAAAAGTTGCAATTAATAGGTAAATAAATCTCTTAATGCACGGTTAGGAAGACACATAGGACCCCAATACTATCTGAACCAACCAACAATGTTTGAACAAGGTGCTAAGACACTTTAGTTGCTTCACCTGGACCTACTCCTAACCTGGGGGAGACAATCACCTCAGACCATCAATATAGACGCCGCAAACATGGCTCAGCTGTCTATCATGACGTGAAACCCCCTTTTTATAGCATTAAATAACTAATTGGAATCGAATTTATCAGAAAATTAACACTTGAACATACATCAATAAGAACTTCCTAGAATGACAGAAACTATCTTTGGGAAAAATGTGTTTGACATGTCCTTGTGAGAAAGCATCTACATTCATTATGTTTCTACATTCATTTTTCAGTTTAGCCCATCTGCTAACATAGAGGCAGTGGGCTGTATGACCTATACTGCAGTCAGCCACCAGGGGGATATGGAGATGTTTTGGCTTCACTTTTGGACACCTGTCATTATGTTCATTTTTATATAAATATTGCTACATCAAGAGAAACCACTCCAATGCATGCTGGGAGGTCACAGCAGAAGAAGACTGTCAGGAAAAGCCAGAGATGCAACCCTGACTGTCAAACCGGATGCCACCATCCCCTCCAGCACCTAAAGTCTGTGATAACCTTAGTGGAGTCCAACACCGACCCAGAACGTGCAGAAAATGCACTAGCTTTCATTGAACAGATAGCTCAGCACAATGTCCTGGCCACTCCATGTTTCAGCAGTATTTCAATAGGATGACCAAAGTCTTAATAAATTAAAAGTCGAAATGTAAATCTCCAACCGTTTGTCTGGGGTGGCTTTCAGTTGTGTCTCGTCACTGCAGATTTAGAAGGTGAGTTTAACCTGTAAAGAAACAGTTTGCGGAATGCGCTTACTTGCTTCAGAGTAAAACGAGAATATAAATATAAGTGTTATGTCTGTGTGTCAAAGAGCTGGAGTAAGGATGTGCTTAGCCTAGCTTAGCATAAAGACTGGAGGCACAGTCAAACAGCTATCCTGGCTCTCTCAAGAGTCAAAAATAGACTTAACGAAGGCTGATTGGTCATACGATACCTATTATGATACAGGGGTTAAGATTCAATATATTGTTATATATTGCGATAGTGTAAGCATGGCGATATATTGTTGTTTTTTTTTAATCTAATTTACCAAAACTAACCTAACCCTAGTATAAAGAACCACAATATGCAGTTAAAAAGTTAAGATTAGTTGACTTTTTTATGCAAACAGAACAGTAGAATCTGCATTTGTTTGTTCATTGTTCATTTATCACAGCCTGTACCATCCAACATCATAGCCCTCATTTTACATAACTGGCAAAAAAAAAATAAAGACATTGCCTGGCGAATCATAGTTTTGGAGGTTGGATCTTCAGGTGAGTTTAAATAGTGGTGTCCACACAGGATTTTAAGCTAATGTCTTAACATGGTAGACATTTTATATAATTATAATCAATTATAGTCTAAAACAAAGTGTTGGCCTTCACAGTTTAAAAGGTTCAGATTACATCTAAATGAGACAACTAGGCCATCTGCTGTTGTAAATGTGTACCAGCATTGGGTCGTGATAGCAAAGGATTATTTATCCTCAGTGCAGATGTGCGGTTACCAGCTCCAGGAGATTGACACGCCACAGGATCACTCAATTATCTCGTTTGTTTAAATCACCAGAAAACAGAAATTTAACAAATACAACTTGTGATTCTGCGGTGAGTTATGTTTTGTCAGCACTTCTGTGGTTCTGATGTCCGGTACTTAACTCCTCCTGAAACCACAGATTTTCATTTTTACATTGTGTACAGCTTAAACAGAGCAGATACAACATGTTAAAGCTACACTAAACAAATATTTTCCAACAATTACCCAAAGAGTATTAGCACCAACCCTGCAGTTCTGTTTTACCCTTATTCAGCTTGCTATGGTTTATTGGCCTAAAAATTCACTGTTTTAGTTCAGTCTTGCTGCTCTGTTTTGTTTCCAGCAGCAGCATTATTTTGATTTCCATTGTTAAAATACACTGACTTTATGTGTCTCAGGACCAACTTCCACCATGGAAAGGTTTCCCCATCAGCCTACCTTTAGCCCAGGTGTGCTGGCAAGATCTGCACTATGGGGTAAGACATTAGAACAAATTAACTAAGTTTTATTCCTTGTGTCATGCAGACGTTTAGTGGAGGTCAAGCATGAGGAGCCATAAAATTTATGAGCGCTTTATCTTTGAAACCTGAAAAGACTATAAAGATACAATATGAAGATGAAGCTCAGGGTCAGGCTGGTTGCATAAGCTTGTCTGCCGAAACTCATTTCACTCAGTGTGTAACATTTATGAGGATCTATTGGCAAAAAATGAATATAATATTCATAGGTATGTTTTCATTAGTGTATAATCACCTGAAAATAAGAATCATTATGGGTGTGTGTGGTTGTTTTTTTTGCCACTAAATCCTACTCACTGGTCAATTAAACAGTGGAAAACCATGTGGAAAACATGATCAGAATATGGTACTTGTCTTTGTTTCATGTATTAATTTGAGGAAGGTTGCAGTTTTCTCTTCGTTTCTATACTGGTCTTACAGTTTTCATCTGCAGCAATTTTTTGTCCCTGTGCTGGAAGCTTGAGTCACATGCATCACTTTTCTTTTTTATCCACTTCAGCCAAGCACACAAATTTGTTTGCAGTACTTCAAGCCTTTCCAATTTTCTGCACAAATCGAAAAATGCATGTAGTGGGTCGAAAAGTAAGATGAGGGCATACTCTCCAGGAATGTCAGTTTGAGTAATTAGGGTCCAAGCACCGACCACTGAATAGCATTTTTCGCGGCTGCAACATGCTCTGAAACTCGGCACAAAATACAGTGGTGGTGGAAATGTACATATGGGCCTCAAACATGGCTTTGTTAAAATGGCTCACCAGCACCCCCCTAATTGCAGCCCCTGAGATGCACATAGATTATGTCCAGACATACAAAAAAGAAGCCTTTTGGCCGTACCCCAAGCACATTAGGGCCCATTTTGAATTTAGTGGTCATTTGGGGCGATTTTTGCCAGTAGGGGCGCTATGGCAATTTACATGTAAACCCCTCCTTGGGAATATATCTGATTGACTTTGCTGGCACACGACACGACCGCAGCACGCCCAGAAACGTGCTGACTGTGTGGACCTGATCATTGCTACTTGCAGCTTTAATTGATTAATGGTTTTGAAGCCTCATCAGATGCCAAAACATTTTCCATTTATAATACTATAAGGAAGGATTTCAACCCTCAAATCTGATCTCAGCAGGATCACTTTATCCTGTCTCATCAATCATTAGGTAAACTGTAGAATAAACCTATCCATGTTACAAAGTCATTTATGAGTAATGAGCCTTGTATGATATTGGTCACTCTGCTTTGGCTCCCAAACCTATTAAAATTATTGAGAGGAATACATTTATGCAAAACCCTGGATTACCTTCAATTATGTCTAGGGAAAGATTGAGGTTTCCAAAAGCAAACATTTACAGGTCTGTGATGGGATGGAAATTCCTGTTTCTTACTTTCACTTGATTACATAAAGGGCACATTACTTCCTGTAGTGGCACTGACATTAGCAGTGGATGTAAATGGTTTGGTGTGAAAAGTATCTACAAGTCTCCTATGGTGTTCCGTCTCACTGAACACACTGGTGCCCAGCAGTGTGAGCAACTAGGGGGTGATAGCAGGGTTTTAAATATTTTGTTTTGTTTCTATAGAAGGGTCAAAGGAGTTTCAGCAAACTAGCCTATGCAACCTGCCTGATCCTGAGGTTCTTCCTTTTATTCCTTCACATGTCTAGACTTTGTATCTGGAGCCTTTAAGGCCAGGTTAAAAGTGTTTTTACTTACAGAACAACCCCACACTATAGTAGAAAACCTGGCATCATTTTGGCCCTCACCCCTTATTGGGAAAAGTGTGGAGGAGGTGGTTTCAGATGCTTTTTCACCATGTGTGATTGGAACATCTTATTTATTACTGTCAGGATATAGTGAAAATCACTTACACTTACACTATCACTTACAGAACATTGTTGGTGGGAAACATTAACAAGACTTTTAGTACAGGAGCCTGAAATAACCCATTTTACAAATCTTATTGTCCAAAATCAGTGGTTCATCTTTTAGGGAGCATCAGTAAATTCTATGTCTGAAAGATTTTAATATTTTTATGTAGAAGTGGGAATTTGGGCCTGATGGCCGGCTAGATGAAAGGTCAGGGCATTAGCAAAGTAATATGCTCTCCTCTGGAGATCACGAATATGTCATAGTCATACTGAAATATCTTGCTTTGGACCAACTTGACAAGCTGACCACCTGCATGGCCAACATCATTATCAGGCCTCGGAAGAAGAAGAAAAATTGAATATTTCTACAAAGTTAATCCTACAACTGTGGTGCAACACAATACAGACATTGTTTTGCTTTTCTCTTCCCACGTTACTCTGTTGCAATCACTATTATGTTGACCAAAGAGCAAATGCAATAGCAGCCGCAGTCATGTCCAAACAATAGAACCTTCCCCCATATGAACCCGCTGTCAGCAGGGCAGATTCTAATGCATCCAACTCACTTTAAAATTTAAATCACCCTGATAGGGATTCAAACCAAACACACAATGACGCACACACACACACACAAAATTAGTAGCAGGCTTTGGCTTATGCTCTATTTACATGCATATGCATAGAGAATAACATGTAGCAACAGACATGCAAGTTGATTTACAGGCAGATTGTAGATGTTTAATAGGAGGAGGCGTGTTAACAGCACCGGGGACAGAATAAATCTCTTGCTCAATGTGTGAGATTCTCTCCGCTGTCTGAAAGATTCCCTCTCCTCACTTCTCCTCCTCTTTCTTCTCTCCACCCCTCAGCACCGCAGAGGCCAGCTTTGGATCAGCTCACACAGCTAATCTAAATACTGTAGGAGCCAAAGCCTGCAGCTCTGACTTCAGGTCAGTGCTAGAGCAGTTCACGTGGAGAAAGTCTTCTTTTAGTCCAGTGAGGTTTTCAGGTTTGGAAGTCATGGTGGAAGGCATGGACCTGGAAAAACAACAGAAGCGTTACTGCATCCGTGGTAAGCATATAGTGATCATCTGTGTAATGGTGGTGGTGTGCTCCTTGGCTGTGGGCCTTGGGGTGGGCCTGTCCAGGTCAGACAACACCCCCTCCACACCAGCCCCCCCAACAGAGCCCCCTCCGCCTAGCAGGGGGCCCTGCATGCCTTCCACCGACTCCAGCGGCGACTGGAGTAATTTCCGTCTGCCTGGCTATGTGAACCCGGTCCACTATAACTTGCACCTGGAGCCGGACCTGGGTGACGACACCTACAGCGGCACTGTAGACGTCCACTTGGAGGTCAGCAAACCCACCCGCCACCTGTGGCTCCACATTAGGGAGACGTTTGTCAGCGCCATGCCCAGGCTGAGGATGCTGGACAGCCAGGGGGGGCAGAAGGAAGTGGCAGTGAAGAGCTGTTTTGAATACAAACCTCAGCAGTATGTGGTGGTGGAGGCCTCACAGGAGCTTCCCGTCACCGGCCCAGGAGAGGTATATGTGCTCAGCCTGGACTTCCAGGGCTGGCTCAATGGCTCAGTGGTGGGATTCTACAGGGTCATCTACACC
Organism: Morone chrysops; assembly: GCA_019097615.1. Classification (NCBI taxonomy): domain Eukaryota; kingdom Metazoa; phylum Chordata; class Actinopteri; family Moronidae; genus Morone; species Morone chrysops. Next base: position 240,697 of record JAGRRF010012892.1, read on the forward strand.
GAGGGTGGGATCACCAAGTAAGTTCTGATTTTATATGATTCCATCATAAATGACATACAGATAACCCACTTGTTTATTGACAAACAAAAAGAAAAGAAAGTTGCATGTAGACACAGTTTCACTCTTTTAAGAAAAATGCTAGTAAGTAGTACTTATTTTGACTCACACTATTCAGCATTTATAAGCAACAGATGAAAAATATATGTTCATAAGACACTTTAATGTAGTAATAAGCAGATTTGATACATTTATGTATCAATGTATTTGTTTATCCATAACTGGATAATGAACATATAATGAGTTAGTTATAATTTGTAGTATGTTTCCATTTTGAACACAAAATTGAATTATGTTCAATTAAGTTAATTTAAGTTATTTTAATTTGAAAATTTGTTGAAACAGATTGTGTCAAAAACACAATGGAAGTTAAAAAAGGTTCTTGATTAAGCTGCTTTTACTATTCATTTTAAGTGACACTAACTTGGTTTTGTAAGTTACACAAACAATCCTGATTAAGTACTTCTTACTAGGTATTTTGTTTTCACAGAAAAAATAAAAATGACAAAATAAAGTCAGTGTCACTTAAAGTTTCCATGTAATCAGTTTCAAACAATTTCAGATTTCAACGTTCAAGTGAATTTAACTTATCTGGCTTTACAGTGTATAAGGTAATGTAAAAATAATAGAGGCAAACAAAAAAAAACAATAGAGTAAAATTACTAAAATAATCTGAAAATCCGAACTCAAAATAAAGTTAATGGAAAAGGCTGTTAAAGGTCCAGTGTGCAACATTGAGGAGGATATTGTCAGAAATGGAATATAATATTCAAAGGTATGTTTTCATTAGTGTATAATCACCTGAATATAGAAATAATTGTGTTTGTGTTAGCTGTTTTATCTACAGATGCCATGGCTTACCTTTTGTGGCAGTTGGCTCTAGATAGGGGCATTCTTTGTGCACGCAATCTGCAACTACATGCCACTACATCCTACACACTGGACCTTTAAGTGTACACTGAGTCAAGATTCAAACTGTAATGATTAAAAAGAGGGATGTAACTGCTTTAACCCTATATTTCTGTTATATTTTCTGTTAAGAAACTTTCAAGCTACAAATACAAACCTTAACAATTTCACATATTGTGTATTTGCTATTTCCAACAATCCACTGAATCCTTGTGATGCTTCATGTGATTGAATTACCCTTTTGCAATTTTTGGGTTGCACCATCAAATGGAATATGCTGGATCTCTTTTGCATAATTTTAAGTACATTCCCCTGATGGATGTGTTGCATTTGGAAAATTTACATCTTTGCATGTGAAATAAAGTTTTATGGGATTCAATTAGCTGTAAATATTTGTCACTGTCCTATAAAAAAATGCTTAATGACAATGTTGTTACACATAATCTAACGGGTTTTAATTCTTTTTGTAAACCTGAGTAGTGGTGAGGGAATTTAAAATCATTTAGGAGCAAATTACCCTGGATATCCTTAAAATCATTATATTTTGATTCACTTGATTCACTTGACAGTGACAATGATGACCTGCTGTTGGGGTCCATCAACTGAGGAGCTTGGACAGCAAAAAACACAGTCATTGATATTGGAAGAGCTAGTCGTTGCTATTGGAGGATCTTAGGAGATCAAGCATGTTGGAGGTCGAATAATCAGAAGTGTAGGCAACCAATACAAAGCTTTCTAAAACAGGTCAAATCAAAGTTCTAAAATGTATAAGCAACCAGTAAGGACTGGTGTAATACTCTGTCTCCTACAGATGTTCCAGCGAATTTAACTGTATATCAGATTTCAGTTAATAATGTCTGTTGTACATCAAATTAATAGAAAACATCAGCTTGGCAGCACTTCAAAAGCATTCAGCTTTGTGACTGTGTTTGCTAAGGTATTTTCAGTATCCAAGGGTCGAGTCCCACTCTCTCTAAATTTCCCCTCTATTTCCCCATTTGGTCTCTCTCTCGAGTACATTTCATTAAGGTAGTTATCAAACAAAGCCTCGGCAAAGTTCAGATATATTATTATATCCTATTATTTATACTAAAGTTGTTCATGTCAGGGGAATCTTTGGAAGGCAGTTGATAATTCTCAGTGATCTCTGATGTAATTCATGGTCATTTGTGACTGTACAGTCAGTCTCTCATAACAGCAATCATTACCTTCCAGTTAACATATTAATAAATCATTCTAGTATAGTGCTGCAGAATGAGTCCTGATGAGTTAGCATTTTAGCACTTCCGGTTTTCTTGCTCCAAAGTCAATGGGATTTTTTAATGAGTTTTTGTTTTGATGCCTGAAATAAGACACACAAGCATCAGTAAATTTACGTGTCTTAAAATTTACAAGGCTAAATGATTCTACAGAGGTTGTCGACATTGTTGAATGTTACATTCAACCCCAGCACGCTAAACACAGGGACTTATCTACTCACTAGTCCACATTTACAGCCTCGTTGTGTTTATACTCGCACTCTCGCAAACTATTCACACAAACTTTACAACTTTTAGATTTTAATTACAAGATTTAATCAAGTTGGTAGTTTAGTGGTGGTGACAATGAAGTCATGCAACTGTAATGTAGTTAGTTTATAGCCTAACATTAGCTTTTTACTTCTGGTGATCGCATTTACGCTTTAGAAATCATAAAAGTTAATTTGTGAAGATTATCTTGCTGAACAAAACGTGAGAAAAATTTTGTTTTTTTGCCGAAGGGACCATGATAATGCTAACTTCTGGACTAGCTGACAAAAATACTTCCCAGCAGCACTCCATGATCATTTAATTTGGTTAATATATCTCACAAGACCACACATTTCACACATTTTCATAACATATTTAACAAAAATTGACATTATGGTACTTTACAAGCTTGAAGGTTTATTTTTGAGCTTGGAAATACTAATTTGATGGTCCAGGTTTTTCTGGAGCTTCAACTGAATCACATGGCCCAGTTGTCATACAGATGATAGGGATGAAGTCTACTAAGCTGTTAAATGATCCATTTCCATGAGCAAACTCCATCCATTGACGAAGACTGTAATGTGGTAGAAAAACTGCAAGAAAAGTTATCAGTGAACCTTGAGGTGGGATTGTTTAGTAAATTTTATCTTAGATAAGTTGATGCATTTTTTTGGAGTTAATACTAAGATATGCATTTAGCTGAATTGATCCAGAAATAAACACTCTTAAGCTGTAGCTGTAGTTTGCTCCTTCATGGAGAGCAGCTGGGCTCAGCTTAGATACATGTCAGTTACAATGGATTGCAATGGTGACACATGTTTAGACTGCAGAAAAAAATGACCATATCTTCCATAGAGACTTTTAGAAACCCCTCCAGAGACACAAACCACTTAATTCCTGTACGTTCCAAACAATCATTGTTTCATTGGATAAATACACTGCCTCATACTGAGTATGTTGATGGACACCAGAGATGTGGATTACGCAACAGAAGTTTCTATGGGCCCTTTGATATCTTTTTGCCAGCATGAAAACTATAATAATTTGAGCCACATTTCAAGTGTTTGGGGGATATGTCCTATTCAGTTACTCAAAAGACAGATTTTCCCTTAAAAGGTTAGGTTTTGGTAAGGGTAGCTAAGGAAAGAAGTTCCTCAGGGATCAGGCTTGGTCAGGGTCATCTCTTTAAACATATGAATGCACAATCTGTAGGCAAGAGTTTGACATCGGAAGTGTTATGTTTTCTGTTTGTTGTCAGAGTAGCGTTGACCAATCATGTTTGAGTGGGCTTTGGTTGCGTGCAGGCAAACAGTCCATGTGGAGAGCCAAAGAGGCAGAACGTATTGGCCAAAATGCAATCTTGCATTTCATCTGACGACAACTTAGCTTTTTATTATCTTTTGTAAAAAGTCTATCTAAATTTGCTGAAATATGTCTTTGTCATCATTCTCCTCATCAAGTTACTAATCAAACGGCAGAAGAAGTCTTGGCCTCAAAATATAAGTGAGACTTTTTACATGTGGTATATGTCTTGTTTTATATGTATATTTTGTTGTGTGTGGACTCCAGGAAGAGTAGCTGCTACAGTTGCAGCTAATGGGGAAAAGGATGTAAAGCAAACACTTTCTGCAATAATATGTTCTCCATTTGATCCCCAGAAAGATTGCTGCGACTGATCATGAGCCGACAGATGCTCGCAAGTCCTTTCCCTGCTTTGATGAACCCAACAAGAAGGCAACCTACAAAATCTCCATAACTCATGATGCTAGCTATGGAGCTCTGTCCAACATGCCACTAGAGGTAGGACTCAAGTCAGCTAAACACTAATCACTAAACATCAACATTTTGCTTTTTCAATTTAAATGCTAAGAAAGAAAAAAAGAAAGAAAGAAAGCCAAGAAATATAGTCACCAGACTCCCTGGTTAGTCCAGAATTGTCCCAGATTCAAGCTGTGTGTCCCAAGTCTGGACAATCATCAACAAATGTCCTGGCTTTCAACATTCACTAGCAAATTGTAACTTTTTCAGCCCTTACATATTATGTTCTCCCCTTCTCATTATTAACTAACCCAATATAAAAACATAAACAATGCAAACATAAAAAATGCACCATGCATCTGAATTCACTAATTTGTCTTTATATGTAAAGTTTACCAAGAAAGTCAAATCATAAAATGTCTTACTCAGTATGAATATAGCATGTATATAGTTACATTAAAGGTTAGAGGTTTTGGGCATGCAAAAGTGAAAGGTGATCAGTCATTACTATTAATGGAGTTGTTGCCACTATTGTTGCTGTCCACCTTTGTCTCTGTCTCTGTCCTTCTGTCTTTACCTCTCTCTCTCTCTCTCTCTCTCTCTCTCTCTCTCTCCCTCTCCCTCTCCTTCTCTCTCTCTCTCTCTCTCACCCCAACTGGTCGAGGCAGATGGCCACCCACCTAGAGCCGGGGTTTGAAAAGTGTCCTGAGATTACTTTTGTTATGAATTGGCTCTATGCAAATACAATGGAATGGAATTGAATTAAAATAAATGTGGCTAGCAACTGGCCAACCTAAGTGCCACCCCATTATTCTTCCCTCTTCCACACCACATTGTCTTTCAGAGGCTGTAACAGGCTAATATACTTTTATCATTGAAAATGTAAAAACTGGCGTGGCCATTTTCACAGGGATCCCTTGACCTCTGAACCCAAAGATCTCTGAATGAAAATAGGTTATATGGGTACAAGTCTCCCCTTTGCAGACAGCCCACTTTATGCTAATCCCATGCAGATTTTGGGTATGTGAATGTGAATGTGTATGTGAATAAGATCCCTAAACAGTGTTGGAATTGCATAAATTGGGAATAACTGGAAAGCTAAGACACATTCTTCATGCCACCCCTGCATAAATCAGTGCCCCTCTTGTGCCATCCCAGTCAGAAAAGTCTGGAAACGCCCCTGCTTGCCAGTAAAATTGTTTACAATCCTGTTGGACTGGAGAATGGTTACTGTAGGTGGAAAGAGCATCATTCCTCAAACTTTCCCATGGTCGAGGGAAAAAAACAAAAACAAAGAAAGAGGAAGCCAGACTTAGAGTGAACACTTTGAATACTAAAAGCAGATGAATCCATCTTGTGCCTCTGTTTGTGGGCCAGGGGATCCACCCAGCTCCATAGTCTGAGTGACATCCACATTAACCTATTTGACTTTTCCTCTGCCTTTCCAGGGCACCAAACAACTGCCTGGTAATAAAGTGAAGTCCTCCTTCCAGAGGTCCATTCCAATGAGCACCTATTTGGTATGTTTTGCTGTGCACCAGTTTGAGTATGTGGAAAGAACTTCTGCCCGAGGAATTCCTGTGAGTTTACCATCATGAATCATTATTGACATACAACAAGTATTGATGAAAAAATCTTAAGTGAATTTATACTTATATTTATGTCAGTCACATACTTACAATACTTGTGTTTTGTCCTTCTCCACCTTTACAGTTGAGAATCTATGCCCAGCCAAGTCAGCTAGGAACCGCAATATACGCAGCCAACACAACCAAGGTCATCTTTGACTACTTTGAGGATTATTTCAACATGACATACTCCATCAAAAAACTGGGTATGTTTAGACAAACTCTTACATAAAATAAAAACATTTTGTTTTGTGATCCTATTATTTGATACTCATATGTCCCCACCGGCACCCACCTACAGTCAAAACAGCCAGGTTGTCAGAACACCACCCCAGAACTGCTATAATTTGATATTATTTGCAGCCGCACCTTAGTACATGCAATAGACTACAACAGTAACATTAACATTTTTTACATGCGGGGCGGCTGTGGCTCAGAGGTAGAGCGGGCTGCCACTAATCGGAAGGCTGGCTGTTCAATCCCTGGCTCCTCTCGCTGCATGTCAAAGTCTCTTTGAGTAAGACACTAAACCCCAAGAATTGCTTGGATGAGTGTGTGTGAATGATTAGTTTGCGTTCTGGTGAGCAGTTGTCACCTTGCATGGCAGCCACTGCCTTCAGTGTATGAATGTGTGTGAAGTGGTGAGTGTGGCATGTACTGTACAGCGCATTAGAAAGACTAGAAAGGCGCTATAAAAGTACAGTCAATTTACCATTACACAACACTACCACATTACCTTTGCAGTGAGTGGGGTGTCTGGCTACTATTCAAGTCCTTCTGTAAGTTCCTGACCACTTATGAAGCTAGAACAATGAAAATAAAATTTGGCATTGAAAACTAAACCTGAACTGATGAAAGGAAAGATTGACATTCAAACTCTTGTATTGAACAAAAAGTTCTATGGGCACTGAGAACTGAAAGTTTCACTAAAAAACACAGACATGATAAAATATGTAATTTTATTTTTAACTTTTTAAGAACTTTCTAATGCGTTTTTCAATGACAATCTTCTGTGCCTATAAATATGTGAAAAAACATGAAAACATGAAACATGCTGTCAATAACCAATTGAGGAAGGGAAAATGGTGAGCACTAACTGACACAAAAATGTGAGAATAAAGTTCAAGGTGATTCCACTGAAACCAGGAGGCTTATCAGTAGTGGTATCAGCAGTCTTTGAGTTTACTGAAAGCAACAGCAGCTGTAAGTAAGAAGTGGAAAACAATCTACCCAGGTTGGCGTCATGGAAATGACTGATGGCGACACAGTGTCTTGTGAGCACCCAGATAAACCATTAGAGGAAATAAACATGCATTTATGTGATCAGTAAACTATGTGGTAATCTACCTTAGTAGACTTTCATCTTCCTTGTGTGTCAAGTGTGGTCTAATAGTGGAGCTAAAGGAAAGATCAGGTGATCAGGTGT
>JAGRRF010012892.1:250143-268394 GCA_019097615.1 Morone chrysops
GTCGGAAGACTAGAAAGGCGCTATACAAGTACAGGTCCATTTACCATTTACCATTTACCTGTATCAAAATCAATTTGTGCTATTATTACTGAAACAAAATTCGGTGTTCTAGTAAAACAAATTATTTCAAATGAAGGCCTGATTCTCTCTGCAGGCAGAAATAGGAATAGGGAGACAAAAGGTGCCCATAGCAAATTTTTACTCCTAGCAGGTTAATTAGTCCCTGCACATTCCCTATGCTATTTCCTTTGTTTTGATCCTCATGCCAGTTGTGTTTTTCTAGTGGTTTGGGAACATTGTGACTATGGACTGGTGGGATGATCTCTGGCTTAATGAGGGCTTTGCCAGTTTCTTTGAGTACATCGGTGTGGAGAAGGCTGAGCCAGATTGGGGCATGGTGAGTTCTCCTTTAAAGACACAACAAAGATGAAATTATCAGTCCCACTGACAACAGAACAGTCCTTCTGAGGACCTTAATAGCCTAAAACCTACCTTATTTCCTCCTGTGGTGTACAGCGAGACATCATGATCATCAGCGATGTGCTTCCTGTCATGGTGGACGACGCTCTCCTCTCCTCTCACCCCATCATTGTGAATGTGTCGACCCCAGCAGAGATCACCTCTGTGTTTGATGCCATCTCGTACAGCAAGGTACAGCTGCTGGAAAACCTCACACAGTAAAGGTTTCAGTCTAAGGTTCAGAAAATCAGATGCTTCCCATAGGAACAATAACATACCAGACAATTTATCAAGCAACATAATATTATTTGTAATGAAAATGATCCAACTTTCTCTAGGGAGCGTCCATTCTCAGGATGCTGGAGGACTGGATGGGTAAAGACAAGTTCAGGGATGGCTGTCGAGTAAGTGTTGCAGCTCCATGACAGATATTTACCAATGGATGTAACATTTTTGATTTGAGCTTTCAAGTGTTCCAGCAGCTCATTGATTTTTTTGGTGATTGTTTTTTTTTCTTTCTGCTATTCTTCTTTCACCAGAAATATCTGAAAGACTACTACTTCAAGAACGCCAAGACAGCCAACTTCTGGGCATCACTTGCAGAAGTATGTTTTTAGGCCTGATTAATACGCAATTATTAAGGAAAAGTTTAATATTTTGCAGGAAAAAATAACTGCAGATCAGCAGATGGATATCATGTGTCATCTATGTGTGTCAAGTACGGAACCAGAGTCAGGATGTGGTTAGCCAAGCTTAGTGTAAAGACAGCGGGGCAGCTGTGGCTCAGAGGAAGAGTGGGTCGTCCACTAATCAGAAGGTTGTTTAGTTCGATCCCCAGCTCCTCCCACCACATGTTGAAGTATCCTTGAGCTACTGAACCTTGAATTGCTCCTGATGCTGTACATAGTTGTGTGAATGTGTATGAATGTATTAGTTCCTGTTCGATGGCCTTTGCCATCACTGAGTGGATGTGTGTGAAAGGGTGAATGTGGCATGTAGTGTAAAAACGCTTTGAGTGGTCAGAAGACTAGAAAGGCAAGTACAGGTCCAATTACCATTTACAGCAGTAGGGGTAAAACAAGGCAATCTCTGTCCAAAGTTCAAAAGTACATCTCTAAAGCTCACAACAAGTTCAATCTTTACACAGAGATAAAAATGCCAATTTGTGGTTTTAGGAGGAGTTATGAGCTGGAACTATCTCTTAGAAAACGGAACAGTGTATCCATCCGCTAAGTGCTTCTGTGCAGTGTCTCCAAGGATGACAGAAATGTTCTATTAACACCAGGCACAATGATACCAAATCTGGCAACCTTTACATGCCAGAAAGCTGCACTCAGTCACTGCACATTACTGTCTACAAGAAATAGTTCCAGCACATAACCCTTCCTTCAACCACAAATTGTCATTTTTATTTATTGCTTTATTTTATTCAACCTTTATTTAGCCAATATAAAGTTACAGATGGGATGTTCAGTACAGAGACAAAATGGTGCCAAAGTGTCCCTCTTACCAGATTCTGTACAGACTGAGAGGAGTGATGAGGCCCTGGAAGCATAGGTTGAGGCAACAATGTTTAAGGGTCAAGTAAGTGGATAAATAAGTGGGCAGCAGTCCAAGGATGGATTTATAAATGAAGTTATACCAGTGCAAAGTTCTGTACATGGATAAAGATGAATCTCTGTGATTTGTCTTGGAATAAAACCAAGCATGATAATGCGTGTTAATTAGTGAGCTTTGGAGGTGTTGGTATATTTTTAACTTCGGACAGAGTCAGGCCGGTCTTAATGCTAAGCTAGGCCAACTGTTCCCAAACTGGGTGTCAGGGCCACCACTAGGAGTCGCCAAAACCATCTTAATTTTAAACCGTGCTAGGAAAAACACAGAGTAGGCTTATATCTCAGCATTTGGTTCAGGAAATTTTCTGATGGAACAATGGCATCAGGGACAAGAAACATTGAAATTGTCAAAAATAAGCCTATTAAGTTTGTTAAAAATTATTTTAAAAATACACAATACGGGCGCCTGGTTAGCTCGGTGGGTAGAGCTGGCGACCCATGTACTGATGAGTCCATGAGTCCTTGCTTCAGCGGCCCACGGTTTGAATGCGACCTGCGGCCCTTTGCTGTGTGTCATCCCCTCTCTCTGCCCCCCTTTCCTGTCTGTCTTCAGCTGCCACTATCATAAAGGCAATAAAAGCCCCCCAAAATACTTACAAAATAAAATAAATAAAGCAGGAAATAATCAAAAATTCTTAAAATTCATTCAGATCACTCACTAGGAACCACTGAGCTAGGCTACTAACCACATCCTGACTCCAACTCAACACACTGAAAAAAGGTTGATATCCATCTGAAGATCTCACTGTCAGGAAGAAAACAACGAAGCACTTTTACCAAATGGTTGAAATAGCTTTAAGCTTTGTCCGTCAATCTCTGAACAATAGCCATTTCCTCCTCTCTGTGCCCAGGTGAGTAGGTTGCCGGTTGCGGAAGTAATGGATACATGGACCAAACAGATGGGTTATCCTGTGCTGGATCTAGCTGTCTCAGCTTCGAATGCAGAGCTGAGCCAAAAGCGTTTCCTCCTGGACCCTAATGCTGATGCTGGCCAGCCTCCTACACCTCTTGGGTCAGTGACACAAAGAACTGTCTACACAGGATCAGATTGTGGCATCATTAAGCATTAGGGGTTAAGTTAGGGTTAAGACTGCCAACTACTTCAACTCTTTCATGATAAAAGCATGGATGGACCATGAAGTACAGAAGTCTATAGAGTGTTTAACCCATTAATGACTAATGATTATATTCAGTATGCTAAGTTATTCATTTGACATGTTAAATATCAGATTTAAACTGAAGCACATATTATTGAAACTGAAGTTCTGAATCTAATAATTTTTATATAAATAACTTATTGTATAGTACATGATAAAGATAATCTGTTAAAAAATCTGGTTCCTTAGTTATGACCAAATCTGCAGTTCCACTAAACTCTACAGGTTAGCATATTTCACAGATTTTTTAAAGATGATAAAATGTACAGGTTTTGTATGCCAGCACATTAATAACAATTAATGTGTTTCTGTCACAGCTACAAGTGGACAATTCCCATCAAATGGCACTCTATGAATAGTGACAAGAACGAGTTGACGATTTTTGACAAGAGCAGCCCAGGTAGTATGCTCCACTCTTCAAAACATTCAAAATAATCAGAAAAATACGATCAGAACTCTGCTTTTAAGCCTTCCAGTGACGTATGTTAAACATGTCCTCACTATGAGGATGAGAAAATAGATGAGATAAAACAGATGAATAAAAAAAAAACAATGAAATTGTATATATAAATAAAAATCTGGACTTTTTTCTTAATGAAAAACTATTTATTGCAGAAATGACTTGCCTTACTTCCACACTTCCACTGACAGTGACTGTATTGATTTTCAGTGCATGTCATCACTAACTACACGCCCTCGGCGGATGGTCTGCTGAAGGTGAACAATGATCACATTGGATTCTACAGAGTCAACCATGACAACCACATGTGGAACGCCATCAGTCAACAGCTTCGGACAAACCACTTGGTAAAGCTGTCGTCTGTGATCTATGTGCACACTGCACATGTACACACTTTCTAGTTTCAAATGTAGCTGTAACTTAGTTTTTGTAGTATTTATATTATGTGTCAGAATGTTTAACTTAAGAGACTCAACTAATACTGAGATGAAAACAATATTATAGAAGCTCTGAGAGACAGATAAGAAAATAATTCTGGTGATCTAAATTGATTCTAAATTGTTTCTCTCCTGTGTTTATGACTAAAAAAAGGTTTTGCCAGGAGAATCTTTCCATACATTTTTTAGTGCTATTTAGAACGTTCTGTAGTGGTGCACGCCAGCCTCTTGTGGCTGAAATGAGTATTACAACAACAAACACTTGTCCTGGGAAAAGCTCTTTTTTCAACTGTTCTTAAGTCAGAAACACTGGAGAAATAACAATTTAGATCAGACTTAAAAATGGATCATCAGATTACTTTTTTTATAATTTGCCTCTCAGGGCTTCTTTACAATAATAAAGTATGAGAATAAAAAATCTGAATTTTAGGAGAAAACATTTCCAAAAGAAACCCTGTATTATATTGAAAAATAAGAAACACTGAAACTAATAACAAGTAACAATTTTAACCAATAAAAACTCATCTGAAATGAGCAAACCCACTCTGGAAACTCCCTGAAACCAAACAAAAAATTCATACTAATGAAAAATGCAAAACTATAATAACTCGAGGCTTGTGGCACAGAACACAGTCAGAGCAGCAAAAAAAGTTCTCAAGAGTTTTAATTGAAAGCTAGGTGTGGATTAAAAACCAACAGATCAGACTAGCAAATCCAACCAGACAGGGGACGGGCATAGAATCATCAAACCCGGAAATAGGTTTGAGGTTGAGGCAGTCAGAAACAATGAAGTCTGGACCGCTAGGGCAGATGCAAAGTAGACCACCTGGAGGAGCACTGATGGAAGTAAACCAGTAAATGGGCTAAGCGAGTAAGCCAGGAAAGTCAGGTGGTGAAAACGGTGGCGAGAATGGGCGACATATACTGTATGTTAAGGTTTGTTCTTAAAATACACATAAATGCTTTGCTGTCTATGTTCTGGCACTTCGTGGGGAGCTTTCCTAAAACCGCAGTCTTTAAAGAACTCACTGTTACTCCTCTTTCTTAAACAGGAGTTTGATGCAGCTGATCGATCAAGCTACATTGACGACGTTTTCGCTCTTGCAAGGTGAGATTTCCCCATAACACACTGCATGTCACATCACAGATTGTGCACAATGCCTGTAAACACTGTTTGATTTCACTGTTCAGAGCAGACATTATAGATTATGGCTACGCCTTCAACCTTACCATGTACCTGACAAATGAGACCGACTACATAGTCTGGGACCGCGTGGCCTCCTCTGTCGCCTATGTTCGGGACATGCTCTCAGGCGATGATGCACTCTACCCAGAGTTCCAGGTAAGAGCTAATCCATTCATGTGTTGAGCTCTCAAATTTCAAGCATAGTTTATCAATGTTATCTGCACTAACTAACAGACTACTAACTAACTGCTCTCTGTGACATTCTAAGTGATTTTTAAATAATACAATTACCTGCTTTAAGAGGAAACATTAGTTTTGGATTAATCCAGTAGATGATTTGAGGGGAAATGCCATCCCCCTTGTTAGCAAAATTACAAAAAGCCTCCCCCTTGTTAACTTGCCACCCCCCGACCATCCCTTAGTATCGGAGAGAGTACAGGGGCAGATGGGTTATACACAAATCTGGGAAAGTACCTGAAGTATGGTAAAGTATGCGCGGGTTTGAATGTAAGCTGTCCTAAGAAGTGTACAATGTTCTACTTTTCCCTTTACTTGTATATACTTATGTAATGTTACTTTTAAAATGATGTCAAGGAAATGAGGAAGAAGCTGCGCAGTTATCAGCTGCTTCAACAGCAGTGCAAACTTCAACTTTGGAAAAAATGTGAAACACACAAGCCTTTACTTTCCGCATCTCCAGATTTGTGTATTAGTTAAATATAGTATACAGTCTAGTCTGCCTGACTTATTGATCCTTTATCTGACTGAGGTTTGTGCATGTTAAAATCCATGGCCCCAACCATGGCTCTGAACTATAAGTAGCCTAACTGTGCTGTGCAGCAGATGGATTTGTAATGCGTCCTGCCCTCGTCTTGGATTTATAATATTCTCTAAACTACATACTATAAATACTCAATTCTATACTATATTGTAGCATATGGAGCTGAAGGGATGATGTATTTTTGTAGGTCAGTCCAGAAGTTAGCATCACCCTGCTCCTTTGACAAAAAGCCAACGATTTGTCTATAAGATTTTAAACTGTTGCAAAAAATAAGCCCTGTGGCAGGTTGTTTAACTTTGAAGTCCTTGCCCAAGTTTTGTGTTAATCGGACAGACCTGTGTGGAGATATGACATCACTTCCTGTTTTGAACTCACCCTACAGGAAGTTTTTCAAATGATCAAAATTCTTTATACAAGTTTCTATGTGCATAGTTTCGTGTATGAAAAAGACACTTATCACGATTATAAAGCCACCTACTGGAGTGCATGTGTAATTTTCATACATCTTATGGTGTAGGATGTGGTACCACTTTTACCAATGGAAGAATAAAAATTAAAATATGAGCGATTTCAATAGGGTTCCCAGCACCGCGGGTCCCTAATCGACCCCTCATCATTTTGCCAAGAAACTGCTGAACCATCATATTTATGAAAAACCCATTAGCTATACATACACATTGTGCATTATTGTGCAATGTACAACAGAAACCTCATGTCTTGTTCCTTTACAGAGACGACGTTGGTAAGTGAGATCCTGAATAGTTCCCCGGTGTTAATTAAGAACCATGTTTTTCTGTCTTTTCTCTAGAAACTGTTTCAAAACCATGTTCAAGCAATCTCAGCACAACTTGGATGGAATGATGAAGGGACACAAACACAGAGGTACAGCTGGAACAGTGTATAATTATACAAATAACACTGTCCATTAGCGTTTCACATTTCAGAAAACACCTTTCCCTGGTCTACTTTACAATGGACAGTCAGTAAACCTGATAACACTAACAAAATTACTCCTGCTGCAGTAGGTCATTTTCATAAAAACATCTGCCTGATTTTTTCACAGATTATCTGTCTCATATATTACTATCAGGATATAGTGAAAGTTTAAGCAAATATGACTGTATATGACTGTATTTATAAACGTTACCTACTGCAGCTTGAAAGTAAATTTGTGCTCTTCTTTTCTGCTAGCCCTTGCACTAATTTACTGACCATTGTGTAGTTGGTGATCCTGTTCGGTCCTGTTTGGCAGGTTACTGAGGGAGACTGTGCTCAGCATCGCTTGTCAGATGGGAAACCAGGAGGCTCTGTATGAAGCTTCTCGCATTTTTGACCAGTGGATCGCTGGAAGGTATCACCAATCCAGTGAATAATCTGTGGTCATCTTTTTTTACAGCCAAACAATAAAGTATTCTAAAGTAACAAACCTACATGTTAATGTTGGTATAACCAGCAGAGTAGACATCAAGATGTAGTTTCAGAATTAAGTTTTTCATCTCTGGCAACCTGACATTAAAATGTTTCAACCTTTTGACCTGCAGCACCGTAGCAGTGAACCTGAGGCTGCTGGTCTATCGATACGGCATGAAGAACTTAGGCACAGAAGAAAAGTGGAACATAATGTTCCAGAGGTACAAAGACTCTTCTTTGGCTCAAGAGAAGGACAAGCTGCTGTATGGACTAGCATCTGTGGAGAATGTGACCCTCCTCTACAAGTAATTAAAACATATCTTCACAGAATGTGATAGACAAGCAAAAGCTGTATCAGTTTGGATCACAGACTGGTTTCAATTGACTTTTGGTTTCCCACAAGACTCATGGTCTCCTGGGTGAACCTCCAGTGTTTGTTTCACCCATCCATCCACCACAACCTCCATATGTCAACTTCACCGCTGTCTTCGATCTGTTCAACAGGCTTCTGGAGGCTACTAAAGATGAGAGTGTGGTGAGGAGTCAGGATCTGTTCACTGTGGTGCGATACGTGTCCTACAACCCTCTGGGGCAGAGCATGGCCTGGGACTGGACCACTCTCAACTGGGACTACCTGGTCAACAGGTCAGTGTAACAGAGTTTATGACCCGACAAACAGAAGGGTCAACAACCATTGCTGACAGTAACGGGCTTAAAAGGTTTATGGAATAAGCAAGCATACCGCCAGAATAAACTGAATTTTAAAGCTTTTTATTATTCTTTTTCCCACTTAGGGGCAGCAGAATGAGCAGTAAACACAACCCAACACATTTACATATTATTCAGAGGCGTCTTGGTCTGCAAAATATCTTAACTTTGACTCATGTTCCAAGGTACTTCTGAAAGGCAGAGAAATGTTGAATGAATCAGCAAATTCTTGCCAAAGGTACATTTTAAGCCCCATTTGGGTGGATTAACATTACAGTGGATGGTGGGGAAGAAAATATTCACCAGGCTACTTGCTAATTTAACATTCTGCACACCATTTTAACCTGTGTGTGATTGACATGGACTTTCAATACTGAAATCATTCAGTGTGACTTACACTTCCTGAGTATATCCTTATCTCTGATGCCCATGGCAAATAAAAATCCATAAATTGGGTGGCAGATATATATTCTGTTTTAATCACATATATGGATGGAGACTGTAACACACAAACTACTTAAAGTACACATGGCCTATCATTTGTTGTTGAAAATCCTGATATTGATTTGGAGACAGAGCTAGTCTTTGACTGGACGTTGACTTTGATCTTACTAGCATAACGTTAGCTTTCTGGCTCGTAGCTGAGCCAAAGGGTTCTATGAGGATTCTCCCATTGCCAAGCCATATCTATGGTTCATCCTATTTACTGGTATAGTGAACGTTTCCATTGCATAAAAACCTTATGGGATGGAAATGAGTTACGGCTTTCTGTGTGTCAAATGGTTCTGGCCATCATCCATTAGCTAACTCGTGATAATGGACACCTTGTTTTTCTATCCCTTATAGGCTATATAACATATAATTAAAACATAAAAATAAATACAAATTTGTGCTTAACTGGCTCTTATAATTAATGTATACAGTTATTATGGGAAAGTGCCTCTTCACACATCCAGCAAACACACAGCAACATTAGCATTAATTCTGGAGTCATGTTTGTGTCCACCTGATGAATATAAGTCAGCATTCATTCTCCTTTGAGCTCATACAGCAATCACAAAAATGACTTTATATTGTTGTACAATCCCTCTAGGGTGTGTTTAGTGGATAATTACTGACAGTAACGTGTATGCCACCGCCACATGTGATAATGTATCTGCAAATAAAGATCAAGGTTGTTTAGGAACTAAAACAACACAACTCTTTCAACATAAGCTCGAATAAGGAAGTAATTGTTGATAAGAAAGGACAAAAGGCAGTCTTTGTTCAATACAGTTCTTCTGTCATCCTTCTCATCTAAAGTTGTCTTTGTGTAAAGTAGCTTTACACACATACAATACATTTGAATTTTTTCACCTACAGTCAAATGTCGCTTTGACAGGTACACCATCAATGACAGGAATCTTGGTCGCCTGTTGAACCGAATCACCACCACCTACAACACAGAGCTCCAGCTGTGGAAGGTTAGCACTGCGACTTCTTCAACAAATACCAGTGCACAGTTATAATTATTTGTTAGACTATATTCAAATTACACCAGAGTTCTGCACCAGGTAAGGTACCCACGGATCCCATCCGGGTATCCTGCAAAAATGTTGTGTAACAGGTAAAAAAAAATATTTATATGAATTCAAGGCCTAATCAGAAATCAACTAAATGCAAGGCGGGCAGTGGGTGAGGTTTTTTGGGTGAAATCAGAAATGAAAATGACTATTTTAGCATCTTAATTCGCTAATTATTATCAAGTCTCATCCGCCACCAGGGTTTTCTTTTTTTGTAAAAGCCGCAAGCTTGCGCATCCTTTCTGGGTTTTCCAAACTGGACCCATGCAGGACTCTGCATTACTTCACCGCCAATAAAATTCTAACTTGTAATTAAATCGTGTTATTAAAATCTACAGGTTGAAAAGTTGGATAGAATAGTTTGCAAGAGCGTAAGTATAAACACAAGGCTGTAAAGGTGGACTAGTGGGTAGTATTCGACGTGCTGACGTCCCTGATGTCCCTTGTTGGCAACCGCCTTCCATAAAAAAATTCCAGATTCACAGGTGGGGTATTTTCTGACGTAGAAGAAAAAGTGAAAATCTTTTAAGCTAAGTTAAGACAGACCTTATTTCAGACACACACACACAAAAAAAACATTCAAAACACCCATTAAAGATGGAGGGAACTGGAAGTGCTAAATCGCTAACTGGGATTAACTGTTTGTGTTCTGACTTCTTACATAAATACATTTTATCCGTGCTGGTTTTGTAGATGGAGCATTTCTTCAGTCAAACACCGGATGCTGGTGCTGGGGAGATCCCCCGGCAGCAGGCGCTGGAGACAGTGAGGAACAACATCGAATGGATCCGGAGGAATAACGAAGAGATCAAACAGTGGCTGGGTAACAATGTCCCTTAAAACCAGCATCACTGCGACACATTGCAGGAATACAGGCAGAACCAGAACATCCACAGTCCCATAGACACTGTACATTTGGCCTTTTTCCCTATCAGCGCTACAGATTGCGGTTGGGTTAGGGCCAAAGCAGGGGGCTGCTGATCTGAATCAACAGTGGAAAAGAGAAAATCAAAACAAATGCCCACATTCTCAGAATGCTAATAACCTGATCTTCTGAGTGAAAGCCCCATTTTGCCAATTAATCCACAAAAGTCTGTATCGTGTTGTTTGGGGCTTTAAAAAGTATCCAAATCAGTAATGTAGAAATTTTCTAGCACTGCCTGGAATTAATGAACACAATAAGACAATTAGACATGGGTTATAAACGAATAGAGTTCCTCTCCAACACGTTCTCACTACCGAATCTTCAAATACTGCTGCTGTCAGTGGGCCTCCGCTTCAAAATATGACGCTGTACAGTAGGTATCCCTCTGGCGTCATTTCTGGACACGCCCGCATCACACTCAGGTAGTATAAAGAGCTTGGAGGAGGTGAGGTTGATGGTGGACGCTCCAGCAAGGACCAAGCCAGCTCTACCAAGCGAGCCACCAGGGTGCCCAGTGTAACTTTTTTCCTAATCCTAAGTAGTTTTTGTGTCTAAAACTAACCAAACTACTAAATGACATAAGAGTGGCACCCACAGCGAAGTTGAGGGCCTGTGGCGGTATTTGGCGAGTCTGGAATGAGGATGTGTCTATTTAATGCAAATGAACTCGAATAAGGAAGTAATTGTTGATAAGAAAGGACAAAAGGCAGTCTTTGTTCAATATAGTTCTTCTGCCATCCTTCTCATCTAAAGTTGTCTTTGTGTAAAGTAGCTTTACACACATACAATACATTTACATTTTTTAACTCTAAAAGTTATTCATGTATATTATATTATGTTATGTGTGTATATTTATATACATATACACTCCACTGTGACCTTGCAGTTCAACCTCGCCATTGTTATCTATCATGCAGGTAGAAAAGCATCAGCTGCCCATTTTTCTTTCTTGATTGTTCTCCTTGTACTGTAAACATTTTTATTACAAATTATTCAATATATATATTTGTAAGATTTAACTTATAAAGGGAATCTGAATTATTTTGTTTTCAACAAGTCACAAATGCAAATGAATTCGAATTAAAATGTCTTTGAATCTTCATGAGCACAGTGGCTTCTGTCATTACGTCTGTGTGTATTATTATATATTATATTATGCATTTTTCCTAATTGTACCTACTTTCCTTGATTGCTCTTGGTGTGCAGCACACAAAAGAAGTACTCTCTGTGTGTGGCGTGAGCTGCTACACCAGAAGTTATATATAATATTATTATAACTTTTTCAAGTTTTAACAAGGTATTTTCACAGTATCATGTTCGACAAACATGATTACTCTCCAAAGAAAGAATTCTTTTGGATGCACTATGGTCAAAATGTCAATATTGCACCCAAGATATCATATGATGTAAGTTTGCCTTGGAATTTGGGAGGCCCCCATTCATTTATGGCTGAGGACCTGTGTTGTTAATGTATTTTCAGCAGTTGAGTTACATAAATTCCCCCCTGTACAGTGGTCATGAATGGGGGAAATATATTACCTGCTGTAAAGCATGGAGCAAGGAGTGATGGATGTTTGTCTTCTTGTTTTCCATTTTAGTTTCTTTCTTGCACAGAATATGATTCAGTTGAAGAATGCAATCCATACACTACACATTTTCATTGTCAGTTTGTTATTGATATTACTGGCACACAAATAAAGACTACAACAGCACAGCAAGTGGAATTTACACAGTAAACACCACAGTGCATTAGGATATTCAACAGAACAATGGCTACAATAGAAAGAATTTCATCCTAGCAATCTCCTATACATGCTTTTAATGCCAGCGTTTAGTAATACAATGAGATACTATAATTTCATCTCACTGGGTGAGAGGTTGTTGGGAGGTTGTCATGGGAACCTGGGTGTTGATGGTGATTCGCTGCCTAGTTTGACATCGGATCATCCCTATGATGGCTCTTCTGAACCTGCAGGAAACGACATTTATGTGTATGTGTTATTTAAATGTTGTAGTGAATGGTGTGTTCAAATAAAGTACTGCATTCAAACATTAAAATACCCCACTCAACACTCACTTTTTGTTGGCAACAACATAAATGCAGGGGTTGTAAAAGGTGGAGGACTTGGCAAAAAGTGGAGCAATGATAGCCATGGAAGCAGGGATGGTCTTAGGGTCGCCAAACGAAGCCCAGAGACACACCATGGAGTACGGTGACCAGGCCACCAGGAACATGACAATCATCACTATGGACATCTGCCGGCCACAAACACAGTAACACAGCTTTCATATTATATGGACAGAATATTTGTATAGAGAGAATTAAATTAAGGAGACAAACATTAAGGTGAAATAGATGCATGCTAAAACTGCCAAAAACCATGAGGAAAAGGCTTTTTATTTCCACATTAAAAGGTCCAGCGTGTAACATTTCGGAGGATCTATTGGCAGAAATGGAATATAATATCCATAGGTATGTTTTCATTAGTGTATAATAACTTGAAAATCATTGAGTTTTTGTAGCTTTAAGGAGGTACTCAACACACCTTCGGCTGTTTTAAATCCCCCTGAACCCTTTTAGTCTACTGCTGACAGAGTCTACCATTTAGGACTACTTCGCATTATGTGTAAGTATTAATGCCATATAATCAGATGCCCACCTCGCCAGGAGCTAGCTTTTGCTTACCCTCTACTTAGTATTTTCCAAATTTTTGTGCAGGTGTTCAGACTTGCAATCTTCACCATGCAATCCTCCCACAAACACACACACACACACACACACACACACACCAGACAGTTAGCCTCTCTGATCCACCAGCTAAGCTACAACACAGCTACTAGCTTAGCTACAAACAGGTACCACACATAACATTTTACAAACAGCCATGAATGTACTTCTAGTGACTGGAAGAAAATGGTAGGAAGCACACTAACTTGACTAATAGTCAATTGGACATCTTTGTCTAATCATTAAATTGATGGCCTACCCCAAAGCTTAACAAAATCAATGACAGCAGAGTAGAAGAAAGAAGAGTGAGGCTGAAAATGTCTCAGTGTGGCTCAGTTTTCACCTTGGTGACATCCATCTGATCTGACCAGTCGATGTTGATGCTGTCCAAGCAGTTGCGTGATTTGTATCGCTTCACAGTGGCGGACACATTGTAGTAGCAGTAAAACATGACAGACAGAGGCACCACAAAGTTCACAGCAATCACTGCCATAGTGTAAGAGATGAAGGAGCTGTGGAGAAAAAGCAGAGTTAGTTATAGTGCCTGCTCAGGCAAAGATATACTGGGTTATGTTTTATCTTATATAAAGATATGGGTGTAAGAAGATTCTGAAAAATATTGTATCGCGATATTTGGTTCTGTGATATTGTATCAATTCAGGTCCAGGTGAAACGGTAATCAGCTTCAGCATATTTACGTATTTCCTGTAAAAACAGCCTGGTAGGGAGGGACTTGTCGTGGTAGCCAATAGCGCTGTAACTGGGAGCTCCCAGTGGACAGCACATCCAGACCGGGACGGACAACAGGGAATAAAGTAATAAATGGAGGGAGTTAAGAATATAGCTGTCCAGTCTGTTGATAACTCACGCATCATTCTGTCTCCAATTGATGGTGCATGTAGCTCCAGTGGGGTCAGGGGCATAACCAGCCCAGCCCACTACAGGCATAGTGGACCAGAACACAGCATTCAGCCATGCTGCCAGAATAAGAAGGTTGTATGAGCGCACCGTCATTTTCTGCCCTGGAGAGACATGTACATATATTTATAATAAAGGTCAGGAAAGTCAGTGAACTTTTTATCATGTGTGGAGACATTGGTTTCATTCCAATATATTCTTGTTAGGTTAATTGCATACAATACATGACCAGAAAAAAAATCATTAACATGACAGAAAGGATCATTACGCTACCCAAAAAAGGTTTTACTCAGAGGTGGAAAGTAACTAATTACATTTACTCAAGCACTTCACTTCAGTGCACTTTGGAAGTATTTGTATTTAATTTGTATACTTCCAGTCTGTGCTACTTTATTTCCTTAGATTTCATAGAAAAAACACTGTACCACTATCACTTCAATTATCTGAAAAAGATAAAGATTTTACATATAAATCATGATCAGTTTATGAAATACAATTCATTGTTATAAATTACCAAACAGTATATACAGTAAAGTAGTAAAACTAGCTCCACCTCAGTAATATACCACATTAAAATGCTGC
The DNA here is from genome assembly GCA_019097615.1 of Morone chrysops. Classification (NCBI taxonomy): domain Eukaryota; kingdom Metazoa; phylum Chordata; class Actinopteri; family Moronidae; genus Morone; species Morone chrysops. The sequence goes on from JAGRRF010012892.1 coordinate 265,073, forward strand.
TTATATGTTAATGCATTAACAAGTAAAGATTTATTATATAATATTATGAAACAAATCTTCTCGTTTATGTAAGTCATATAGAGGCATCAGTATTTAATGGAAACTATTGCATTACCAGTTAAAAGTCCTTGTAATAGGTTAAAAGTGGCAATTGTATACTTTAGTCAGTTTAGTTCTACATGCATGCATAGCTTTTTTCTGTATCAGTGAGTTTATATAAAAATGTTTATGGTATGTCGATCTTAAGAAAGTGGAAATTATGTGTATGAAGATCAGGAGAGCAGTAAATAGATACCTATGTCTGGTCTGCAGATGGTTAGGTAGCGGTCGATGGCCACCACGGTCAGCAGGCCAATACTGGCCATGCCAAAGAAAATGTTGAGAGCTGCATAGATCTGGAGACAAAGGCACAGAAATGTAAACTTTTTTAGCAGAAGATTTTACTGTAATGATAATAGTTCTCGATGTTGCCTTGAGCTTCTGTAGTTAAAACTAGTTGCACATGTGAGACACATAAAGTTAGTAAAACAAAACAAAACTGAATGTTTGGTTTACAACTTTTATTTAGCACTTCATTGGTTTGTGGTTAGGGTTTGGGTTAGGGTTAGGGTAAGGTCGTGAGACCTTCTTGATTTTTATGCGTGTAAGAAAACATATACACAGTAGGCCTATATCTCAGCATTTGGTTCACTTCTGTGAAGAAATGTAAGTGTAAAGTAAATTATCATGTAATACAACAATTTGTTAAAAAAGAGCTAGTAAGTTCATATGATTGTTTATAAACGATAGAAAATCTGATAATTGTATAGAAAAACGGGGTCCATTAAGGAAAAAGGTTAAGAATATGACCATATAACACAAATAGGGTGTTTTTCACAAATCAAACATAATAGTTAGGTGACTGTATAGGAAACCTCCACTGCCTAGTTAAAACATTTGGTTCTGAGTTTCCCCCTGATCACTGTACTGTAGATTAATGTCACATGGCTCAGTATAACTGTGCAGTAATAAGCACTGAGAAGAAAACCCATAATCTGCATAAGAATCCAACATGCAGCCTGCTGCAGCACATGAACAAGCGTCAGCGTCATACTGGTTCAGTCTCATGGCCAGCTCAGAATCTGTTACGTTAGTTAGAGTGACATTTTCAGCAGTTTTAGAAAACATGGAGAACTACAGGGCTGGTGTAACTCTTGACTGGGTCTCATTAATAATTGTCTAAACCAGAGCATGAACCGAACCGTGACTTTTGTATACTGTTTGTACCTTTGCACTGTTCAGTGCATAACGACATAGGACTGGTCCTTTTGAGCATCCAGATAATGAATACTTAATTGTCAAATCCAAAACAAAAAACAAATATAAAATAAAGATGCACTGCCCCTTATCTCAACATTAAATTTGGGGTCATTTAAATGATTTCACAATATAGATTGTGACAGGTTTTTCTGTCAGTGAAATAACATACATATGAAAGCGCTTACATACCACCCACCTGACAACCTGTGTAACCAAATTTCCAGCTACCATGGATGTCCGAGGCAGCTGACAAGGGATAGCCAATACCAGCCACTCCGATGTCAGTGAAAGCCAGGTTGATTATGATGAAGTTGGTGGCGGTACGGAGCTCCTTAAACTTCACAAACATCAGCAGCACCACAATGTTGCTCGCTAAACTAATGACACCTGGAGGTAAGACATGAAGCAGTGTCACAGTGTGGTAGGTAAAAGTCAAACCATTAACCCTTTATTGATTCTAACAGGGGTAAAGAAAAGACAAATGCTTAAAGCTGCATTTCCTCTGATGGCTCAGAGAAAGAGACTGTATTCAGTTTAAATGCAAAGACTATAACTATCATCCACAAGAGGTGACAGTCTCAATATAAGAACTATTTACAGATGGAGGTTTCAAAACAATTTTCAAAATAAAATACTACATGCAGATTCTGGATCAAATTTCACACTACATCAGCATTGTGGCACCAGTCCAGAAGTCAGTCAGTCAGAGGAGATTTGAAGCAGAAAAACACACAGTTTTGTAATCCTTTATGATATAAATAAATAACCCTAACCAAAACAACCAATGACTCCAACCACTACTGGACAATCAGAATAGGGCGGGTCATGACTTGGATACCCATTTCAGACAAGTATTCCCTCAGCCCTTCTTATTTTCTGCACTGTATTATAATAATTGCTGAGACAGAGACACCATTAATGTCATTAGTCCCACTGTACTTTTCCTTCTATGATTAGTCCACAGTGAAAACCTCTGTGAATCTGAATTATTTTTGGCAATGTAAACAAACAAGTTCTGTGATGGGCTCCGTAGAGTTATTCAGAAAGCAAAATGATCAGTGGAAAAAGCAACTGGTAAAGCTCATCTAAAAACATGTCAGTTTTGTTATTTCTCTTTTTATCATTTTTAATTTTTTTCTTTGTGGTTATAATCATTATTCAATCTTATTCAATTTTTTAATTGTTTTTCTTCTTGCTTTTTTGTGTTATTCTGTATGGCTGTCTGGGATGGGGGATATTGTGTGTTGTGCTGTTCTTTGTCTCTCAAACCAAAAATAAGTCAGTCAAAAATATGAAGAAGCCTTTATTGTTTTGGCTTCCGAAGGGGGTCATGATAGAAAAGCTTTTGGAACCGGTGCAGGGACGTTTTTAGACTGACTCAGAGGAACAAATCAAACCGAAACCCATGGCTAACATCTTTTCTAATGCTGCTTTAGATTTCACCTTTTCAATAAAGTTGCCATGAAAGAAATGCAAAATGATGGCTTCAGAAACAAATGGAATTAAAGCTGCAAGCAGCGTTGGACGGGACCTCGCCCTCCACGCAACTCGGGGCGTGCTGAGGACACGTCACGTGCCGTCGTTACACGTGCGGACCACAACATGAAAATTCCACGTAAATCAGCTCAGAATCTCTGCGCAGCGCTTACTTCCTGTTGCCAGAAGTTGGCGCTATCACTATGTCTGGATATTGTCATGTAGACGTGTTCAGGGCGGAACTCTTATGAAACGTGTGAAGTTTCCTTGAGATTGGACCATGTACACTGAAGATGTGAGGACGTGTTCAGGGTACTGAAGATATGATTACTAAGTGTTTTATGGACAATCGGCGGAATTCAACATGTCCTCACGGTGAGGCAGTTAAACGTACAGTCACCAATAGCACAGCTTTTGATCACCAATGTGTCTAAATTGCAGTGATCGAATTTGAAGTCAATCTGATAAAATCTGTAGGAGGGGTTTGTTAAAACAGAAGCCCATAAATGCCAAAAATGGCATCACAGTTTGAGATTTGATTCAACCT
>JAGRRF010012892.1:306749-320506 GCA_019097615.1 Morone chrysops
ATTCATAGGTATTAGAGGCAGAGCAGGGGCGTGGCTTCTACCCCTAAATGTTTTCTCAAAAGCAAATCACCAGCTATTATTGGTCAGCCCTAACATGTCGTGTCACCTCAGTTAGCATGCATATTAGTTACATATTGGCCCTTTATTAGTTATTATAAAGCACTTATTAATGCCTTAATCTGAATGACCATTAGGCCATTAACTAAGAGTTTTCCCTCAAATACCTCCTAATTACTGCTTATTGATAGTAAGTAAGTTGTTAAGAATGAATTCACATGAATTAGGGGGCTGCAATCAGGGTCTTTGAGGTCAATCACGGATCACTAGCAGCAGTATGCCGATATGTGTTTGCTTTGCTTTGTGGTCTTGAGCAGTGTTGTTAATGACTTTGCTGAGCGAAAGGCTCGTAGCATGAACTTCTAATGGGTGAGTACAGGTGTCTCATTGTTATGGAGTGGGAACAGGGATTTAAATTACCTGTCAAGAAAACGTGCACTTACTGTATTCTGTGGCTGTGATAACATTTGGCCACTGTGCCATTGATGATGAATGATGAAGTATTTGCACCCGAGCCAATTACAAATATATTACGCTGCTGAGTTCAACTCAAGCTGTTTGAGGAAACCAATTGCCTTCAACCATTTAAGTTTATTAACTAAAACAAAGCATGAAAGATATTTGATTTGAATAGTAACAATTTTTGGTTGCGGTAACTTTGGTAAACACATTTAAGCACGCTCAAAACAACTGAGTTGTTTTAACAATTAATTTCTGAGTTAGGTTTAATTCATGTGAATTAAGTAAACCTGAGTGACTTTAGTGACTGGAGGATTAATTTATGTTAACTTACATCTTTTATTAAGATGTGTTGTCAGGCTTTACAGTGTTAGTTCATGGCAAGCTAACTTAAAAAGATAATGCCTATAAAGAGCATCTCAAGTTTCCATGGCTGCAGGTGGATAAGGTCTCTGTTTGAATTAATTTAGTGTCCCTGTTAGAACACATTTTCTGCATAATGGAACAAAGAGGTTGTTTGAAGAAATGAAGAAATTTGAAGCGAGTCATTGCCATGGGGTATTGTTATCATGTTGCCTTATTAAACTCTTGGGAGCTTGCAATATCTGATGTGTAGTACATGCACACTGTGCACCTTTCATGCTTCACATTTTCCACATGAAATCTGGCAATGTATCAGGCAAATTGCCATGAACATTTCTGAGCACATTTATGCTGCCAAGCAGATAAACCCTTTAAATTTTCAAGTGAGAATAAAAAGCACTCTATTTGCTTGCATTTATAAAATGTTCAAGTATGCAAAGATTTAGCAAACACTGTACAGTACACTAACATCGTAGGCATCCACCACCACCATATTTTTCACAACCGTCAAATTGGGGGAGGGACACGACTAGAGACTTAACAACATCACGTCTATGTTCATGGTATGTAAACACTCAATTACAAGCTATATTTTGAAAAAGGTGGATTGTGGTGTTGTCGTCCTCTGCTGCAATGATATGTATAGGTGAACTCCAAATAACAGCAGCAGCAGTGGGTAACTGAGATTGGAGGGCTACTGAAGCCTTGATTGCCCTAGTAAAGACGACCCTTGCGGGTATAATGGCCTCAAAAGGTCATTATAGACACAGACACAGATTTCAAGCTCAGAACTGGGAGTGCAGAGAACACACACACACACACACACACACAGCAATGTTTGTATTGAAAATTAAACATGTTAAATAAATAATTAATGCCACTTTTCATGTATTACCACCTGTATTAGGACACAGGGCACTGTGCAACAAATGAAAATCGTGCCCACTGTTTTCTAATCCAATTTTCAATGCTGTATTTATTTCTAATAGAATTTTACCTTGTTTAATATACGTGGTATATAATAACTTTGGTGAGTACAACATTATCTACAAAGGTAAAACCCAGTTTCTACTAAACCGTTGGTTTTTCTTCATCAAATGTATAGCGCCTTCCGACCACTCAAAGTTCTTTTACACTGCATGCCACATTCGCCCTTTCACACACATTCATGGCAAAGCATAGAAACTAACTGACACAGCATCAGGAGCAATTTGGGGTTCAGTATCTTGCTCAAGGATACTTTGACATGCAGCAGGGAGGAGCAGCACTCTACCTCTGAGCCACAGTCTCCAAGTCTAATTTGGATACCAACATGTTGCTCTTTGTGCTTTGCCTCTTTCATTCTATCGCAGCTAAACCAGTGGCTTACTGAATTGTGCTGGTGGAAAACCCATGTTAAAGTATTATTCAATATATTTAAAAAAAGCCAAGGGTTTAAACACATCTGGAGGGGGCAGCCCTTTGTAGGGGAAACAGGGTGGAGTATGATACTAATGCAACTAGAGCCATGTATCCTCTGCTGGGACTTTGTGCCAGCACCCAGGCTATTTTTAGTCCCATTTCCACTGTGACCTCCTGCCACACGCTGTGCCTTTCTCTGAAGTAACAATCGCTCTAACGGAGCAGGGGGGGCAACTTCACTTAATGATGGTTTCATCTTCTGTTCCCAACAAAACTTCAGAGGCAGGAGAGTTAGAAAAAGATTTATTTCTTTCCCAACCTATTTCCAAGAAAAGATCTGTAGCATCGTAGTATCCAAATGTCTTACGAAAGCTCTGCTGAGGTTTGAGCAGATCCTGCAAGTTTTATTTCTTTGCTCAAAAGAGATACAAGGGGCACACACTTCTGAGCATATCAACAAAGACAATAAATAACACTATCTTTAGATTTAACCCATGCCTTGATAAGATGTTAAGCAGCTTGAACACAATGAAACATCTCTAGATGGCACACCCAACGACATCAGTGGGATGTTTTAAAAGCTTTATAACTTTGGGGAGCAACTTCTTAATGCTCGAGCATCTGCCACACTGAGAAACTGATCTTAAAAAACCCAGAACGGGAGATTAGTGACATTGTCAGGCTAGGCAAAAAAATAGCTTTAGATCTAGTATGATCTAGTGATCCAGTATGTCTGTTAATTGCTGTCCCAACCTGGTGACGGAGCAGGATTAATGTTAGAGGGTGTAGGATAGAGATGCTTCATGCTTTGAGATGATTCCAGGAGAGGGATGGATACTTTAAATTGGTGTAACATCAAAGAGCCCTACATATCAGAGGTTCTGGAGACTAAATTATGAGACATGAGGGCAGACGAGAGTGCTTACATGCAATTGGTTTTTCAAGCTTGAGGGAGGACAGGTGAAACACACTCAGGTCAACCGAATACTCCCCTCTTCCCTCCACCACTGCAGGTCCAGGCATCATCCAGCTCTACCATGCAGTTCTACGCTCGACAGTCAGTTCACTTGTCATGAGGAGTACTTCTAAGAAAATAATCCTGATGATGTCATAGTATTGTCATCAGGATAATTATTAGAGTTGGAATCGATCCCATACTGACCTAATTTACATATCGGACTGACATCACAGACCCACATACTGGTCCAGATTCAATAAAAGGCCATGACCAAACCAAATGTTGTACAATTCTACAAATTTAAATAAACAGAATCAGATACATTGGCAGATATCCAAACTCAGGTACTGGATCTGAACTGAAAACTGAATATGTGCATTACAAACGGCGTGGAGTTTGAAAGATGTGGTTATTGATGACGACTGATACCTTGGCATCTGCTGCAAAGATTGTAACAATTTTTCTCTGATCTGTCTCTATGAGTCCCCCGACTTTAAGGACATGCATTATTAAATGTGCCCTTTTAAGTCTTAGATTCTCAGACAAGTAATTATATCCCTAAAGTTAGTTATTAAAGCCTGATCAGTAGCAGATTGAAGCAATGCCAATATTAATATTTGAGAGCTGCAAATATATGGATATAAATATATAAAAACATATTACCAATATATTGACCTTCATGCTTTTTTTAAACCTAAACCCAAGTCAGGTGACTGTCTCCCATTTGCTGGTGCTTCTATACAAGGAAGGCCACACCTGTGTTGTTTGTTTAAAGCCCTGATAAAGTTTTTGAAAAGATGTTAGTTTTTTTAATTAGGTTTTTTTAATATATATCTTCCTCATTGGGGAAGCTATTTTAGGGAGAACCTGGATTATATTTTTGTTCAACCTTTTTTAAATGTCAGTAAGTCTGCTTTCAAACAAACAAATCCTGATGAATGATGGACTCATATGTCAGCAGGAAGAGGCTCACTGTCCATTTGGTAGCTTTTTCCAGAGATTTTGACCACATCTCATGGTCTTTAATAGTAAATGGAGTTGATAGTGATGTGATGTAGTTAAAAGCTTTCAAAAAAGCTAGTGAGTGGACCTTGAGTTTGTGTCTGTGTGTGTTTGTGATCACAAATAAATGCCTTTATGTGTACAACAGGAAAATAAGCACTCCACACCTACCTCCAAATGCTGGCCTCATGGTAAAGTCATGATCATCTACTTTGAGCAGGTGCTCCGTCTTCATTTTGCGAGACTTGGTCACATCAGGAGGTTTCTTTGCCAAGGAGCTATAGAGGAAGATGACATTCACTGTCAGAGGGTAGTCGACTGAAAGCAACGCACCGACAGTGGAGAACGCTGATTCAAACAGCTGTTACAACTGAGAACACGCACTGCACATTGATCATTTATGTACAACTGTTCCTTCTTTTTTCTTTTCTCAGAACATCTGCATTCCAAACATTCAAAAGTACACACAGAAAGCTCACACAGAAACCAACCATCATATCATGTAATAGAAAATGCGAATTATTTCAAAATGTTGACATTAACTGTGCATTCAAGCAAAACAGCCACCCCGACCACAGACATGCCACTCCTTGTATTTGTGTCCTTGGGTGAATAGAATGTCGTGCTGTTAAAATTGCCAGTGGTATGGATCTGTTTAGACCTCATGCTGTATTAAATCACCTCTGAGGACAGACAGATATAAGTTTTCTCTACCAGGGAGCAGAAAAACAGAGATAAATGTATCGCCCTCCCTGCCCTCATGTCCATTTAGGGATTTATATATGTTCTAATGCAGCACATGTTGTGCATCAGACATCCTCATTTTCATAGGGAAACTTTTAAACTTAAAATCTAAAACACTGGTTCCCAACCTGGTGGTCTTGACCCCTAACCTTCCAATGCAGCTGGTCTCATGAGATCATAACAGCACGATATTCTCTGAAGGCTTTTTTCATTGGAAAAGATGTTTTCGCTCTTTTCCATGGTGTTTCCTTCACGGTTTATCCAATCACCTGCCAAGTATTCTTTTGGAGAAGCCCGTCCTCTTCCAAACAGTGTCCAATGATGATTTCTGAGATAATTCTGTGTAACAAACCCTTTGGCACAGTCAGATTACCTAACCTCCACTAGAGATCACCAAAGCTTTATGGGGGGGTCACGAGGCCTTCTTCATTTTAAAGGGTGTAAGAAAACTTAAATATACAGTAGGTCTATATCTCAGCATTTTATTCATTTTTGTGCTTGGTTGAGTCAAAAAGATTGCAATCTCGCTACTAGATGTCACCAGATCCTAACGCTGGTCCTTTAAATAGTGATTCCCAACCGACACCCACTAGGAGTCTCCAAAGCATCATAGGGGGTCGTCAGTTTAATAAATTATAAAATAGGGGTCCCTTAAAACCACTGCTTTGAAACAACCAAGAGATAATTAAACAACAGCCAAGTGTCATGGAGAATATAACAACAACAAATGCGCTCCCTTAAAGAAAAAGGTTGGGAACTGCTGCTTGAGAACCAAGTATGTTTTGTGATTTGCATCTTTTCAATCTTTTCAATCTTTTCATCTTCCGTACATTCTGCATTGAGGTTTGTGTTTGACAGGAATAATTTGAAACAGATACTAGTTCAATTAATGTTTACCCAATCGGTTTTTCTGCTCTGACAGAGTTGTTGTGATTAGATTGCGCATTACTTTTTATCATAACTCTGTTTTAAACATTGACTGTATATATAATGGACAGAGCTTGCGGGTCTGAAAAGTGAAGTGTTTTATTGTCATGGCAGTGGGCAAAACGCTGAACTCGAGGCTTCAAAACGGTTCTCCACGAACCAATGGGTTACGTCACGATAGGTTTACACTTGGTTTTGAAGCATAAACCAGAACGACAAATTTCCACACCCCTACTAGCGGGACAACATGTAGTTTGTAAATGCCCTTCACGACCTTTACAAATTATACTTACAAAAATACAAAAAAAATACAAATATCCGTCTTTCATCTGACAGCACTGTGGTTAAAGTTTGGTTAGATTCAGGAACAAAATGGTGAAAAAGGCTTAAGGAAACATGGATAGTTATGTATTAATTGTGGTGGTAAAAAAACAAAAAACCCTTCAACTGTTGGTAGGATAAACGAAGCGAATAGTGTTTGTGTCTAGCCATGTCCCCCAAAAATTGTGTTTATATACTTATTTGTAACAGCAAATATGTTTCAAACGAAACTAATTCTGGCCATTCAATTTTCCATTAAAGGTCCAGTGTTTAACATTTAGGAGAATCTATTGTCAGAAATGGAATAAAATATTCATAAGTATGTTTTCATTAGTGTCTAATCACCTGAAAATACGAATCATTCTTAATGCAATGGTTGGTCTTGTGCGTAGGATTAGGTGGCATCAAGTGGATGAATACCGCTACCCTTCAAAATGTGTAGGAGATACTACGATCTCAGAACTCAAAAAAGTTTGGGATAACAAAAGGTCCTATTTAAAGACAGTGTTTGGTTTGGAAAAATGGTAGATCAGCATGCCATGTAGAAGAGGACCTGCTCCCTTTGTAGATAAAAAAGTTCATTCTAGGGGAACAAAACCATTCTTATTTTCAAGTATACACTAATGAAAATATACCTACGAATATTATATTCCATTTCTGCCAATAGATCCTCCAAAATGTTATACACTGGACCTTGAAATACAGAAAAAAACAATGTCACAGATTTTCTTTGATCCTCCTAATACTATGACAGGTCCCCAAAACCAAGCGGCAAAATAGGTTGTGAGTCATTACCCTCCACAAGGACTTATATGAGTATTTTCTACTCTGGTGCCCCCATTAGCAGGACTACATTGTTTGCCAGGGCCTCCCAAAGCAAATATGATTCCTATAAAAAAAACATACTTGGTTTATGAAGAGGAAAGCCTAGAACAGTGTGCCCTCTGAACCCCAAATTCCACCTGAAGAGCAGGTCAGTGTCAGCTTCTCCACCTTCGGAGTATGAATGTGTGGGTGATCGTACTGATTCAACTGCAGTTTTAAATTGCCTAATTTCCTTCATTCAATCATTCAGTTGATGCCTTAATTACACGTTTTTTTATTATTCCCTCCCCTTCTATCACTACTGTGCAATAAAGCCACTTCTGACCACACCTCATTCATGCAGTGACCAAAGTTCAGACTTGAACTGGTGCTTTTTACCACACAGGTAAATAACAGCATTATTTTAGGACCAAAACAATCCTGACCATTTTCAAATAAAGTTACATTTCAAACGTCCCCTGGGCGTTATACCAGTTTGATAAAACATAAATTACAACAGTTATTCCATAATACATACAAATCGTGTGATTATGGCAATTCAATTAAAAGTACTATTATATTCGATATCAGCATTTATTTCCCCTCTCTCTTCCACTTACGTGCCATGCTTTTGTGTCTCCACGGTACCGGTCCATCTCCGCACACGGTGGCCGTGCTTACGGCACTCGCCGGTAACGACCAGACATAGAAGTAAAATCAGAGGTTTGGTCATATAAGGCATCTTGACAGCACAAATCCACAGGTGAGTTCCTTGAAAGCCCCTTTCAGTCGGATCATTCCAGCAGGGCTCAGCCGGCAGCAGCGCATGGTTCTCAGCAGAGGGTGGATGATGCGTCCTCGGTCATGGCATCGGACTGACTCCCGCGCCAGGCTGCAGGAGAGGAATGCGCGAGTGTGTGTGAGATCGTATACACTGCCTGCACTTATCCTTACGAGAGAGAGAGAGTGAGGCTGAACATCTGTAGCCCTCATGCTCTCCGAGGGGGGGGAGAAATCCACACACACACACACACACACACACACTGGGATTATCTGCAGCCTGGCATGACACAACAGGAGAGGCAGATTATTCCTCCCTCATGTAAATAAAAACCTCATCATAGGAATCATGTTTCACTCAATTCAGGGGCATGGTGGAGCAGTTTAAATGCAACCCCCCTTTTCACTTAGTGCAAGGCCGGAGCAAGCATTTCTGGGGCCACAGTGCAGAATCCTTTACCATATCAGAATTGGTGCTGTGTACTATATTAGTTCCCACTTTGTATTTTATGATGGCTGCTGTTGGTTTGATTTCAAGCGCCTCTTAACAGCATGTCAGCGTCCTTGAGCAAGACATTGAAGCCCTGCACTGCATAAAATATCTGTGAGTCAATGTGTGGCATTGCAGAGCACTGCATTGTGCTCACATGATGAAGCCGATATGTATCATTTAAAAATCAGTCGATAAAATGTTGTCTTAATTTTAGCATTTTTTGCAGGTTTTCACTATTTCTGTAAAAAAGAATCAATGTATTTGTTAATAATCATTACCTAAAATCTAAACCTAACATTTTTATTATTATTGTCAGCAAATATAGTGTGTCAGTCTGTCTCTCAATACCAAGCTGCAACCACTGTGGTTGATAAATGAAGTCAACATGGAAGTAACAAAAACTGCAGTTCCTCTAACAGCCACTTGAGGCTGGCTCCAGCAGTGAGTCAATCTCCATAATAACACGTTTACAGTCTGGTACAAAAAACAGTTTTAGCCTAGCTAATTTCCCTGTTCATACAACTGTATGGCGGTGATTTTTAACATAACTAACCTGTTTAAATTATATTAAGGCTTAAAGTTATGCTTATTTTGGGACATGGCTGCTTTGTGTGACAGGTTAAAATGACAAGAATGAAACATGGCTGTTGTGTGGGTAAAGTGTGTGTGTTTCTTTAGGTCCAACAACTCCAACAGAGTGACACATCTCTCCAGTTGACTGCATTCTCCCAAGTTAAAATTTCATTTATATCTTATCCATAATTACAATACAACATATCTAGTCCTCTTGCTCTTGTGAAACATTAATCTGAACCTCAATTCTGTTCGGGTTCTGTTCTGTAAACAGTTTTCTAATTACTATAGCAACCTCTGATCAACCCAAATCAATTTCAGGCTTAAATGAACAATTTATGGTTAGCCCCACCCACTTCTGGTTAAGTTCCGCCCATTTTGAGTACAGATACAGACAATGGTGTATTTGCTCATCCCTAATAATTTAAGCTTATAAACTTAATATTTTTTAACCTTGACCTCCAGTATTATTAAGGAGCTCATGCAAATTAAGGCAGGCTACAGCTGTTATTTTAAGGTGTCAGATATATTTAACAAGCATTTAAGTAAGTAAAAGTGTCAGATTGGACTCAATAAAGAAGGACTCAGATAGAGATCAGGGCCCTGACTAATAGTGAGTATTTAGGGCAGCAGGGCGGTTTATGTGGCGTAGCTAAACTACAGTGTGTTCATGTAATGATAGAATATGTCACCCAGTGCAACACTGTGGCTCACTGATGTGTTTCTGGATAACAGTGGACATTTGTCACAGAGGAAGAAGATATCTGTCATGGTTTTGGGTTTTCTTGAGTTACTTCTGGTTTTATTTTGTAATTCTGTCTTGTTTCAATTCATTCCTGTCTTCATCTTCATCTTGATTTTGTCTCTGGTTGTTTTGTCCTCCTGTTTCCCTGTTGGTTTTTGTTTTTCCTGGAGTCCTGCACCTGCCTGTAAGCTATGTACAATGACAGAATGAACAGACCTTCTGTCATCACTCAGGAATCTCAGGAATGAACCCAAACCATGACAATATCCTGCTTTAATACACACACGATACTTGTTGGTATACATCCATTGTTGGTGTTGACAATAAGATACATAGAGAATATGATTGGATTCCCTCCAGCTTTACAATACACAAAAAGTTGCATGGGTTTCAGCAATAAGATCCTCTTGCAGAAAAAGATTCCTATCGCACTTTATCGATGCAGGGCACAATGGAAAAGTTTTAGAATTTTTTTTTTTACCAAACTGTTCCTTTTACAGCTTCATGTGATTCAATCAAAATCGTACTGAGAACATAAATTAATGTGTCAAAAAAGGTAAAACTCTTGCTAAATTCAAACTGCTTACACTATTTTGCTAAAAACAGCAATATCATCAAATAGTCTACACATACTCGTTATAAGTCGATTAAGGTGCAATACTCAGGTCAACGTGCAATGCACTTGATATTATGTCATTCTTTGTAATTATTTATGACTTCTGCAACAACACAATCTTAAAACACATTACTATTTATTTAATCTCTGTCAGCAATACGGTGGAATATGTTTACATTCATTTCTATTTTATATATTGTGTTAGGTATTGTTTATTATTACTATTCTTGTGTGAGTGGAACAAATTTCCCCACGGGGATGAATAAAATATTTCTGATTCTGTTCTGATTTATCACAGCATGAGGTGTCTCTTGACTTCTGTTGTACACTGTAATAAAAATTTTTCATAGTTTAAAGCTGGCGTAGGCAGATTTTTATTTATTTATTTAATTATTTTGCATCTTCGGGCAGAAATTCCATTATAACCTTTCAGCCTTTAATACTACTACTGCTACTACTACTAACAATAACAATAATAATAATAATAATAATAATAATAATAATGTTATAACTAGTCACAAAGTTGTTCACAATAAAATAAAATCAAGATAAATTAATAATAGTAATAATCGCTGTTGGGCTAGTTTTACAATGTATGTATGTAAGTGTTATTGGATTGGATTTCAAATCAGCAGGGGGTGACAACAAAAGTATGGTAAAAAGTATTTTGGGGGCGGTAACTGTTATATTATTAATGAAATGTATTAGTAATTAGTTAGACTGCTAGGTAAAACAGTGGTACAAACTTACAAAATTCGTAATAAATTTGTAGAAAATGTGTACAGTATATACTTGTAATTCAAGTAGTCTGAAACCAGACTTCTACCTCTCCCCTTGGCTCTGTGTTCAGGCTTTAGAAAATCTCACCCATGACTTTGGCCAACACAGCTCATTAGATGCACGTGTACGTCCCTTCAGATAAAGCCCCGTATCGCATAACCAAATTGATCTCCACACTTTGTTTTAGTGCCGAGCCGGCCAGAAAGTGAGCGTTAAAGTCTGATTCATTCCTCCTTTGCCTACCACAGTGTACAAACACATGTGTGGACACACCCCGCCTCCACACAGAGCTTCGGGCTCATTATGTTCGATGTCATGGTGCTCGTATCGACGAGTGGCACAGAGACATGACGACAAAGAGTGGGGGATAACTTTGGAGGGGGGGCAGTGGTGTGTGTGTGTGTGTGTGTGTGTGTGGTGTACTAGCCCTGTGGCTCTGGCTGGCACAAAGCATGTCTGATTTCTTTTTCTGTGTTATTAGAGGTCAGTGGAACAGTCCATTAATACGATGCTACCCTCCCGGAGATCTGCTGTTTCTTGACCCTCACCGCTAAAGCACAGTGTTGCTGAGGCAGTCTAAAAGGTCTGGACCACCCTGTCAACGTGCTGTTACAGTGTCACTGCAGCATCCTCTAAAGCCTAGGGTACTCTGCCCTTGGGGCTGCAAAGCACTGGTGGGGCATTTTTGAGAGGACGAGTCGAGACCAGGGTCTTGGCGAGGCTCACGCCATGATACGATACAGCAGAGAGAGAGATAGAATGTTTGACATTATGTCTGTCAAACTGCCAACCTGAACTTTTATAACCCCCATTTCACTTGGTGCAGAGTCATATCAAGCAAATGTGGTGGTATGTGGCACCACATTTATATATATTGAATATATATATACTGTTTTTTTTTTTAACTTTCATCATTTGTTGGCCTGTCAGATTTATCTTGTGACCCCTGTGGGTGTCTTCTCCCCCAGGTTGGGAAAGACTATCTTAGACTAAAAAAATTCATATTTGTGCAAAATAAATAATAATCCAGTAGTGAACCTCTGAATTCTTATTCAAGTTACTTTGATGTGAATAAATATTTTCCAACATAATTCTGAGCTCTTACTTTGGTGAGTGATGAATAAATCTTTCATAGAAGCTTTGGGAAAATTACCATTTTAAAACACTCACTCTATATGCACAGTTAGCACTAACACAGTATGCCCACCTACACAAACATCATATAATTAATGTTAATTATCCACAATAACTGTTTCATCAATATTGCAGAGACATGTGGCAATATCCTTTATTTTCCTATTGTCATCAAATCTGTACTGTACACAGAGCTCCATTGTTGCTCCAAAAACATCAAAAGCTGCACTAATTAACATGTTTTATATTAACAATGGATTAAATGAATGAGTAATGTGAAAGGTGGTGCTTATTCTGTAGTAACCAACCACAGCAGCAGATACCCTCTACGCCTGCGTTTCAGCATTTTTTGGGGTCATTGTGGTTTTACAGCATAGAATCTAAACCTAAAATGGACATGAAGCCTGGAGTGTGGTTTGCTCTGGCCATTGCCATCTTGACAATTCTGTTACTGGCTAATCCAAAAATAGGGAAAGTTGGAGCTGAATGAAGCCTGGTTACTGAAAACAGCTGCCTGTGAGGGGACCCACTTGTCACTTGTGGCCTTATTATAACTATGTGAGTTATAAAAACATTTATCCCCAGTAGAGTTGTCATCAACGGGAAAATTAGCTATGGAGACCAAAACTGTTTTTTGTGCCAGGCTGTAAACATGTTTATTTCAGCTATAAAGTTGAGTCGAGCTGCCATTGTTTCCAGCTACAGAAGAGTCAAACTGTTCAGCCAACTGTCATAAACTCGCAATACATTATGTCCAACTGTCAACTGTCAACTGTCAAAACGCTGAATTCGAGGCTTCAGAACGGTACTCCACAAACCAATGGGTGACGTCATGATAGGTTCACACTTGGTTTTAACATGGGGCCTTGTGGGTATTGACTCACTTCTGGAGCCAAACTCAAGTGACCGTTAGAGGAACTGCAGTTTTTATCACTTCCGTGTTGATCCGTTTTGCAGCCCACAACTTTACTGTTTTGTTTCAGTCTTGCTTCTAAAAACTAGCTCTAGGAAATTAGGAACCAGTGTGCTGGGAATTAAGAGCCACAGACAGGGCAGGAAATTCAGAAAGCACTGAGAGATGGAATAACACATTGTTAGTTTTGTTTTTTTCATGGGATTCGTTGAGACTTAAGGCTTCTGCACACCAAACTGACGGCCGACCGTCGGCAGAAAAGCAGTCGGACTGATCAGTCGGCTCCCGTCTCCTCGAGTCGGTCAAAAAAATGCCTCCGAACACACCAAACCGACGCCGACTGGAGCGTACATTCTGCGCAAGGCGTAATACGTCCCCATAACAGCAGGCGGCACTGAGCTCTGCAGACTTATATCTTAAATCAGAATGTTTTTATATATCTGAAAACACTGATATTCTTTCTTTCTTTAAACTATGAGTGCAGCAGATAAGTATAAAAATAAGTGGTGCTGTGTACATTGCCCAAGGTGATAGATCTCCCCAAAGATAAACAATGGCTCAATTCAAAGCATTCAATTGTGCGGCTGATCATATGTAGACAGCTTAAGGCAAGAATTCATCTCTGTGTAAAAATCTTATAAATCAATATTTTTTTCTACTTTAAATGAGTCAATCTTTTAGAACTAC
>JAGRRF010012892.1:396812-411436 GCA_019097615.1 Morone chrysops
ACCTGATAACAAAGAGTTGCAGTAATCCAGCCTTGAAGTAACAAATGCATGGATTAGTTTTAGTTCTTTAATATTTTTTTTTCACATAATAAAGTAAGAAATAATCTTTTGGTCTTGTTGCCGGAGTTTCTCTCTCCAGTGGCTTCAGTGCAGCCTTTACCTGGTTTACCTGAATGAACTGTCTCTCCAACTTTTTGCACAAATTACATTCATTAATTAAAGCTGCAAGCAGTGTTGGGCGGGACCTCGCACTCCACGCAACTCGGGGCGTGCTGCAGCTGCGTCACATGCAGGCGTAACACATGCAAACCAAAACATGAAAAAGTCACGTAAATCAGATCAAATTTGCCATGCAGCGCTTACATCCTGTTGCCAGTAGGTGGCGCTCTCACTATATCTGAATATTGTCATGTAGACGTGTTCAGGGCGGGACTGTTATCAAACGTGTAAAGTTTTATTGAGACAGGACCATGTACACTGAAGTTGTGAGAACATGTTCAGGGTGGGACTGAACACTGAAGAAAGGAGAACTATCTGCTTTATGGCCAATCGGTGGAATTCGACACGTTTTAACGGTCACGCGGTTAAAAGTACAGTCACACATAGTACAACTTTTGATCAGCAATGTGTCTAGATTGCAGTGATCGAATTTGAAGTCAATCTTAAAGATTTTTTCTCCTTTTTAGGTGAGCCTCAGGGAGTTATGGGCAATCATCCTACCAAGTTTTGTTTTAATCACGTGCCGATGCGGAGATATAAACTTGTTCACTTTAAAGAGTGCCACCTTGTGGCAATGGCCTGAAATTGTGCAAGATGCCTAAGGAAGACACAAGGAAGTATGGACCCAAGCTGGGTCAATCGGACATACCAATGTGGAGAAATGGTCCACTTTCATTTTTGACGAAAAATCTACAGAAAGTCTTAATTTTATAGCATTCTTATTTTTTTAAATTTTAAAAAAGTTCAAATTACTTTTTTTGTCAGGACGTTCCAAAGATGCTACGTGAAAAATTTTGTGCGAATCGGACAAAGCATGTAAGAGGGACGCGAAAAAGTAGTTTAAGGACATTTCGCGCTTTAACGGAAAAAAAATTATAGGCAGAAGTGGGCAGGGCCTATATGGGGAGATTCAGTTCCATTCACCGAACGTGTGGATCTAAGGTTTTTGAATGTGCACAGACCTGAAAGCAACGCATAGAATATCAAATTTTTCACCAGGCCTGACAACTTTGCCAAATGAAATAGAGTTTTCATATATGTTCAGGGGGGCAAAAACGCAAAGTTGCTAAAAATAATAGGTAAGAAATCGAGCAAATACAATAGGGACCTCCAGCGGTCGCTGGCTCAGTCCCTATTTACTCTTATTGGCTTTTTCTTCACGGGACTTTTGTTGTGCAGTGGCTGTACTGGCTGCAACATGAATGAAAGCTGATGTAAAACAAAGAATCGGATCGGATCAATAAAGGTGAATACAACTCAGTTAAAAAATGTCATGATCGGTGCCAATACCAATCACTGAGATCACTTGAACAAACACTTGAACATACATTAACGTGATAAGAACTATCTAAAATGCTACTATTATTATTATAAACTAATAATTGGATGGATCGCTTTTTTCGATAGAGTCAACTTTATTGCCACATATAATATATAGTATATCGCCTGGGGACCAACTTGATCAAGGGCACCGACTGGACAGATATTCATGGTCTTCAGAGGAACAATCTTAATGATCTGTTAGCACCAACATGAGATGAATGTGGAGTAAAATGTCTCAACAACTTACTGTTGGATGGATTTCCATCAAATTTGGTCACATATTCATGTTCTCCACAGGATGGAATGTAACTTTGTTGATCCTCGGACTTATCATCTAGCGCCATCATCAAGTCAACATTTCAATTTGTCCATGATTTTCCTACAACCAGCCTCAGCTGTACTCTGAAGCACTAATGGCAGTTTTGACCATACCAGTGTGTGATTATAGATAATATTTAATGCCACCAGTTATTACTGGAAGGATTCCTACTGTGCAGCACGTGCTGCCGTTTTTTTCTACTGCAGACTGATTACTTCTGCCTCAGGCCATGAAAAGCTGTTCTTTCTTTCTCACTGGGAAGAGGTCGTCAACTCCCATCAACCTATGCTCACAAAAATAACAACGCTGGAAAACATGTGAGCAGGGTGAAATGAAAAAAATACTTCTGGTTATCTGGGTCAGTTTCATAAAAGATTTAATATCAAATTTGCCCCAAGGTTGTAGTCTTCACCCAGCATTATTTTGAAACGTGGTGATACTTAATGATGAGCCAGTGATGTGAAGTTTTCACCATGATTTCATCTGATTTTATTTTATTGGACTGTGTGTGTGTTTTGCAGATGCCTACACAGATGAAGACCTGATGCTGTACTGGAAGAGCGGAGATGAGTCCCTCAGCACTGACGATCGCATCTCCTTATCACAGTTCCTCATCCAGAAGTTCCACACCACATCTCGCCTGGCCTTCTACAGCAGCACAGGTACACACGTGCACACACACACACACGTACACATCCACATACACATTCAGACTGGCCATTAGGAGCACCAGAAGCATTCTCTCTCCTTT
Source organism: Morone chrysops (assembly GCA_019097615.1). Taxonomy (NCBI): domain Eukaryota; kingdom Metazoa; phylum Chordata; class Actinopteri; family Moronidae; genus Morone; species Morone chrysops. The sequence continues at coordinate 399,425 of JAGRRF010012892.1, forward strand.
TTTATTCTTAGCTTCCTCCGTCAATGTCCTCTTAGGTGTCTTCACCTCTGCCATTAGCTATGTCCATAGTAGCTGCTGAGCCAGGTTACATTGCCTGCTCACGCAGGTCCAGTTCTTGCAAGACACCAGCACTGCTCTCTCCATAATCATTTCACCCCCCACCTCGTCCCAGGACTGAAAACGTCACATCAGAGGCAACATTTTCTCCATAAAATATGATCCAGTTTCAGCAATATCAGTGACATAGTTAGTGGTGTGCCATAAACTGTTCGTAAAAAAAAAAGTTACATAGTGGAACAGGTGTACAGAGGAACCATTTATCTTATTACAACTCAGTGTAGCATCAAAATTATGGTGAAGCAGTTTTATTTATTTTTTTAAGATAGAAAAGTTGCATGATGTTAAAAAAGAAAATAATATATAGACCACAGCTGCCCTCAGCACATCACAATTATGTTTCCTGGGTTGATTCTGTGTTTTCAGAAACACATAATCATGCTCTGTAGAAAGGCAGGAGATGTGTATGCATGGAAAAACAACAAATGCACAGTTTCCCATAAGACACTTTAAATTACTGTATGAATACTATAATTCTGGAATGTACCATAAGCCTGATGGATAAAAAGTACTATTTTATACGGAGATATAAACTCCACTGTCAGCCAGTGGAAAGCCCATGGGCTGAGGCAGGAAAACAAAGAATGAAACAGAGATTCATCACTTACAAATGATATAACCATACAGAGGTATGGTCGGATATAACTCCATATTCTGCTTTTTTATGAAGGAGACATCCAGTTACCAGGGCTTATCATAGCATCATCCAACTTTCTGTTTTGGCAAACGTAGTGTCTCAGGTTTTATCCGTGAAACACAATGCCGTGCAAATGCTGTTGTGTGACAATAATTAATCAACTATATGACCATGTATAGGGTGAGATACGTGATAATTATTACTAAAAGAGCGTCAGTCAGATTTCACCAAATTAGTGTTTTGATACAGAATTTAATAATCGCCACCTGTGATCTATATTCAGCTTGACCCAGCCCTTTTGCAGGTTGCGCTGCTGAACATACATGGACCAGTCAGTACAGTCTGTGCGCCTATAAGACCACCTTGCGCTTGGCATTAATAAATTAATGATTAAACTCAGGATGCAATGCATGTTTGCACCTTCATAGAACCGGGCCTGAATATAAAATGACTATAATTACATATTATTAAAAAAAATAGCAATGAAAAAAGAAATCAAGATATTGAAAATCTGGTGGGGCCTGCTTGGATGTGCATGACTTGGCCATCTTGATCAAAATAATATTACACATCTAAAACATAAGATGGCAAGAGGGTGCCTTGATGACATCAGATTTTATTCAATATGTTCAAAGTTTTATTCCATATATTCAAGTTTCATATATATATAATCATTTCCTAAACGGCATTCCATAGTTCATTATATAAATATATATATATACACATATGTGTATGTGTATATATATATATATATTGTTTATTTCAAAACTTAAAAGTTCGATTTCATTTCTTAAATGTAGCAGGTGAAGCCTCATGTAAAAGAATTTGTGTCACCAGTTTTCACCTTGTTGAGTCAGCCCCTCTGAGCAGGTCTCTCGCTGTGTTTGCAGGCTGGTACAATCGTCTGTACATCAACTTCACGTTACGACGCCACATCTTCTTCTTCCTGCTGCAGACGTACTTTCCCGCCACGCTCATGGTGATGCTGTCATGGGTGTCATTCTGGATCGACCGACGGGCCGTGCCGGCCAGAGTTTCCCTGGGTAAAAGAATAAAAATAACTCTTGTTAAATGTCCTTTGAAGAGATTGTGCATGCCTGAGGAAAATCTGTCTGTGTGAAATGATGAAAGCTTGCTCTGACATGGCTCCACCATTTGGGAACACACACATGCATTTGTGAACACACAAACTCCCACACTCTACCACTTTTCTTTTGAATTATTTTGTGTGTTGGTGCTGCTGTACATGTCATACGGGCATCTGTTTTGCCCCTCACTGAGATCCTTTCATGGCTCGGCTCATCTCATCGCTCTTATTAAATTCAGCTGTTAGCATGGGATGATTTCATGAGTTTTATAAATCTTCAGTGCAATCTTAATCTTAAGTGTTTGTTTTGTTTTTTATTATTTGTTGTGCATTAGATCATTATTTTAAACAAATATGTGCATATATAGAAAACAAAGCTCCACTGTTTTTATTTAGTGTATTTACATATACTTAAAGGTCCAGTGTGTAACATTGAGGAGGATCTTTTGTCAGAAATGTAATATTATATTCATAGGTATGTTTTCATTAGTGTATATTTACCTGAAAATAAGAATTGTGGTTTTGTTTCCTTAGAATGAGATGCTTTAAGTCAGTTTTTGAAAGCCTGGATTTTACAAACTATTTCTACTACTTTGCTTTTAGTAAGTACTTCTCCACCACTGACACCTTCTCACCTGCAAATCATCTAAACCATGCTGACTGGGAGCTTCACAAGGTCCTATTTATTGCCAGACTACTGGATCACATTGCATCATATTGTAGAAGTGGTCATGTTTTTGGAAGCCATACACTGTGTCTACACTGTGAAATGAACAAAAAAATACACAAACTCAGATTCAAACAAATTTTCAACTCGCTGGAGTCTAACTAGAACGTTGTCTTTCTTATGTCCAGGCATCACCACAGTGCTGACCATGTCCACCATCATCACTGGAGTCAATGCGTCTATGCCCCGGGTGTCCTACATCAAGGCAGTAGACATTTACCTCTGGGTCAGCTTCGTCTTTGTTTTCTTGTCCGTGTTGGAGTATGCCGCCGTCAACTACCTGTCGACCGTCCAGGACCGCCGGGAGCGCAAGATGAGAGAGCGGGCACGATCGCAGGTTTGTTTCTTGCGTTTGCTGTTTGGTGCTGGAACTCCAAACTGGCATACAATATTAATAAAAAGAGGCATCCTTCCCTCTGTGTGTGAGCCAGGGCAGTCCCTATAGGTTTGCAGAAGATCCAGACTCCAAAGGCTCCAGCCACTCTTGCTGACTTTCTGCAATTTCACTGACAAGAGCATCTGTCAGGCTGTCTGGATACAAACACAAACACAGTGAAAAAAAACAGAACAAAGAGCAAGAACAATGAGTGTTTGCATCCTGCAGTTAACTGCATGGTTTGGGGAAAGTTGGGAAACATATCATCCCTAAAAGACGAGAGATCTCTTTTAAAGTTAGCCCGTTGAACTCCAATGACAGCATTAGGTTTTGGATGAATAAAGGATCTTGCTACAACACTGTTTAAATCCACAAATAACAAACAAAATAGGAAAAGCAAAAGAAAAAGTGCTTGCAGAAAGATCAGGGCAGGCCATGGAAAATGCAGCAAAAATGCAACAATTCTTATTTTTAGGTGATTATATACTAATGAAAAAATACATTCGAATATTCTGAATAGATCCTCCGAAATGTTACACATTGGACTTTTAAGGACTCACAAGCCCAAAAGAATGAAAAGAAAAAACAAAGTTTGCCAAGCATCACCTACAATTCATTCCCTCATGAGATTCCAAACACTTTTTAGACCTGATACAGTTTTTAAGTCTCCATGGGATCCACTGCATTCAGAAGAGAGTGCAGTCAACTCTAAAAGATAATGATGTGTACAGAACAAATATACTGGAGAAACTGTACAAATACACTAAGCCACCACTGCAGTTTGGGGAGTTAAGCTAGTGTACACAAGTGGCCATTAAACTGATTCAAAATTTATATTACAGTAAATGCATCACGGTAATAAATCTGTTATTAGGTAAATATGACAAATGAATTAGGTGGGAATTATTATACTTGTAGTACCAGCATCTTTTAAAGGTCCAATGTCTATATGTTTATCTGCAAAGTCCGTCATGTTGAACCGCCATGTTTCTACAGTAGCCCAGAAGGGACAAACCAAACACTGGCTCTAGATGGGGCCTTTCACTATTTTTGCCGCCCCTGTAGTTTCTCCTACACTTGGAACCCTGGAAAGCTGAGCTGTATTCAGTTAGTTGCAGTCTACAACTTCACCACTAGAAATCCTACACACTGGTCCTTGGAAATAGTCTGCTTGATGTCTTCAAATATAATGTTTTAATGTCAAATCTCTCTCACAGAAAGAATTGGTTTGCTACTGATTCGTGAGCCCAGGCACAGAGCAAGTACTACTCATGATAGAAGGTGTGGCAGTGTCAGTGAATCAATCATCCACTGCTGTCTTTACACTCACTGATCCACTGTTTGATGTCTGTACTTTACAGACTAAACACTCCTAAAATGGTTGTCTGTGTTTACCATTAATTGTACTTGATCAAATAACTGCAAACAGAATCATGGCAATAAGCTATGAATTATTAGTGAGCAGCAAAATAAACTTTCTATGGACTCTGATTCTCTGTTTGTCGGAAATTAAAAGACCAGAAAAAGGTTTATGCAGTATTTTGTGATGAATGAACCCATACCTGAGTTCATAAAACCAAAGTGCAGCAGAGTCTGTGAACCATTTTAAAAGATAAGCCTGGTGATATTTTATATTTTTCTCAAACAAACAACTTTCAACAAATCCCATGTGCAGTGCCAAACCCAGCACTACTGTTTATTTTGACTCGCAGCACACTGTACTGCTGCAAGGATGTATGAATGAGTTAGTTTCTGTTCGATGGACTTTGCCATCACTGAGTGAATGTGTGTGAAATGTGTGGCACGTAGTGTAAAAGCGCTTTGAGTGGTTGGAAGACTAGAAAGGCGCTATACAAGTGAATGACTTAGTTTCTGTTCGATGGACTTTGCCATCACTGAGTGAATGTGTGTGAAAGGGTGAATGTGGCACGTAGGTGTAAAAGCGCTGTGAGTTGTTGGAACACTAGAAATGTGTGGCACGTAGTGTAAAAGCGCTTTGAGTGGTTGGAAGACTAGAAAGGCGCTATACAAGTGAATGACTTAGTTTCTGTTCGATGGACTTTGCCATCACTGAGTGAATGTGTGTGAAAGGGTGAATGTGGCACGTAGGTGTAAAAGCGCTGTGAGTGGTCGGAAAACTAGAAAGGCGCTATACAAGTAAAGGTCCATTTACCATTTACCAAGGAATACTCACTAGGAAACATAATTTTTACAAAGTGAAACTATGTCAGGTGCGTTTAAAGATATGCATCTTCAGAGCCACAGACAGGGTAGAGAAATCAGGAAGTAGCATTTGTTAACATGGTTGAATATGTAAAGCCATTCCAGCAGCCCTTTTCCAGCAGACATTTTTAAAGGACCAGTGTGTAGGCTTTAGCGGCATCTAGTAGTGTAATTGAAGATCACAACTCTGCCCCTTCACCCTTCCTGTGAAAGAGAAACTAACGGGGCCTTGAAATGCAAGGTGTCAAAGTCAGGTGATGTAGTATCAATCATGAGAAGGTCTGCATATGAAGGGGTGAGGTGGGAGACCACTGTTTGTGTCCCATGTGAAACCAAAACAGAAGTGTTTATTTTAAGTTATGTACATCAATTAACGTACATTACGTCAGGTGTATGTTACATACCTCGTTCTGTTGATTTCTTGTTCTGGAGTTGTTGCAGCCAACAGATGAACAAACAATGGGATCCTTAGGCGCCACTGTATGGGAGAGTCATGGGGTCAGCAATAACAAAGAGATTCACCCTTTTGGGACCATAAATGTCCACAGTAGTTTGAAAATTTTGATGATACCTTGAGCATCAGTCAAAAGAAATGTTCCAAATATAGCATTGTTGCTGGTAGTTCTGGTACAGTGCTTGAGCAACAAAATCTACACTCACTGCCATCATTAGGCCCAACGGTTCTACAGAAAAGGTGAGGGGGCCAACAATAACACCTATATCCATCCTCTGGGGACCATAAATATCCATAGCAGGTTTCATGGAAATTCAGCCATCTGTGTTTGAGATACCTTATCATTGACAAAAGCATCAATCGAGTGGAAATGTTGACCTTGTGAAAGCCACGTCACCACAGTTAAATTGATCTGTCTTTTAGGGACAGTGCATATTCATACTTAATATTATGGTATTGTTGCCTTTTGCTGAGATGTCTAGCTCTGGACCAAAGTGTTTGAGCAACCAACAAATGAACTGCCATAATTAGGCCCACGATTACCAGGACAAAAAAGGTATTAGTATGGATTACCGAAGTCAACCATCTATTCAGGACACTTTTGATGACTTCCATTCCTTTAAAACTTGTATTCCATAATAATGATGAAATTGTATTTTTCTTCCCTGCCAGTCCCTGCCCTGCACTTGTGGGATCTCCCAGACGCGAACTATGACCATGTTAGATGGCACCTACAGCGAGGCTGACACCAACAGCCTGGCCGGCTACACCGAGGAGCCCATGGTACCAGAGGAGGAGCAGGAAGAGCTGCACGAGGTTCTAGAGAAACCTGAACACATGGTGGTCCATCTGTCTGTGAGCAGTGAGTCCACTACCACCAAGAAGAAGAAGAGCCTGCGTGCAATCAACATCATCCAGAACACGCATGCAATTGACAAATACTCCCGGATGATTTTCCCTGGTTCATACATCTTTTTCAACCTTATCTACTGGTCCGTCTACTGCTGAAAGACACTCCTGAATCCAGACTGAGACCAGAGAGATTAACGCACAGGCAGTATCAATGCTGCATCAGAATGGGACACTTCTGGACTAATTCTAAGAGGGCTGCTGTTCTGTATCTCTGTTGATGATAGATCTGGACAGTTACAGAGCCTGAAAAGATTCATTGTTTTGAAAAGTTTGGAAAAGTTCAGCATTGAGACTTGAGGCTGACTGACTCCTTTTTGATTTTTTTCCTCGTGCAGCAATTTGAATGTTCATTAACACTCGAAACTAAAACAAAGAAAAGAATCATTTGACTGTAAACTGCTGTTAAAATGCTCTTTGTCATCATTACTGTTGTTCCTGAGATGAACAGCAGTTTATTGAAAGAAAAAGTAAATGTTTGTATTTGACTTGTAGCATTGATGGATAGGTATATGGGATGCTTTGCGTGTGTTCATGCTGTGATCCACTCAGTTGATAGGTTTCTGTCTTTATATCATTTGTAATGATAAAGCTAAAAATCATCATGATCATACATTTTTAAGGCTCATCAGTCATGACTTATAAACAGTGATGATGGAGGTAACAAACTCGCCCATATTTTAAGCCTGTTATCTAAAAAAAACAAGATATTATAACTCAATCAACAATACTAAGTGTGTACATGTCAGCAGCTCTTTAAGGCTGTGTTTAGTGGTGCTTTGAGCTAAATGCTAATTCCAGCACGCAAACACGCTCATGTTAACATGCTGGTGATGTTAAGCACTCAATGTTTACCTTGTTCACCTAGCTTAGTATGCAAACATTTGTTAGTAAATGTTAGACTGATGGAAATATCATCAGTTTTTATAAACCAGAGTACTGCTGAGACAATTCACTGAACCAAAAGTGAACTAAAAGGTTAGGGGATAAACAAAGTCACTACAGTTTATCCTTGAATGTCTGTACCAAATTCCATGATAATCAAAAAATCATATCAAAACTGTAACCTCATGGAGGTGCTACAGGCAGATCAAGCCAGTGCATCACTAAAGTCAGTAAGATTCATCCTCTGGGGAGCATAAATGTCAATATTTGCCAAGATGTCAGTCTAAAGTCCAGAGTACCTATCTCTGAACGCTTTCCAGAGCACACTGCTAGGATTGGTAAAAAGTCTAGTTTAGTGATGACTTTAATGTATCTGAGAGGCTAACAATCTTCGAAATTGAATGGTCTATCAGAGTGGATTTTGGTCACTGATTCATTTTTTTCAACCTTTACAGGTTTCCACCCAAATGTGGTGCAAAGAGGTTCAGAAAAAAACTTGCCAAAGAAAAGGCAAATTATTCCATATTTCCATCCACTACTACTGTGTGAAAATAAAGAGCTGGGTATCAACGTTATAAATAATTCTCCAGTCAGGTGCCATTAAACCACTGTAGCTGAAAATGGCTCAGAGAGATGATAATTAAAGATAATTAAAAGAGCTCTGGTAAAATCTCAAATTAGGAAAAACCCTGAGGATAACTGGATGATAATAATGATGATGATGATATGATAAATGATATGATAAAGGATGATAAATCTGCAGCAGTAGCTATAGTGGACAATTAAATCACAGGATTTATTTGCTGAGTCTGCTTATACTTGTCACATTTTCTTTTGACTTTTTTTCAATAATTTGATTGAATTTCTTTATTTATTTTAAATTTACAACATTTCCAAATGGCTGGATGGAAATGGATGGATAGAGGCATCCGGAAAGTGAATAGAGTGAAAAATATAAAGCAGAAAGGACATCAATTATGACAATATATAATACACATTTTGTTTAATGTTTAAATAATCAAGTTGGAGAAAATGGTGTGATATCTTCAGATAAAGACATCTCAATGGGTGATCACACCAAGATGTGTCACTAGAAACGCATCGCCCAACCATTGTTTTCCTATGGTACAGTAGGAAAACAATAGCAGTTATTAGATGTGCGTAAAAGTTCAGATATTTTCAACTTTTTAGTATAAGGCATGGACCGCACCACTCGTCATTGTCACACTGGGCCCAGGCAGCCAATGAAATCAAGCAAGAGGCGGGCTTGTTTTTATGCCAGTAGATGTTATAGGAACAGGGGAGAAAGGGAAAGGAAGAATTCTCATGTTGCTTCAATCCATTTTTTGTCCTGTTTATCATATTTAACAGCCCATTTGCGCACATAGCTCTGCTCCACAGCTGTAAGAGCTGTTTTGCCCAACATGTTTGAAGTGGCCCCTCATGTAGGAATTTTGATTAGTAATGATTTTGAGATAAGATAGAAAAAACATTGGCAGCCAAGGCCACTGATTTGGCTGCTGGTTTTGATATTGTCACACTGTTCTGATGTGTTGAAGACTACACAGACTTTTTCAGAAACCAGCCTAGCTAGTTGCCTTAGCATATGAAATCAGTGATGACTTTGGTGATAATTGTATTATAAAAGGTTTTTTGGCCAGTTGGACATTTCCTGCTAGGGTCAGTATAGCTATTCTAGTTAGCAAACAAAATAAACAGATGCTTGCTTCATAAAATTACCTTAGAACTTACCAGCATTAATTGATTTCACTTGTCTTTGAAATAAAAGCTCAGTGCAAATTTGGGACACTGTTATCAGCTTCTTGTCCATGTTGCGCCTACCAGGCAGAACACAGAGTTTCCTTGAACTTCTTTAGAAATAAATATGCCTGGTGAACTCCACTTCTCACTGTGTGCAAACATGCTTTACCCATATGAAGTTGCTGTTTTTATTCCCTTTGAATACATAGGTACTCGCAAATCTCCACTTAACTTCTAGAGCTACTTCAAAAGCTCTGAGAAAAGGGATATACTCATTTATGTACATTGTCATTAACATTGAAGTCCCAGCATATATTTTTTGCTTTTTAAAGGACCAGTGTGAAACATTTAGGAGGATCTATTGTCAGAAATGGAATATAACATTCATATGTATGTTTTCAACTAGGTGTTTAATCACCTGGAAATAAGAATCATGTTTTTGTTACCTTAGAATAAGCTGTTTTTATCTACAGAGGGAGCGGGTCCTCTTTTACAGAGTCTGCCATGTTGAACTGCCATGTTCTACAGTAGCCCAGAAGGGAAAACCTAACTGTTGAAAAGTAAATACAAGATACAGCTAGTTAAACAAAAGACAAAAGGTGAAAAACAAAAGATTTCAGAAAACAAATTAACAAAACTAAAAGAAAAAATGCAGTTGGCAGGACACAAACAGACATCAGCATTTTAGAAAACACAAATTCTTTAACACATTGTATGAGGTCAGAGTCTGTTTTTCTCATTGTTACATTATATGTTGATGATAGTCTGTTATAGCTACAAGAAGCAGGAATTAAAAGGTGCTCTCATATTTTGTTGAGCAACCAGACTTCACAGTTTGTTATGGGGTACCACTTGTTTTCCTCAAACTTATATCTTGATGAAATAGTCCACATGTTGTGAAAACACTATAGCAGGGTGCTCATCTGGGAGACAAAGGAAATCAAGCTCAGCCTGGTCATGTGTAAGCATGTGTATCAACCAGCAGAAAAATATTTAGCATTCCATTCAACTAACTGTTGCTGATTAAAGGGCAAGAGGTTATGTGTATTTCAAGTTTTATTCACTGCTATTCATTTCTGGTATCTCGTTCCAGCTTTATCCAATCAGAATGGAGAACGCCACAAAGAGGAGGTCCCCAAGGGTAAGCAGCAATAAGCTGCAGTGTGGTGACATAGGGAGGAGGGAGAGGACTGCTATCTGCAAGAACGGACAGAAGGGTTAACCAAAATTTTGTGTATTTAATTTATATCTAGCCATCAATTTTCTATAACCACTTACCCCCTGCAGGGTAAAGGTGGGCCCTGACAGCACAAGTGCTAAGCACTGATCACTGTACGCCCTGACTGTGTTGACATGGTGTCTAACATTTTGTTTTGCACCTGAGGGCTACTGAAGTTCTACCAAAGTGAAATGTCTAACATAACTGTACATGTACATCTAAAGATTTTCATGCGGTGTTATAATTGTGACATTATTCCTGTAAATTGTCAAGTAGCATATATTTTCTGGAGTCATACATGTGATACGTTTGAAAAAAAAAATTGATGACAAGATTTATTTTAGACCACAAAAAAAATGTATGTAATTATATTTGAGTGCTGTTTGAAATATACTGGTTGTGCTAAAGAATGTATTGTAACAATGTAAATTATTTAGAACCTTTTAAAAACATATTGCTTTTGTATATTAGTGTAGCCATTTATACATCAACCAATTTCTGATTTATACAATACAGACATTTGACTGGTTCTATCATATGACAGCATCTGCTTATACATTTATTGACAATTGGGTGATTTATGAACATTTGATTAACAACATTCACAGTAAAGCTTTATTCACATGCACTGTCACAGTACGTACAAACGTATAACTTTCTTGAAAGTTGTTCTTATTTCATTAAGTCTGTAGTTGAAATGTTCTGTAGACCTATTTCTGTAATGCCTGGACCACACTGTTCACGTGAGCAGCGTGTGTATGTGTGTGTGTGTGTGTGTGTGTTTTCTATTCTGGTGCTCATGTTAACAGATTAAAGTAGCCACAGAGTTTATCGAGCGCCTATTTTTTCCACGACATGCCCGTTCTTGACAATGTGTCACATAAGTGTTCCAGAAGCATCTGATCTGCGCACAATATGCATCTGGATTTTTTTTTAATCAAAACTGCAACCCACTCACAGTAAGCAGCACAGAGCAGATCGCACTGGCAGGAAGTCAAACACAGCAATGCGTGAGAATATAATCAATTTCAAAATGAAATACCGTGTGCAGACTCCAGATTGAATTTCTATACATGCCTGGTGGAATTTCGAGGCTACACCTTTCACTACAGTTAATATATATAGCTGTATAATATGCCACATGAAAAAAACATATTTTTTAACACTTTATATTTTTTAAATAAACTTTTATTGTGAAATATTTTCAGGACAAACTCAGTGTAGATAGGGCTGGCGGCAGCAGAAGCACCACAGGAGCAACACTACACAGGTGCGAGCCGCAGTAGTTCAGAGAGGTAGCGCACAGGCAGGGGTACGCCGTGTGGTCCCGGCATAGGAATCCATGAGTTGCTACTGACATTAAAGAATGTTTCAGTGTATTTATCAGGGGGTAAGTATGCCTTTGATTTTAAATTACATTGATTTAAATTTAAATTATATCTATAGTATACACTGTCAGTGAAAGCTGATAGTTAGGGCTGGATCAGGTGAGTCCTGAACCATCCAGTTATGCTGCTATAGGCCTAGACTATCAGGGGATCTCCCATGGTGCACAGAGCTCCTCTCTTCCTCTCTCTCTCTTTCTGCACTCATTCATGTCTCATTAATGCATGTTAC
>JAGRRF010012892.1:524758-535917 GCA_019097615.1 Morone chrysops
GTTAGTGTCTGTTAGTGTTCAAGCTAAAGAGCTTGCTAACTCTAAGCTAGAGAGCTTTCTTCCCCATCTTCAATAAAGTTACTGAATAAAATGATGTACAATCCTAAGAACAAGTCGAGTTGGGAGTAAACAGCCCAGTAGAGAAACAAGAAAAATAATCTCAAAGAACACACATTTGTATTTTAAGAGGTAGATACTGGATGGCAAGATGGTGCCTAAACACCCTTTTCACAGCAGCCATTTTGACTAGAAGTCCAGTGTTAACACTGGTGTTACCAATGACACCAATTAAGGTTGGTTCCATTCAGATCAAACAGGGTCAGGGTTCTGCTATTGTGCATGTTGACTCACTGGAAAGACTAAATGGAACAGAACCTTAATTAGTATGATTGGTAACACCTGTGTTTACCCCACTATTTCCTGTCAAAATGCCTGCTGTGAAAAAGGTCTATTCAATCCAAGGAGAACTAGATCGCCTGGTGCATTATGCCAAAAAGGTTTTCTAACTTTAGGGTCTACTCCCCAGATATGCAGCTCACTGAATATGCGCAGTGTTTCTCCTGCTGGCCCCTTACAAATATAAAACCTCCATGGGTCAAACATTCATAAGTAAAAGAGCCATAATTGCTGTTCAAGGTGTCCTGTCATCAGCTTTGCAGATGTCTTTTATAATGGTGGTCTAGTATGAATTTTTCACTACTACACGAGTGGTCACTGGGCAACACTGGAAGCAAGGCTAAGCAGCACAGATGTATCTAATTTGATAACAGATCTATTCAATTCAATTTTATTTGTATAGTGCCAATTCATAACAGAAGTTATCTCAGGACACTTTTCAAAATAAAGCAGGTCTAGACCGAACTCTTTATAAAATTATTTACAGAGATCCAACAGTTCCCACCATGAGTAAACACTTGGCGACGGCAGCAAGGAAAAACTTCCTTTCGAGAGGCAGAAACCTCGGACACTGCTCTAGGTGGGTGGCCGTCTGCCTCGACCAGTTGGAGAGAGAGAGAGACAGAGAGAGAGACGGAGAGATATGTGGCATGTTAGTTGTTAGATAGTTCACCGACTAGCCTTATGAGTGCTCACCAAGCCTGTAGTACCTGTTTCACAAAGTAGCTGTGCTACTTTCTGATATGACCAGATCTTTAGTCTCATTTATTTAAAACATGTGACATGATGATGAACTGATACACTAGTTGGTCTTCCTCTGCTGCATTTTTGCAAGAGTAGTTGCTCAAGGTGTTTTAAGCCAGTATGTCATTTCAAATGGAACTCTGGTACTGGTATTATTTGCTGTTACCACCAGGAACCACAATTTTTCTTGGCAATTTTTATATACATGCACTGCACACATAGCCTTGACAGTTATAGTCCAACTTACACACAAACATACGCATAGGGCTAGATCACTAATCTGATTGCATCTAGGGCTGTGTGTCGGCAAGAATCGGGCAATACAATTCAATATATTGCAGCATTGCACCTAAAGCTATTTGGCAGCTGCCAAAAACACCAGAGGAAGAATAACTTCTTGACTTTGATAATTTAGTTACAATAACAGTTTATCTAATTACCCAACAGCCTCCATAAATTACTTTAACACATGAATGTAGCGTATTCATAAACTTTGAGAAAGACAAAAGTTTTATCCTCTTCACAGGCCCTCATTACGCTCCCTTAACCATGCTCACCTACACTGGTTATTTAGTGTGTGCGCTCGCTTGGGATATGTGTATATGTATATATACTGTATGTGGTGAAATTAATGTGTTTTTTCCTATAGCTTTAATATGACAGGGATAGCTGTGTATGTACTATAGAGAGATGGATGCATTTGCATCTTTCTTAAAAAATATTCGGAAAAAAGAAATACTAAATTAAAATCAAATTAATTAAAATTGTTGCAGCTCTAATTCTCACCTCTCCTTCTGTCTCTTTCCCTCAATTTTCAGTGTGACCCACCCATTGAGGTTTTTGACCTTTTCCGTGACATACAGGATGGACACATCCTCATGGCCCTGCTGGAAGAGCTCTCTGGCTGCAAGCTGGTCAGACTTTACATTGTTTTTAGTTCCAGATCAGTATTGTGTATAATAACTGTTTTAGCAGCTCCTTTAGCAGTAGTAGTGGTCCAAGTAGTTGTTTTCTTTGGCTTTGGTTTTTATATATGTCAATAATACTTTTCCCAATCGGAATGATTTTCCAGCTTCATGGATTCAAGAAGTCCTCCCATCGTATTTTCAGACTGAACAACATTGCCAAGGTCCTGAATTTCCTGGAGGAGAGAAACGTGAGTACCACAGCAGTTAGCTTGAAGACATGTCTACCTACTGCTTGTTGATTGGCTGAACTGTTAACACAAACGTGTGTCCTCAGGTAAAGCTGGTCAGTATAGATGCAGCTGACGTTGCTGATGGAAACCCCTCCATCATCCTGGGACTCATCTGGAACATCATCCTTTTCTTTCAGGTAATCAACTTTTCTCTGTATAACCTCTAATTTAACACCTCTCCAACCAGTCTCATCTGTCCACCATCCTCTGCCTCTCAAAATGTTCACTCAAAATGAAGTGTGAGAATAAAGTGTCTACCTCACAGCCGGTGGACTTTCCATTCACAAAAGCATCAAAGTGCAGCTCGCTGGGTAGTTTTATGTAATCCACAGTGCGGTTCAATGCCTTGGACAGACACCATGAGGAAACAATTATCTCTGCATTCACACAGACTGTCCTCTCATTCTGGAGGCATTCCACTGTGTGAAGCTGTCTACACTGCCAGGTCTGAGCAAGGATTAATGGTAATAATGACCAAGATACACTGGGCTTCTTTGATGGCCTTTTACAGAGGTTTGGCCTTGAAACTGTAAAGCATTTTGTAAACCCAATTTTTAGTTTCTACTTTATCATTATCATTACCATTACCATTACCATTATTATTATTATCATTATTATTCTTCTTATTATTATTATTTACTCTCTTAACTTCAAATGTTGTTTTGCCCAATAATTGCAAAGAATGAAATCACATTCACAAATAAATAGTTTGAAACAATATTCACTTACTACACTAGCTTTCATTTGCAGTGTTTTCATTTTTCTTTATTTTTTTTATAGATTTTCCATGTACCTTCTGTTTCAAGCCAGTGTAACAGTAAACTGACCCTCTGTTTCACATGGACAATTTCACTTTATTACAGGATAGTCCTCCAGTTGCTATGATATAGCATTAAAAAAAACAATAACACTTGTTTCCTCTTAAGTCACAGGGAAAGTGTTGGCTCCCAATACATGTGTAAATGTGCACAACATGCCACTTTTAGCACTTTGTGTGAACATTTTTTATGATAACAATCACGATACAATACAACACTATATCATATGGGCCAACTGGCTTGTGATACACATCCACATTGCTTGTTATGTAAGTTTTTAGTGAGTCTTTAAACCTCACAGGGTTATTTTCTCAGACTTTAGAAAAGCTCTTCCGGAGCCACAGAAGACAATGAACTGATTTGACAGGTTAAGCAGGACCATTATGAGTAAAGTGATTTTAGTGTGTAAAATGTTTGGAGTTCCCCTTTAATCCCATCTCTACAATCACTGCAAATGATTAAGCACTGGAAAGTCCTCTGAGTGTTTAAATGGCTTTGATTGTACAATTGCAAAATTCTATTTGTATGTAATAAATCCTGTTACTGACTGAGCGTTTCACATGTTTGTAGTCTTTCTACAGAACTTTAAGCCAGACCAGATATCACTGGGATAGTTTCCTTTGCAAAGTCGATCACTCTCTGATGAAAGTAACCCACTTTTTGTCAATACTCAGCAGATCGTCTGTTCAAGTGTCAGCATAAAACACTTGGGTAAATCATCTGCTGGAGATACAGGGATGAAGTTGATACTCAATAGCTGAATTGACAGGTAAAACAGTCAACCAAAGGGAAATATAATCAACTCTCTGTCCCCTTCCAGATTAAGGAGCTGACTGGGAACATCAGGAGCCAGTTCCCCTCCTCCTCCAGCTTGTCGTCCATCCCCACCAGCTCCGACTCTGACACATCCTTCTGTAGCACGCCGTCAGATGAGAGACAGTCAGCGTCCACTGCCATGCGAGAACACGGCAAGGCCATCAAAAAACTGCTGCAGTGGGTACAGAAGCGAACACGCAAGTAAGTGTGGTCAGCCGTTTTCAATAAAGATTGTTGTAGTTTCTTGGTATTCTCTGGTGGTCTTTTTGGACTGACCGTCACCACTGAATATGTCCTCCCTTACTGTAGGTTTGGTGTGGCAGTGCAGGACTTTGGGAAGAGTTGGACAAGTGGTCTGGCCTTCCTGGCTGTCATTAAGTCCATTGACTCCAGCCTGGTGGACATGAGGAAGGCACTGCTGAGGACTGCCAGAGAAAATCTGGAGGACGCCTTCAGGATAGCCCACTACAGCCTGGGTATCCCACGCCTACTGGAGCCAGAGGGTAACAAGAAAACCTATTTTTACATATCAGGGTAATCTGGTTACTGCCCACATTAAACTGCCATACCATAATATAATAACACTGTATTTTCCTTGCTGTAATGAATTACCAATATTCTATGAAAAGAAGCACTTGTTTGGTTGTAAAAAGCTAAACTAAAAGTTCCCATGTCACAGCAACCTGTTAAACATAGCCCTAAGCTAGACCTCAACAGGTTCTACAGGTTTCCCATTGCTGGATAATTAACCTAACCAGACCAATCTAGCCCAGTTATAACATTTGCATATGTGCAACCAAATCTATGTTGCAAAGTAAGAAGCCTAAGAGTGGTAGTCCCTGTTCATGGAAACAGTCTCATAGTTCCTATTCTAAGCCCATTTATGTAAAATCAGGATGAGGTAGTGGTCAAGTCATGGGGACCTTTTCGTAAGACACCAGTGTTTGAAGCAGAGGAGAATTTGGAATTGGCTATATTTAGCTAGTGCTAGACCACATTCATAGTATTCCTGCTCAGTGTTGGTTTCAAACACAACTTGCAATCTAGGTAGCTTCTAACTATCTGCCAGGATATGCTGTAGTTTTATTGTTGGTAAAACCCAAAAAGGTACATCCTCTACTAACCATTTCTTACTAGAATTTTATGGCTGTATTGTGACCTTTTCTCTGTTTAAATTAAACTTTAAAATTAGATTAGTGTTATGCATTTTCCACATGTAAGCGATGCTGCCACACTAGGATATACAAAGCCCCTTTCAGACAGTATCATTGCTGGCTTTATCAATCTAATAAAGTAATCACAAGACCATTATGGATAGAGGTGCTGTGCTCATGCAATATTTGGCATCTCGAATGCAAAAGGTAGTGAAAAAGCACCCCCTCTCTTCCCACCAGCATCTCTGTAGATTGCCACAGGATTTTTCTTCTCCAATTTTATAATTTACTAGGTATGTCATGCTGCCTGTTTTATGCAGTCCAATAGTGCCCAATTATAGTTAATAAATAATAGACATTAAGTTGTGACCCTCATTTATTTGCCCTTTGCTCACATGTCAATTACTAACAAATTCTTTGCTAGACTTTAATACTTTTGGTATGGATGGATATCCAAAAAAAAATTTATTACCGTGTTCTGTGAGAAGGGAAAATAAGCAAAAAACATTTTTATATAGGCATGAGGCAAAATAAGATGTAAATTTAATATCTTTCTCTATGTGTTTAATGGTTTTATTCAGACATGAGACCTACAAATTGCCAGCACTTTTACTATGTAAAAAAAAGGTTATGCAAGTTATAACTGGAGGAAGCCTGGTTGACATGACAGTCTGTATGTTAAATGCCACTGTGGTAATGGTTCGTTATCTGCCTAGACGTGACTATCAATGCACCAGATGATCAATCAATCATGACGTATGTGTCACAGTTCCTGGAACACTTCCCTGGCATAGAGGAGGTAAGAACCCCTTCTTGCAGTGCATAGATTAGATCTGTCTTTGACAAAACATTTTTTTCTGGATGTGAGCACTGATAGATTGCTGCCATCTTCTTCGTTTCTCTCTCAGCCGGAGGAGCCCTGCCAGCTGATTGAAAAAAGCATTTCTATGTGTCGACTAAACTTCCGTGACAATGACTCCGACCACATAAGGAATGGCACTCACAGAAGCAGAGTGAGGGATAGGTCCATCAAGTTCCAGAGGGAATGTACCCAACCCCCACCCAAAATCTTAATTTCCTCTGTGTCAGAAGATAGGAGCATCATGTCTCCCCGAATCAGGCCAGCCACAGCTCGCTCGTGGTCCAGTGAAGACTTCTTAGCAGATTCCCCCCATATGGAAGACATCTCCAGCAATGTAGTTGAAGATACCAAGGAACCTGTCAGTGAGAACTTAATCAACTCAACTTCTGAATCACCACAATTGTCTTACACTCACTCGCCCACTGGCTCATCAGTACCTGAGTCTGTAAACACTGAGTCAGTTATTGGAGACTCAGCAATCAGCTCACCTGATTCCTGGGTGGAGAGCGAGTTTGGCATCATGCCAGAGAAGGTTTGTGAGAGTCGAAGTGACAGCTCTTTGTGTGACAGTGGAACAGCCTGGGATGTGTACCGTGCCACCCCTGTGGAGATCACTACACTTGATGAAGGATTTGTCCCATCCAAAGAGGATAGGGTCCCTGATGAGAAGTCAATTACAGAGTCGTATACTGATGAAGGTATTTACTCGCTGAGCTCACTGGAGAGCACCCAGGAGAGAATCCAAGGGTATTCTGTAAGGAAACAAGTTGAAGTTGTGGAAGAGAAAGAGACAAACCTTGACAACCACAACCAGGATATGGCATTAGAACAGTTACCTTATCATAGCGAAGCTGAGATTATAAAAGAAGTAACGTCTAAACAGATGAATATAAGTGTACTCCAAAAAGATGAAGTACCCAGAGAGCAAGAATCTTCTTTTGGACTGTGTGTTTCAGAAGTAATGGTCAACTCTGGTACAGAAGATCTCATTGAAACTGATAAAACTAACCAGTCCCCATTCATCTCCAACACTGAACTACCACCCCCTGACCTATTCTCTAACCGAGAAGCAGAATGTTTAAAGGAAGATGTGGACTTTATTGGGGATGCACAGGACCACGAAGGACAAATTAATGGTAGAACTGAAAGTCAGAATCATAACTCTGAGGAGGTTGAAGTGGAAACTGAATGTCAGAAACCAGATTCTCCTTCAGAGGAGACAAAAGGGGAGTCAAGAGAGGAGTCTGGAATTTTAAAGGAGAGGGATGAAGATGTTGATGATGTTGTAGAAAGAGAAGACAAAGCAAGTGATGGAGTTCCAAGCTTTAGCTCAGAGATTTGTGATGCTTTAGCAAATACACATCCAACCAATCAAGACGAAACCTCAAAAACAAGTCTGGACCTAAATACGGGGATAAACATTCCTCTGATCTCTATTTCCAGTGAGCCAGAAGAGCAAGGAGAAGAGGGAACATGTAACCTCAAAAGACAAGATCATGCTGAGGATGATGTGGTACATCACGCAGAGGCAACTGGAACTAAGGAAACTGACACAGATGTAAACAGCCCTCAAGATCCAGATATATTGAGTGGTGACTCCAGTGACAAAAATGACAAAAACCCTGTTGAGATCCCTTCCCGCATGGTATCAGAACTAGTTAAACCAACAACGTCAGCAGAAATAAGAGACATAGAAAGCAGGCATTTGAATGATACAGATGAACATGACATCAGTAGATCAACAGCAGACATATGTGGGATAGATACAAGAGAAAACATGGAAAGAAGGGAAGTCGAACGGGAATGTGAGTCTCTTCACCATGATACTGAGAAGGACTTGGTAGCTCAGACCTCTTCTATAGATGCTAAATCAATAGAACCTGCGACTACTGAGTTGGAAATGGATTTAACTGATCAACTAGATGGATCCCAAGACAAACTGGTTGAAACCTTTTCTGACAATGAGACAGCTACCACACTGGATCCAGTCGACTCAAAACAAAAAGGTGCGACAGGGACTTCATGTTGTGAAGTTGGTAGTGTGTCCAGAGACACTGACTTGTTTTATACAGACTTTGATCGAAGTTCTCCCACAGATGATTTAGTTGGTGACCCTATCGAACCCATGGATCTGTTCTATCCTGACAAAGAGGAGCCCATGTTTACAGAGCTGCCTGATACTGAAATGCAGAGCTGGCCGTCTGTTCTGAGTGTATCCGCTCTCCAGCCGGCGCCAGCTTCAGAGACTCTGCCAGACGACCATCCACTTGACCTGTTGGGTGAAGACTTTGGATTTGGAGTAAATTCAATACAAGAGGATGATGAGGTAAATGTGTTAATTCAGCAGAGACCATGGCCATGACCATTGGCCATTTCTCTGGCAATGGCTCTAGAGATTGCACTGTTGGTTGGGAAGTCAGACGGTTAACAGCTTTGGTTGAGACTGAAATAATTGAACAAATATTGGACAGATGTGTTAATGCAAATTGCCTTGCAATTTTGTACATATATCCTTAGTCCTCCCTGATTCCAAATTACTATTTTCTAGCACCACAATAAAGTTGACATTTTTGGTTTGGAGTGAATATCCCGACTACTTTTGGATTGATTCCTATGAAATTTGGTCCAGATAGTTACTGTATCTTCCCCACAGGGTGAATTGAAATATCTGGTGATCCCCTGGCTTCATCAAGTCAAAATGTCAATTGTTCCACTACTTTGGTTTATGACCAAATTCATGCAAAACTATTTTTTGATTTGATTTTCCCTTCATTCTCAGCTATCTTTCTTTGGGGGCTCAAATGTTTGCATGTAAACACACTAAACTAAGAAGGTGAATATGGTTAACTGTACCTTTAACATCCATGTATTGTCATCTCAGTTTGAAAAAAAGAAACTACAGTTATTAAGATTACTGCAGCAAAGCAGGGCAAAGGTCTGTCCCTAAGTGAGTGAGTCAGTGAGTGAGTAATGAAGTTACAGATTTGATTAGTCTAGTGTTGGGTTTTTTCCCCAATCTTTATTTAACCAGGAAGTCCCTTGAGCTTGAAATCTCTTTTCCGAGGGAGACCTACATGAATATGAGGGGAGTTTACCCAGTGTGGCCTTGTAGACAAAAGAATACAAATGAAATTGTCTACGTAGACCTAGTGACAGCCAGTCTACCAAATTATAAAGCGTACAATGATGAGTACAGGGACCAGGGTTAGTTATAAAATATAGAGCACTGTGGTACACAGAATCTAAAAAGTTGAGAGTAATGGATACAGGATACATGTAGACAAGTCTCATTGGCTATTGCTCTTTCAAAATGACTCCTTAATTTAAATTATTTGCTTTTATTAGTATTTGTGGTTAATGCCTCCATACAACTGACTAGTCACTGTGTACATTAAACTTCTAAAAGATCTATCTTTCTTAATTTCTTGCTCTTGTTAGGTGATCTCTAAAACCAACCTGGAGACTGACAAAGCATCTGAATCCCAGGAACACTGTTTGTTGCTGGGGGAGAAGATAGAAGGACTCTGGGGTGATATTCCAGCAGACGGCAATGATCTCAGTGAGGCCAAGCAACGGAGCTCAGGCTCTGCCAGGGAAAACACAGAGCCTGTGAGGTAGGCTTTCTATTCTTAGTTGGCTCCCTAGTGCACTGGGAAACACACTGGACCCTGGAGGAAACCAGTGTTATGGCAATGGATGCGACTGCTCTGACCTGGCCTCTCTCAGTTTGCTCAGATATTTCCTTAAATGTACTGAACAGAATCTATGTAGGCTGGTGGTGGGAATTAAGAAAGGCCTTATGAGGGTTGAGGGACTGTGTCATGAGGAAAGGGGACCGGGACTACAGGCATTAGTGTGGTTGGAATAATTAATACATAAGAGCTTGATTCTGTTTATGTTCAACAGTGGAACAAGTATGGGCATTTTTTTGTTCAATTAATTTACATTCTGACTCAAATTGCATACTTGCACGCTTTCAGAGGAGGATTCAGAGGAAGTTATGCATGCATGAGGACACAGGAATTTCACATAATGTGGAAAACAAAATTTGATTTCATAGTTTGATATCAGTTTACCCATGTCGTTGAAACTAAGGTGGCTGCAAAACCTGTGCAAAACACAAAAAGTCCCTGTCTAGAGCCAGTGTTTGATTTGTCCATTCTGGGGTACTGTAGAAACATGGTGATTCAACATTGTGGACTCCATGGAAGAGCTCCCTGGGTAGATAAGACTAGATGATGCACTAGAGCACTGCATCAAACCAAAACCAAAACCAAAACAAATGAACAAGTGCAACGGCCCACCAGACTCATAAAACATACTTAATTTAAACTTTATAGAAACAAAATAAAACTCACCTTTCTTTACACTGTTCCAACAACAATTACCAAGTCTGGTTTGATTGACATAACCCCCTTAATTTACCAAGTTAGATGAGAAAATAACACAGGAACTGGCTGCTATAACTGCCATGTAACGGCATCAGTCATTTAACCTGAAATAATTGTAACTTCATTAAAAACGGACATAATGTCAGGAGTTGATGGAGACCAAAACAGAGCTCAAAGTAAAGTGAATATTGGACTAGAATAGGATATTGGAAGGCCACACCTTCAGCCTATTGTGGAGTTCTGTGGCCAACACACCCGATTAATGCAGCTGTAGATTTAGGGCCCTACCTTGCCGATCTGAAACGCAAGTGTCAAACGCAAAACGCAAGTAGCTTTGTGGGCGGATCTCGGGCGCTGTTGCTATTATGCCAGCGGGCTAAATGACTCTTGCGCCCGGCGCAGATCTAAAATGGGTTGGTCTGAAATAGCTACATTAGTCATAGGTGTGGTTTGGACGTAACGTGCAATAAACCAATCAGAGCGTCATCTCACATTCCCTTTAAAAGCAGGCGCGCTTGTTCCAAGGCGGATTGCTATTATAACAGCGGATTTGCCAGGCACATGCCAGGAGCGCTTCACAGCCGAGGAGACCGACGTTATCGCCAGGGCCGTAAAAGACCGAGAAGTGACATTAATGACATGAAATAAATGTAACACAGCCATACAATAAATCAAAACAATATAACACAGCTTCGCAGGAAGAAGACCTTGGCCTCGGGAGCAGTGCGCAAGGGCCAGCTGAGGAGGGAGCAGCACAAACACCAAGGTGCAGAGGATCCA
>JAGRRF010012892.1:535987-556443 GCA_019097615.1 Morone chrysops
GGGCCTCTCAGGCGCATCCTCTTAAGTCTGCGCCTTTAAAATAGCATCTGAATAAGCGCCATTGACTTTAGACTAGGTTTTTCCTGGTCTGTGGCGGAATTGTTTTCTGAAACAGCAAAATAGCACCAGGGAATGTTTGCGCCGGAACACGCCTCCTCTTTTCGCTGAACCGCGCAAGTTCATTCCCTAATTTAAGGACGTGCGTTGGTGGAGGGAAAATTCCAATGTGCGTCGAATGCAAAATAGGAATTATACAATCGGCAGTGTACAAAGTCAATTGCGCTGAGTGCAAGATAGAGCCCTTAAACTTTAAACAGGAAAGAGGCCTGGAGTTAGGAGTTGTAGTGAAGGGGACAGGGAATAAAGTCACAGAAAGTAGCTTTTTAGTTCTGGTTTCATACTCTCATTGTTTTGTCTCAAGGTATTCACAATGGCTTTTCGTTTTATATTTCCTGGGCCTGCTCTCACTAAACTAATGGATTCTGTCTTTTCAGGAGTGACACTAAAAGTTACAGTGGACGCGATGAAAGCCAGAACCCTCCAGTTCTCCGTCACAGAAAGGGGCTTCGCTTCACTGAGTCCATGGTTGGTTTGACACTCCACTTCCATGTCGTTGGACATATTATTACCTTTGGATAAGTATTCTGTCTGAAGCTGTACACTGAGTGTTTGTTCTTACTCACAGGACAATCGGACAGCCCAGACTGCAGCGGCCAGAAAAGATGACAACAGGGACTCTGATTTTTGGTAAGAACTTGTCCCGCCTTACTTTAGTTCTGTATACTGTATAGGCCTTTCACAACAGCAAGTTTTTACTGGTTGCAAGTATTTCCAAACCGGTGGTGGACTAGTAGTCATCTTCTACTGTTGGAATAATAGTCTCATCAACAGATACTGAACATATTTTGCTAGAATCCACCATGGCTTGACAAAAACAACCAATCAGAGCCAAGAAAGATAGAAAGATGCTTTGGGTTGGTGTCTTGAAGATAGTTGACAACAAATGATCTTTCTTGGCTCTGATTGGTTGTTTTCGTTAAGGTCCAGTGGATTCTTCCAAATGCCATTAGGAGCACTAGGAGGAACCAGAGGAACATGATCTTGTCTCATGTTCTACTGTCAGGATATAGTGAAAGTTTCAGCAAATGTGACAAAAAGTTATTTTCATAAAGGTTACCCACTGCAACTTTAATTGAAATATCAAAATCACAGTATGGCCAATGCAATTTTTTTATAAAAGTAACATGAGTTATAATGAAGTACTGTAGTGCTGCACAGATACCCTAGCCTACAAATCTCCAGATGTAAGAAAACATGTTGGTTTGGTACACACCCCAACTAAAGTCCCATCATCATGGTTTTAATAGTTTTAGTGAAAATGTAAATTGTGACAAAAGAAATTCCCACCAATCTTAATAATGCAATCGCAATATCTATCAAAAAGTAATCGGGGTGCAACCCATTTAAGTAGCCAGTTTCGTTATTAACTCACTATCAGTTACTAAGCCCCTAGTGTCAATTTAAGATTATAACTGGTGCAACCCAGGGCTGGCCCCTAGAATTAGGACACAGCACATAAGAAAACCCGAAATAAATGTATCATGAATATTTAACTGTTTGTAAGAATCGATCCGTACTCTGGTAGCTGCAGTCATTATCTCTTTATGTTTTGTGTCTCTGCTGACCTTATTCTGACCTCTCCTGTGTGCGTGTGTGTGTGCCTGCGTTTGCGTGCATGCGTGTGCAGGCGTGGTGAGAACTGGGAGCTGTATCTGCTACTGCTGCTGTGGCTGCTGCTCTACTGTTTCTGGCTGCTGCCACAGATGGACCTGAAGACACTGCCCAACCTGCTGCTGAACCTCAACCACTGAAGGACACACACACCCACACACAGAGTTACAGGAAAAAAGAGAATTTTAACAAATATATCAACTTTAATGCACCGTCACTAAAAAAAAACACACACATACAGCTCAACTGCCACTCCTCGTTCCTTTCCATTCCACTGACTGTACTCCAGATTAGATTAGACTTTTAGGTTTTTGCTTTTTAGCTTTTGATGTGGTTTGAAGTATTCTGTATGACAATGTGTTAGGGCCACTGCTGGGGAAAACTAGGTCTGAGATTTAAAAAGTCATAATGTTGTTAAAATCAAGTCAAAATAATTTTATGGGAATAAAATTGTAATTTTGCAAGGAATAAGTCATAGCAGTATAAGATAGGAAAATAATGTAATAATTTTACAAGAGAAAAGGAATGTAACAAAATAAAGTTGTGCTTTTACAGGAATAGGTCATTATATCTCAAGAATAAAGTTTTTGATAAAAAAGTAATATTTTAAGACTAAAGACTAAACTCATAATATTTCAAATTAGGTCTTACATTTTTATTAGGAAAGGTTATATTATTTAGAGAAAAGAGTCATGTTATAATATTTCTTATAATAGTATGACATTTTCTCAAAATGAGTCATACCTTCATGATTCAAAAAAGGACATATTCTCATAACATTGCCTTTTTGTTTTAAAATAATAATTCCTAATTATATTTTAAGTCGTAAAAAATAATTTGTAATTCTGAGAAAATGTCATAATATTTCTCATTATTTCACAATAAGAAATATTATGAAATAATATAAGTCAGATTTTAATTACAATGCAATCTCTTAATATTAAGCCTTTTTCTTGTAAGGTTTGCCACTTTATTCTCCAAATGTTGACTATTTAATTATGACGTATGTGTGTAACATAGAAGAAATATAAGAAAAATTACAACTTCGGTCTCATAACATTGCCATTTCTCTCAAAATATTCAAAATGTATTCTTTAAACCTCTGTGCAGTGGCCCTGACTCCCCGCTGCAGATGTGCTTCTGTTTTAAAGACACTATACAAGTTTGTGGTTTATTGCTGTGCAAAGCCGACAGAGCTGACCCTGTAAGACTACATGACTGTATAGCACGCGCTGCTTTGTAGATAGAGATATATACTAAAGATGTATGAATGCACAGTTCTGAAAAGCCATTTAACCCTGGAAGATGTTAAAGGTGAAACTGCTTAAGATAGTAAAAACTGGAGATAGTGGAGCTTAAAAGGAAACGAAAACAAGAATATATATGATGAAGCCAGGCTTTCTGAGCGTACATACTGTTGTAAAGAGAACTAATCAGTCTGAATCAGTATTTTGGATTTGTTGCACTTTTGAAAAAGAATTCAAACTGCCAAAGATTGCATGGAAAGTGCTGATACAGAAAGTAAGAAACTCACCCAATAATGGAAATCCTGTTTTTAACATTTAGAAAGTATCTTGTACGAAAGCACCCAGCTCTATATTGTATAATAGTTCAAGCAGAATGTGTATTTGTAATATTTTATGGCTCATAAGATGTGTGAATGGATTTTTAAAAAGTTTTATGACGAAGAAAAGTTTTATGTGACTGAGCTATGCTTGAGCCTGTCCAAACCTGTCAACGGAAAGAGAATGCTTTACAATGAAAGATCTTTCTGTGTTATTTTTTTAACCATGTCTGTAGTGAAGCAAGTCCTTAGTTTGATCATTCCTCACACCAGCCGACCTAAATATAAACACCGCTCCTCCATCCACTGACTGAGGGGCAGCAAAAAAAACATTCATTCCAGTCCATTTCCAACTGGGTCAACCCTGCAGTGTAGTGCATCATAACCACATCTCAAGTGTGTGTGTGGACATGTTTTTGTACTTTTATCCTTGTGAGAACTAGAGCTGTGTCCCAATTCCATACTATTTACTAACTGCATCATGTTTATTGTCGTGGTATAGTGTTTTACCAGTTACTACAAGAAGAATATGTATGCTAAATAAACATTATACTTTAATAAGATTTAATACTTGCTTTTTAAGCTGGAAACTTAGTGAAAGTTAGGTTGAAGAGGAAAACCCGCCTCAAGGTTCTGTTTCTAGCTATTTCCTGAGCATTTCCATTGCATAATTCCAGTTAATTATTACCACAAGCCAACTGTTGTACATTCAAAAAAGGGCTTTCAGGGCAGCCGCCATCTTCCTACAACTTTAATAGAGTTCCTTGAGTTAAAGAGAACCATAAAAATACGAATCATGCTTTAGTTGCCTCAAGCAGATATAGTCATTGGTGGAAGTTCTCAGGTAAAGGTTGAGTAAAAGTCGTGCATTCCGGTTATCCTGGCTCCGGTTATATTTTATATGACATTATGGTGACTGTTGCATTAATGCAGCATTCGGTTCTAGACAGAAATTTGTATATTTTTATATTTATCTTTATTAGGTCATTTTTACTTTGTGGACCTCAAAAAGTTATTTAAATGAATCCCTGTGAGACATTGCAGAGGAAATGTCTCTTTGGACATACTAACAACTGATCTGAAACATGACAGCATCAACTGCAGTACTTGCTGCATTTTTATCACATTTTTTGTTTATTATATGCTGCTTTTTTAAACTAGAAACCACAGCAATGTTGTGGAGTAGAAGTATACATTTTCATAAAATAGAGGAAATGGGAAGTAAAGTACCTTAAATTTGTACATATGCACAGTACTTTTGTAAATGTACGTTCCACCACTGCATATAGAGTAGTAAAACAAATTAAATATACTGATAGACATGGTTTTGCTTATATTTTCATTATAAACATTTTGCAACATTTCAGATCTGTTCATGGAAATAGTTCTCCATCATGGTAATTAAAAAAAAATAAAAAAGTTATTTGACTCAACGTCACATTTCAAAATGTATTTGTTTTCACAAATGAGTATAATAATTTCTAAGAAGCAGACTTGCAAAAATCAAGTGGATTTTGTTTGCATGTTGACTTTTTTGAATATACTCAGAACTGTCCTAGAATTGCTGTTTATTATGGAAATGGGACAGAGCTCAGCTTTACAGTCCTCACTGCAGCTTCACTTTATGGACTTGTTTAGTTTTAGGATTTGCATTTAGGGTTGTCAGTAAATCCATGAGATTATTATAGCATTATTTTCTGATTTGTTATAAAGCAAAGTCATGACCATTAACCACTACCTCCAAGATTGCGCAGGCTTTTTTAGGGATTATTGCAGCCTAAAATCTCAATTTCACGCTAGCTTTTCTAAAACATTGTGATGCATGTTGTTATCCTTTTAGGCCAGTGTCTCTCAAATGGGTTTACGTGCACCCCTAGGGGTATTATATAATATATTTTGGAGTACTAAAGGGGGTATCTGAAGTTTTTTTTTCTAAATGTTTATTTAAAAAATATTTTTCATTCATGATTCCTAAAATAATTATACTATAAGTTCAATAGAAAATGTAAATGTAAGTTTGATAAACCACATTTCATATCCAATATTCCTATTTTCAGTGCCATTGCGGACGTAAACTGTCAGCTGCAGTTGCCTCCCTGTCACCATGAATGACAAAGATCCTCAGTGAAACACAAACTCAGGTTTCTCACTAAATTGGTTGTGCAACTCACAAAATCATGGTGGAAGGTTTATTCAGTGATGGATTCAAAACATTTGAAACCTCTTTCTTTTCTACCAAAATGTTTTGCGTTGGTCAGGGGTTTGAAGAAATATTTAAAAGTCAATGTTAATGAAAACAAGTTTGAGAAACACTGTTTAAGGTATTGTTTTGCAATGAAATTGTGTGAGAAAGTGAAAATAAAAAATTCATTTATTCAATAAAAATCAAAGGCAACTTGTTTCAGTGAGAATAAAATCGCTGATAATTTGGTGATGTTGAGCTCAACGTTTTGGCACTGCTATGATTGGTCGAATTTCCGGAAAAGTGATCGGTGATCAGATAAGATTTCATTTAGTATTAGACTAAACTTTTTTAGGTTGTATCTGCACCTGCTAATGTCTGTTGTAAGTGGTGATTTTGAATCTATAAATGTCAGAAAAACAAAAAGGTAATCATTTGGATGGTAACAAAACAAACCGGAGACCATAAAATATTTCTGTCAGACCTCATTTTGTCAAGATCAAAGTGCAATTATTCCATGAAGATGACATAATCATTCTGAGATCCTAGTAAACAAACCAGAAGAATAATGACTCCCTTCAATGGTCTTTACAATATGACGTAGCGTTAACATTAGAATTAGCATACATTAGGGTAAGCATTAAATGTAACATTGTAATATATATAATATATATTTATAATTTAGATGAATCTTAGGTATGGGTTAGGGCAAGGCTTAAAGCTGCAGTAGGTAATTTTATAAAATGTTTTAATTTAATTTTTATCATATTTGCTGACATGTTCACATCCTGACAGTAGCACGAGACAGTGAAACAATCAGGTTCCTCTGGCTCCTCCTAGTGCTCCTAATGGCATTTGCAAGAATCCACCAATCAGAACAGAGACCACTAGGAGGAGCCAGGGGAAGAAACTTGAGAATTTAATTTACAGTGAAGTAGGAGACATCTTGTGGGACAGGGACTTTTGCATATTCAGAGATTCTGGAAGTTTTAAGTTTCTTGTTGAAAAAAAAAAACACATGTGAGTATAAAATTAGTTAATGTTCATAGCATGACTTCACTTTCCAGGGTTGTTTCAAGGACTGGGAAATTACTGGTTTGCACCAGTTGCAAAAATGTATCTCTTCATACTCTGGATAATGCTAGCCACACTTACTTCACATACTGTATGTCAAAGTGTTTTCATGCACAGATTATTTTAGTCCCAATTGTCCAAAGATACACTGTGTAAGGTCACCAGCTGGTCCCAAAAAATGCAATGGTAGTCCTCCAGAGTCTGGGATAAGAGTTAAGGAAAAAGGGATGGCAGTTTAAGGTCTTTACAATGATACAGTAGACTGTGTGTGTATGTGTGTGTGTTTGTGTCTCCAGTTACCATGGCCACAGGACCATACCAGCCACCCCCACCCACCAACACCACCAAAACACTGAAAGGACTGACCTAGTAAAAAAAGATACTGGCTTTTGTATTGGAACCTCAATTGTTCTAATTGTTTCAGCAGCAAGTGCAATAAATGACATGTTTTAAACCCTTTGTATTCTTTTTGTGCTTTGTTTTCACTGCTTAGGGTATTGGTACATCCTTCAAATGTCTGTGAAAAGTTTGAAAGTTGTTAAAATATAAAGCTTAAAATGAATAAATGCAGTGTTATTAAGGTTTTTTAACACCCCCCCACAAGTTTGTAACATGAAGCACTCTGTTTAATGCTGCAGGTAACGTTTCTAAAAATAACTTTCTTTCATATTCACTGAAACTTTCACAATATCCTGACAGTAGTGCATGAGACAGATAATGTGTGAACAAATCAGGCTCCTCTGGCTCCTTCCAGTGCTCCTAATGGCATATATAAGAATCCACCAGGCCTGAATGAAAACAACCAATAAAAAAATATGACTTAAGTAAGTACTTAAGTAATTTTTTATAAAGTTACCTTCTGAAGCTTTAAACCTATCACTAACAAAATGTTATGTGACCATAACCAATTTTTTAAATATGTTATAAATCTTTTTTTTAATTTTATTTAATTTTATTCAGTCATAAAAAGTACAGTTTGTGATGTTAAATTGGCCTTAAATCCAGTTCCAGGTGTTAAATAGATCTTAGAGTTTTGGCTTTGCCTCTCTGAAACCTGCAGATATGTTATAGTTCTGTCTTTTCTGGAGGCCTTTGTAGGAAAGGAGAGGCGGAGGGATTTCTTATGATTGAGCTTAATATGAGTTGTTTGAGAAGGAAAGTTGTAGAGCTGTAAGACAACTATACAGGTTTCACAAGGTATTTAATCCACTTGTTTGGCTTACTAACTGAACATCAACCTTCCATCAGGACATGCTATCCCTGTGAGTAGTAATGCTGCCATCTGGAGGACATCATGTAACGCAGTCAATGACTTTACTAGGGCTGAATTCATTTAGGAGGACAACTGTCTGAATATGTCATAAGCCTTGGTCACACTACAAGACTTTAATTGTCGTTGTCACACTATGACTGATGGGCAATGGGAGTGACACAATACAGGATCTTTCACAAGGAGGAATCCCAGAGTCTGTCTGCTCTGCAAACTAATCATTAATAATAGCATTGATAACAGCAAATTATGTTTAATTAACACACAAAAAACACACACAAAAAGAGTAACCATTACAGCAAACTGCTGTTAGAAAGTAAAATAAGCTGATAATTAGCCTGATCAGCCAGTGTCAGTAATCAAATCATTATTAAAGCATTAATCAAACTAATGACTAACCGCAGTCAACGTCAGACAGAATTATCATACTTAAATAGTTACCTTGTGTTTCTGTAGTGACAAAACGTTACAAAATATACATATTATCGATTTGATTTCAACCAAAAGCTCCCTGCACCAAACTCCCTTTAAGAAATATCACATTTGAATAATTCCTAACATTTCAAGGCCATTATTTGTTAACAGTATTCTTGTCAATTCAGCATCAGTATAATCCATAAAGATAAACTACATTATGAACTGTATATATAAACTGCGTATATCCCAGCCACTGTCAGAGAACTGGACAAATATGGCACATTTAAAGTTTGTTTAAAGAAATGGTTCATTAGTACTCAGCCCTGTCAGCACTAAAACCATTGAATATTGATGTTCTCAGTCTGCCTGCTGTCGGCTGACACTATCTTATCACCAGTCTGCCCTCATGGACCTGCACGCATGTCTTTATTGTGATTTTGTTTTTTATTCTGTTAGATTGATGTACACTGTGCATGTTTATATGTCTGTGTTTCTGCTTTGCATGTTTCAGTTAGTGTCTAACAATTCAACAGAATTGTTTTATATAGTCCATATTACTCCCAATACCTGTCATTTTATGGTTTTTGCTCTTGTATTATGAACCTCTGCGTTGCATGTTTTTTAAATTCATGTGAAATATAGCCTAAGGGAGTTGAATAAGCAATTAATATTTTTAATGCATGCTTATAGATGATTTACTTTGAATGGCTTTGTAATTTTAATCTTATATTCTGTTTTTAGGTTGACTTTGTACCATCTGTCCAGAAACAAATGAAAAATAGTCTCTTTACAGAAATGTTTTATTAGTGTGAACTGTCCCTGCTGAATTTAACCAATAAAAATGAATAAGAAAATACATCGGTATTATAATTATTATTATCATAATGACTTACTTACTACATAATTATCTTTATATACATAGTCTATGTTTTACACTGTTCCCCAATAAATCCCCTTTGAATATAATTGAATTGAGCTACAGACCTCCACACTTTTACGCAGGTTACGTAGGAACCCGCCCCCCTCCAGGGTGGCGAATTGATGCCCACCATATCCTCCCTCGGATTGGCTAGTACTCGTTGTTCTTTGGTTTGCGTTTAGGCATGATGCGTGAGATTGGTTAGAGATAGGGTAACAGTGTCAGGATAAGCCAATCAAAGGCGGAGTAGGGTTGGTCATGACTTCGCCATCCTGGGGAGAGGGGTGTCTCGCCAGAGTGCGGCCGGCAGTTTACGCAGTTTACGTCCAATGTTTTGGCGTAGCAGAGGCCCAGGTGAAAGGAAGTGGTCCCACCGTCAACGAGTGGCCACCAAATCGAGACAGCAAGAGTGAATGGCAGATAGGATATCCAACGAAAGAATTCAAGCATTTTTAGCCAAGACCATCAATTGAAAAACACACACCAGGTGAGATGATGTACCGAACTGTGGGATTTGTCTTTCTGGATTAACGTTGCTGTTTTGCATGTGTTGGCCTAGTTAGCTGTTAGCAGGCTAGCAGGCTGGCTGACATGGTGATGGTGCATGGTGGCTGCTGTTCTGTCCGACGTTGTGTTGCATTACACGCTGTACAGTTTGGGTAAAGCCATGTTCTAGTAAGACTCTATAAATCACACCGTCTCTGGCCATTAAAATAACCACGTCAATAAGTGCTTGCAGACAGGCGCAATCCGTATGGTTTAGCTAACATTCGCTAGCCATGCTAGGTTACGTTAACGCAGCAAGAAGGTTTGATTGCCCGGTCGGTACCGCTGTGTACGCGGCTAATCGGCTGTCTGAGACATCTTTACAGCACACTATCAGCACACTATCAGCACACTTTACAGCACACTATCAGCGGAGCGAACGCAACGTTAACTGTCTGATTGTCACTGTCAGCACCCAGTAGCATGTCAATGTAAGCTAACGGTCACGGTTCATACTTTGCCACCAAAACCGAGGCCAAGGACCTTGAGAGGCTCTGTTGCTCTTTAGTGGCCAAATCATTGAAAGCCGTCACCTCTAAATATTGAATCAAATAGCTTCATTGTTAGTTATGTGTATTAGCTAACGTTACCTTTCTATAAATGCTCGACAAAAATGCGACTGCTTAGTTGCTAACTAGCTAGCCTATGTTCCTCAGCATGGTCTCTGCGAGCAGTAACTTAAACTTGAATATTATGTTGGTGTCGTTACTTTTCTATAAATGCTCAGCAGAAATGGAGCTGCTTAACGTTAACGTTAGTTGCTAACGAGCTAGCGAATGTTCCTCAGCATGGTCTCTGTGAGCAGTAACTAACTTTATGGCCAAGCGTTCAACTAACTGTTACCCATGAGCTAGTGCTCACACTGACAGAGGAAGCTAACAATGACAGGTGACAGTGTGTTACGTAGGTTATAACGTTACCGAGTACAAATGAATGTCACAATATATTGGTTTAAAGAGTTAATGACAATTACGTTATATGATGCAGTAAACATGAGTTTTTCCGGCTATTGTTCTGAACATTGTGTTCTACATGTATTCTTGGCATAGCTGACAGAGACCTTTTTTGCAGAACTGTGGCATGTACAAGCTCACAAGTGTGAAAGATTGAGTAATTTAACGTTGATGTTGGGATGAAGGTTACTGAAGCCCCTCTCAGATCAACACTCTTTCTGTTTAATTTGTCATTTTTTGAAATAGTCCTTTTTCCATGTTGTTTCCCTGGCAGTCTGTACTTAGGACCTACTGTGTGTCTGTAACTCTTCCTGTATGACCTAAAACAGTGTCCAGTACAGTCACATTAACGGCTGCAGTATGTTTTAGTGTTAAGGTCTAAATATGTGAACACAGAAAGTATGTCTTGTTGTGCAGGCTTTCAAGAGGTGTGAATGTAGTTATATTCATATGTGGTGCTTTCACATGCTCCTCGGATAGTCCAGTTTCCAGAGTTCAGATTGGGAACATGTTCTTCCAGCTTTGGTGTGTTCATGAGCTTTAAAGCTGCAGTAGGTAACTTTTATAAAAATAACTTCTAGTTACAAAAACAACCAACCAGAGCCAAGAAAGGTAGAAAGACACGTTGGGTTAGTGACTAGAAGATAGTTGAATATCATTCCCAGCATTGATATTGGATGACCTGGGAATGACACTCAACAATCAGCTATCTTTCTTGACTCTGATTTGTTGTTTAGCAGCACTAGGAGGAGCCAGAGGAACCTGATTGTTTCACAGATGATCTTTGTGTACTCATGTATTACTGTCAGGATATAGTGAACGTTTCAGTGAATATGGGTTAAAAAAAGTTGCCCACTGCAGATTTAAGTCATAATGTGGAAACAATATGGACGCTACAAAGATGATGAAGAGTTGTATTTTTTTCTCTCAGAGCATTTAAACAGCAAAAATTCATGTTGCTGAATTATTGTGAAAGAGCTTGACGCTTTATGTTGGTGAGTTTGTCTCAGACTTGTTGGTGCACCGGTACATTCACTATAAGATATTGCTTTATAATAAGTGACTTTTCTAACTAATCTAGGTCACTCGACGTGGGCAGTAACTAACATTTGCATATGAATCAGTCACTCAGTCACTCAGAATCAGTCAGTCAATCATCACTGAATATCACACTACAAATTACATGTGAGCAAAATGTGATGAATGAATGAACATTTTATTTTGTCCGCCATGTTTCAGTGTAATATAATGGCAAGTCATGTACTAAAATATTTGCTGACTTTCATATTTGAAGGAGCAGTGACATAAATCTTCCCAGTTGGGAACTATATTATTCTGACACCATGTGAGTGCTGGGTTATATTTACTATATTCACCAATGCACAGATCAGTTTGAAGCATCTCCAGAAATAGAATACTGTGAGGATATTGGTGAGGTTTTTCACTCTTGTTAAAATTATGTGTTTCATTTGAATGGTATGTCTCTGTTGTTTGCTGTTATGTTACTCATGTTCTATTGTAATATAGCATATTTCTCTGGCATATGCTGACTCTCCACCAGTTTGTCACATGCACCACCAGAGACAATAAGACCTTGGACCTGCTGAATGCAAATGTTCCTGTTGTTTATATCTGTAGCCTATTTATTTTACTCAAATGTTGCTGTGACAAGTGAATTTCCCCATTGTGGGATTAATAAAGTTATCTATCTATCTAATGTGGGTGATTTGATCATTTTCTTTATAGTGTGAGGCTGCAGAGGGGAAAAAAAGCCACTCAGCTTGTACGGAAAACAGGATTTAAAAAAAGCCTAAATGGATATCCTGTCTATTTGTAAGTCTATATCTTGTGGTATTGGTGCTGCAGTTAAAGTCTTTAAGAAGAAATCAAAGCACAGGAAGGCTATTGTGCTTTGATTAATTCTTCTTAAAAATCCTTTGGCTGTCTGGGGAGCAAATGTGTTCAAATATTTGACAATTGGAAATAGGTTGTGTCTTGACATGGTGCCACAGCTCGAGCTGTGATGACACCTGTGGGTGCCGCCTGCTGCACGGCTTACAAAGAAAACAAGGTGTGGGTGATTTTTACACTCGTTGTGCGCTGCTGGTGTGTGTAGGCCTTTTATACAACTAATGATGTGGTCTAGATGCGTGTCCAGTCATTAAGGTTCACAGTAACTCATTCCACCGGTGATGCCACTGGACCAGGAGTCATATATTGTTATTATATGGAACAACAACACCATCAGGTGACGTATCTGTCTGGAGTCAAAAATAATTGAAAACGCACACATAAAAAAACAAATATCTACAATAGATGATCAAGAGTTCCACAGGTTTGTATAAACACATCATATACATTTGACATTTTGCCAGTGTTTGAGTCACCAGTGTGGTTCTGTTGTGGTTTGCAGTTTGCACTTTGTTTTTGGCAAAGACACATCTCCACGTCAGATTTAAGGAATTGCATGAATGAAGCTCCATAGTTGTTATGATTTTAAATGTGAGCGGCTCAATCAACATAAAGACTTGTGTCTGCTCCGCTAAGCTGACTGCTGATATTGGTTACAGATGTGGGGATCGACAGTCTTCACAGTAGCGTCATGTGTTGAAAAGCTTGAGGTGCTCAGTATACCTTGGTCAGCATCTGGCACCCTTATGATTCTCATTTTGCTTTCTGCCTTTGTTTTTGCAGAGCTGGAGGACCTAGACACAATCCCTGTCACTCTCCATTTGTGTAGAGGTGAGAGGATTTACTTGTGAGTATAACAGTACTATCACAGAATGATAACCAGCACATGAGGAACAGATGCAGTCTCTGTGGAAGCCAAACTAACTTGAATGCTACCTCTATGTTTTATATTTGTAGTGAATAAAACATCTTTTCCATTGTCATTTATTGCACTCATATAGAGTTCTATATGTCAGTGTCTGAAATGCATGATTATAACATGTTCTCTGTTTTTGTTTCTTTTAGGTCTGTTTCCACCTAAATGAAGGGGAGCATCAGGAGTTGATTAAGAGATATTGTATCATGAAGCCCAGATTAAGTGTTGTCTGCTTATCCAGAAAGTCTCAGTTTTTACCTGTGAGTATATTTCGAAAGACATTCATTCTGTGAGCATCATTCCAGCCCAGCAGTAGTTATCGGGGTTGGCACCACTGTATTGAAGTCCCACCCGTACACCCAATGTGAAACCCTCTTTTATAGCTTCAAATAACTGCTGATGATAAAAATAAACACTTGAACATACATCAGTGTGATTAAAACTACCTTAATGACAGAAACTATCTTTGGGAAAAATTTATTTGACGTTTACTAACATAGAGGCAGTGGGCTATATACTGCAGTCAGCCACCAGGAGGAGATGGACATTTTTTGGCTTCACTTTTGGACAGCTGTCAAATCTTTATATATGCCAATGATTCCGGCCTATTCTCCAAGTAATCTTCCTATTTAGCACTTTTGGTCTCAAGCTGTGAACAAACTATTTTCAGTCCCCAAATGAGATGTTTCAGCGAGCTCTAAGAAAGCTCAGAGCAAGCTGTTCCCAATCGCTGAACATGCTGTTATCAAGCTCTAACCAGGCTGCGGTCATGTTCTAAACAAGCTCTAAATAAGCTATGTTCAGTAGTCAATACTTTGCCAGGTTTGGTAGGAATTTGGTTTGGTGAGCTCAGGTCACACATGGTAACCCCCTGGGACATAAAACACACAAACCCATGCGTGTGATTAAACAAACCCATGTGGACGTTATTACCACCACAAACTAGCTATGATATAGCAATGTATATATTCACTTACAGTGTCCTCAGTCCTGTTTGCACTGGACTAGTGTTACCTTGGGACATCCCATAATAATATATATATATTATAATATAATATAATAATAGTGCCAATTGGCCATATCCATAATTTCAAAGGTAACAATTTCCCTGCATAGTACCTACCGTATTTCGCCTAACACGTAGTTCACGTAATATTAGTGACTAATAGCATTAGTATATAAAAACACCTCATATTAAGGCAACAAAAACCTAACGATTCCTATATTCAGGTGATTATACACTAATAAAAACATACCTATGAATATTATATTCCATTTCTAGATCCTCCTCTAAATGTTTTGTCCATTGCGCCCCAGACTAGCTGAACAACAGTGTTCCAGACATCAATCAATTATCTGTGCCAGAAACACTGTGGCAGTGGTAGACCTGCTGCTGACTGGCAGCCCTGCCTTTGCTGATGTAGTTTTTCACCTTTCTCAATGGAGAGTGAGACAACTGTTGTATCTGCTGTCTACAGTACATTAATACACATCCTCCTGTCTCCTGGCAGTGAACTTTTGACAGAAGAGGAGGATGAAATGAGATAAAGTGGACGACTGGAGGAGCCCAGCCCCTTCACCTCCCCCTTTCTGAAGCATGGCAGGCCTACAGCTTGTCACTCCTGCCACTTCACCCATGGGGCCTTTCTTTGGTCTGCCATGGCAGCAGGAGGCTATCCATGATAACATCTATACACCTAGGAAATATCAGGTAACGCATGGATGTGACTACTAGCTGCTTGATGTATATAACCTACAGGCTATGGCATGAACTGGACAGAAAATAAAATCACAAATTAAGAGCAATTAATTGCTATTTTCTTCCCCATCATCACATCACCTTCCTCCACAGGTAGAACTTCTTGAAGCAGCTCTTGAACATAATACTATCGTCTGCTTGAATACTGGCTCAGGGAAGACCTTTATTGCAGTACTTCTAACAAAAGAACTCTCCCACCAAATCCGTGGACATTTCCAAGAAAATGCGAAGAGGACTGTTTTTCTGGTGAACACAGGTACCAGCAAAACACAGTTTCCTGGCATCGCTTGATACATAGAGGGATTTGACTTGCATTTTTACTGTACCTCTGCTCTACATTGTCCAGCTTTGTCTGTAGTTCAGCAAGCAGCTGCAGTCAGGACTCACTCGGACCTCCAGGTGGGAGAGTACATAGATTTGGAGGAGACCTCAGCATGGACTGACCAGCGGTGGAGTCGAGAGATAATCGAGAATCAGGTGTGCTTGGTCAGAGAGAGAGAGAGAGAGAGAGAGAAGAGAGAGAGAGAGAGAGAGAGAGAGAGAGAGAGAGAGAGAGAGAGAGAGCCCCAAACCACGACTGGAAGGTTCCTCTGGCTCCTCCTAGTGCTCCTAATGGCATTTGCAGGAATCTAAAGGGCCCAAACAAAAGCAAGCAATCAAAGGCTCTATGGTTACAGAGCACTGCACAGTTGGGTTGAACTCCATTCTGCACATTTTCCATCACCGCTCTAGTTATTTCCGTTACAGTTACTTTATATGTTAATTTGAGACAAGGCTAGCTTGTAAAACCATGTTGCATTGTTATCTTGTGTTGTTTTACTGACAGTGAATCATCAAACAAAGCGCAACACGCTGACTGACAGTGAGAGATTTGACTCAGGACTGATGATGAATAGTTGACTGCAGGCAGCTCCAGTTATTTGCACCTTTATTAAGTGTCATAGGTGGACTGAGACACACTGTGGTCACCGTTTACAATAATATTCTCCTCCCTCCTGTCGTTCTCCGCTTTCTCTCACGCAGGTGCTGGTCATGACTTGCCACATTTTCCTGCACATTCTGAGGAATAGAATCTTACAGTTGTCTAAAATCAACCTGGTGGTTTTTGATGATTGTCACCTGGCTATCACGGACCACCCCTACTGTGAGATAATGAAGGTGAGATTGTGGTTGCAAAGAACCATTCATGTTTTTTTTCACACATTTGTCATCTAAGGGAACTGTGAATGACCTGGCTCTCCTGTCTGTCTGTGCAGCTGTTTGAGGGCTGCTCGTGCAGTCCTCGTATCCTGGGTCTCACAGCTTCCATTCTGAATGGGAAGTGTGACCCCTCAGAACTGGAGCAGAAGATCCAGAATCTGGAGAGAATCCTGAAGAGCAACGCTGAAACTGCCACTGACCTTGTGGTCCTGGACAGGTACTATAAGCCCTTATATATGACCTATACCAGCCAGGGCTGAATAACTACTCTCTGGCTAAATATGTCCAGAATTGTGTTAGTTACAACTAAACACTTCATTTAGACAGATGCTGAAAAAATGTAAAACTTAACAGACTGACAAAGCAGTAACAAAGACTTCTAGTGTAACCTGCGTACTGTGTATTATTTCAGATACGCCTCTCAGCCAAGAGAAGTGGTGCTGGACTGCGGCCCCTACATGGATAAGAGCGGCCTCTCCTCCCGACTACAGGCAGAACTGAACGAAGCTCTCCACTTCCTGCATGACTGCAACATATCTGTTGCGAGAGAGGACCGTGATCCCACATTCATCTCCAAACAGGTCAGGGCTAGAAAGATTTTCCACTTTTTATTTTATTTTTTTTTTCTTTCTTTTTCAAATTCAACTGTGTGTGTGTGTGTGTGTGTGTGTGTGTGTGTGTGTGTGTGTGTGTGTGTACTATGACAAACAGGAATTTTCTTCCTGCGTGTACTTTTTAGTGCATAGAAACTGAACAACAGGTGATCTTTATTACCGATTTTATTTTTATTTATTGTGATTTTGACATTTTGACAAGTCGGTAAATAATGGTGGTACTTGGAGATGTAATGTAATGTGAAGAGAGTCTTTTATAGTTACAAACCCAATTATCACCAGCTCTGGAGCATATTAGCTGATTGTAGTTAATTCTTTTCCAGCCTGCAAACTCGGCTCTCATCAGATTTGTTTCAGGCAGTAGCTGGTCTCAGTGAAAAAGCTCTGAACCTGCTGTCCACACTCTCTCTGTCCTCTCCAGGTCCTGAGTGACTGCTGGGCCGTGCTGCAGGTGCTGGGACCCTGGTGCGCGGACAAGGCAGCGGGTATCATGGTGCGGGAGCTCCAAAAGTACATCAAACACGAGCAGGAGGAGCTCAGCCGCAAGTTTCTGCTCTTCACGGACACCATCCTGCGCAAAGTGCACGCCCTCTGCGAGGAGCACTTCTCCCCCGCCTCGCTGGACCTCAAGTTTGTCACCCCCAAGGTCCTCCGGCTGCTTGAGATCCTACACGAGTACAAGCCCTTTGAGCGGCAGCAGTTTGAAAGCGTGGAGTGGTACAACAACCGCAACCAAGACAACTATGTGTCCTGGAGCGACTCTGAAGATGAAGACGAAGATGAGGAGGTGGAGGCCAAAGAGAGGCCCGAAGCCAACTTTCCCTCACCGTTCACCAACATCCTTTGTGGGATCATCTTTGTAGAGAGGCGTTACACAGCTGTCGTCCTCAATCGGTAGGGCTCTGTGATCTTCATGGCTGTCTGGTCCATGGTGTGAGAGCTGTACTTCACGCTGTAATCCAAAAACAATCCAGATTACTGACTTTCTATTGGTTTTCTGTTATTTATTATACAGTCATACAGGGTTGTTTTGTGGTCTCTAGTGTGTACCAAATGGCTCTTGTCTGTTTGTTTTTTTAAAACTAGAACTACCTTTTTAACTAGGAATGACCATGTTGAAAACATGACATGCTACTAATATATTTGCATGCAGAAATTACATTTTGACTTCTTGAAATTAGGACTGCACATTTAATCATAATATTATTGAAATTGCAATATGGCCAAGGGCAATATAAGCACAGTGACATTATAATACATATGTGTTTATGTATTATAATGAATTACTGTAGTGCTGCAGAGATGCTTTAAGCAACAAATGTTGTTCTCCAGATGTAGGAAAACATGTTTATTTGGTACAGACCCCAACTAGTGAAAATGAAAATTGTGACGCAAAAATGATAATTTCCACTAATCGTGAATCATTATTATTATTATTTAATTTTTTTTTACCATATCGTGCAGCCCTAGTGGAAATTCCTTTCTTGAGATCTAAAATTTTATTTCAGCCAATACCAGATATTGTACATAGTGTATTGTTACTAGCAGGAATATAATTTTCACCTGTACACAATTGTATTTCAGATATCTGAAACGACATTCTTATAATTTGCTTAAAATTCCAAGCTGAAATATCAATAATAGAATTCAAACTAGTCAGAATTGGATTTTGGATATCTATTATTTCATTTATGATATCTGTAATGGAAGAACAATTGTAGATATTTCCACTAGTAAGAATTGATTTATTGATATCATCTTTTTGACAGTTGTAGACATCAATAGAATTGAACTAGTCAAAATTACATTATGGATATGTCTTGGATGACTTGGAATTATGTTAAAAATGAATTATAGATTATATTGAGTTTGAACAGAAGTCAATGGTAAAAATTATTCATTTACAGATATCTACAATGAACATTGCCACTGGTAAAAGTTTAATTGTTGATATCAAAGATTAAAGCTGCATTTTGTTTAGTATGAAAATAACTTTTTGTCATAGTTGCTGTGACATTAGTAGAACATGAGACAGATAATCTGTGAAAAAATCAGGTTCCTCTGGCTCCTCCCAGTGCTCCTAGACTCCAGGCCTGGTGTTACCTACTGCACCTTTTAAACTTTTCACTTTTCAATTTTAGATCCATAATTACATTACGCATATTCTGGCTTGGAATTCTACCTAGTCAAAAAGCAGTTATTGACATCTGCAATGGAAACTACCTCTACTAATTCAATGTAAAAAGGGCTTGACCTAGAGCCACGGCAGCTGAGAGAAAGTGTAACATTGATGTGTCTTCCTCAGTCTGATCAAAGAGGCGGGGAAGCAGGACCCGGAGCTGGCTTACATCAGCAGCAACTTCATCACCGGCCACAGCATCGGCAAGAACCAGCCGCGGAACAAGCAGATGGAGGTGGAGTTCAGGAAACAAGAGGAGGTACACAGACTGCAATCATGTGGATGTTGGACAGTAAACAGCTGGAGACATTACGTTTCTTGTTCATTTGGCAAATCCAGCTACCACAGGGCCTTTTTTTTATTTATTTATTTTTTTTTTATTTCAGAACTGCCTTTGACTGCTTTGACTCTATCAAAGCAGTATTAAGACTCAATTCTGTTCTGCCCTCCCTTTTTATCTCACAGGTCCTCCGCAAATTCCGGGCTCATGAAACTAACCTGCTGATCGCCACCAGCATCGTGGAGGAAGGCGTGGATATTCCAAAGTGTAACCTGGTGGTGCGCTTCGACCTGCCCACAGAGTACAGGTCCTATGTCCAGTCCAAAGGCAGAGCTCGGGCACCCGTC
This sequence comes from Morone chrysops, assembly GCA_019097615.1. Lineage (NCBI taxonomy): Eukaryota > Metazoa > Chordata > Actinopteri > Moronidae > Morone > Morone chrysops. The sequence goes on from JAGRRF010012892.1 coordinate 555,850, forward strand.
TCCAACTACATCATGCTGGCTGACAGTGAGAGGACCAAAGCCTTTGAGGAAGACCTCACTACCTACAAGGCCATAGAGAAGGTAACCTTTTAAATGAGGTAATAGTTGATTATTTGAGTAATGGTAGGAGTTTTTTTATCCTGTCTCATCAAGGAGGTATGTTAGAAGAAATGGTTTGAAGTGAAGCAGAATTAGTTAGTGATGAGCATCTCACTTTACTTTTGAGCAGATCTTAAGGAACAAGTGCTCCAAGTCAGTGGAAGTTAGTGAGTTTGAAGTAGAGCAGGTGCTGGACGATGACAACATCCTCCCACCCTACGTGCTTCGGTCTGAGGATGGAGGTCCCCGGGTCACTATCAACACAGCCATCGGACACATCAACAGGTAGGGAGATGTTTTTGCAAAGTCCTAAGTGTCCCTATGAAGTAGTGTTGCACGGTACACGATACTTCAAAAGTATTGCGATTCTCAGAAATTAAAAACGTCACGATTCGTAAATTTATTAGTATCGATACTTTTAAGAATGACCACCTTCCAGATTTGTAAGAGACGTATTTCATGTTGGTGTGTGCAACGCATGCTTCCAGTGCCTCC
>JAGRRF010012892.1:589396-602855 GCA_019097615.1 Morone chrysops
AACGGCACGTGACGCGGCCGCAGCACGCCCCGAGTTGCGTGGAGTGCGCGGGCCCGCCCAACGCTGCTTGCAGCTTTAAATATTATTATTATTATTATTATTATTATTATTATAAACCAGAATAGATCAAGGAGAAGCCTCAACACTCCTGGCACAAGTGCCAAAAGTTCACTTCATTGTCCTCCAAGGGGGACATTCATGTCCACATCACTGCACCTGCAGACAACACCATACACTCAACAAAGAAACATGCTATCCACAATTAACAATTCCACAGAAAAAACAAAACAAAAACAAAAAACAAACAAACATTTGTGACAAGTTTCCTCATTACTGGCTGAGTTCTGAAAAATTCAACCAGATATAAACAAGAAAATCAACATTAAAATTACATTAAAATGAAAAATTCAAGAAAAGTCAGGAAAGCTTCTCCTCTAATAAAGTCTTAAGAAAGGACTTAAAGGAGGTCACTGACTCAGTCAACCTATGCAGAGTACATTGTAGAAATGTGACAGTTTCACCTGAAAGTACTGAGACAAATTGCCCCAGAGTGATGTGTGTGCTATTGCTAGCTATACCGTGAGCTAGCTGTAATACAGTTTAGGTACCAAACTAAACCTTTCCTCTCATTTATTTTCTGCAAAAATAATATAATTGAACATATTTGTGCAGTGCAGTTTAAATTATTTTTAGAAATAGGAAATTTGTTCAGACTAGGGATGAATGATAACACTTATCTGTTCATGTCAACCATCTGTATTTGTGTCTGTACTGGGGATGAGGGGATAGGTGGGGCTTAATCAGACATAGGTGATGTTAATTTAAGCCTGAAATTGATATGGGTTGATCAGAAGTTAATAAAAGTTGGTATATTTACAGATATTGACGCATTGTACTTGTTTGATACTTGTACTCGTAAAAAGTACATTATATACTCATTTCAGTTGAGTACAACAACCCTATTACAGTGAGTATACCCAGTGTGACAAGATGCCTACAGAGCGGCCGCATTTTGGACCATGTGCAGGGGCCTGCTGGCAGTCCTGACAGAGGTGTGTTTTTTTTATTCACATACGCATTATTTTCGTATGATCCCCAGCAGGCTGTGGATAATAATTTATGCAATATTTAATGCATATTTTCAGTACAGTAATTCTACACACTAGGCCCTTAAAATCAAGAAGACCTTGCAACCCCTAGTGGGGGACCTGACACCCTGGTTGGGAGCCACTGCCCTAGAAGGCATTTTATGTTTGATCTGCCACCCAAGACGGGCGGCTGTGGCTCAGAGGCAGAGCGGGTCGCCCCCCAATCGGACACAAAATGTAAAAAAGAATCCTTGAGCAAGATACTGAACCCCAAATTGCTCCTGATGCATAGCATCGGTGTGTGAATGTGTGTGAGTTAGTTTCTGTTCGATGGACTTTGTCATTGCTGTGTGAATGTGAGTGAAAGGGTGAATGTGGCACGTAGTGTAAAAAGCGCGGAAAAGTGGTCGGAAGACTAGAAACATACAATAATAAAGGTCCATTTACCAAGAGGGCACTTTGGCTGTGTTTTTTCAAATATGCGTCCACCAGTGCTCCAACAGCTCATCATGTGGTCATCATGCATCACATGTACTGCATGTAAAACCTACGCAGTACCTGAACCTGCAGCCGTAAGTACCCACACTATGTACTCTTAACTTTACCCATTAACAGCATGAATTTTGACATAACTATTCAATTTGGTTTTACTTTAAAAATACAAAAAAAAGTGTTTTTAATTTAAAAAATAATTTAACAGTGTATTGATTAAACATGTGTAGCTCTACTGTCAGCGGAATGCAAATAAGGTGAAGCAGGGTCAGGGCTGTGCATTGTGGGAATGAGCAGGCCTAATGGTGACTTATAGCCTGTGTTGATAATGTGCAGACTAGCGCTGTGTCACACGAGCCATTTATTCTGCGTTGTAAAAACAAAGGAGAACATGAATAAATACGGCAGTTGAAGGATGGGGATTGGTGGGTGAGTGGGGTAGGGGGGTCTGCCTGCATTGTTCCCCTCTGAAATAAAACGTCTTGTGCTGTGACCTGCAGAGCTTATGTCCCCAGTTAGTGCTAAAGTGTGTTTCACTCAGCGTACACAGCTCACCCCTTAACCTCACAATGCCCTGTGGCATTCAGATTTTTTGAAAATGAGCAGTTGACCCCCCACCCCCTCAACCTCACAGACACAGTGACACACACACTTTTGCAAATTAATTTCTGTGTCATGACAACATAAATTTCACCATCAGTGTGGCCTTAAACCTGCAGCGAAGAATGGCAAAAAGTTCTAATATTTTAAAGCTGCAGTAGCTAACTTTCATATCATATAAATAACTTTTTGTCATATTTGCTGAAACTTTCACTATATCCTGATAGTAGTACATGAGACAGATATTCTGTCACAAAATAATCTTGTTTGGTATATTTTATTCAGTGTCTTTATAAAAAATACAACATTACAAAAGCAACATATCGGCTACCGTTCCGTGCTGTGAGGAAGGTGCTGTCGCCTGCCTGAATCCATGTAAATGCAGCACTAAAAGTCCTGGGAAGACTTTTATGCTGTGGTCCATTCGTTGGAGTCGGAGCCAGGAAAAACCCCAAAAGCTCTAGCCAGGCTAGCCATTGTTAGCATTACAATTTGATAACAATGCATTATGCGGTATTATGAGTATAGCAGTGGTTCTCAAACATTTTTACATGTGCCCCCCTTTAGGATCAAAAAGTCCACACCCCATTTTTTTTTTTTATCAATCATTAATCATTGAATTTTAGTGAAATAAAGGTAAACAAAATAGCATCAGGAAACTCTTTATTTCCCTACATAAACAGGGTTCCCACGCAAAGTGGAAAACCTGGAAAATGAACTAGTTGGACTAGTTTTCCAATCATGGAAATTGATTAAAATATCCTGGAAATATGTCCTGAAAATTTAAACTGTATTTTAGCCCCACACTCAGACTTCAGTCGTACTGAACCTGAGACATGAAATTGTAGTTAAAGTCGAAGTTAGGCCTACCAGTAAATTATAAAACTGTTTGTGGGCAAGTGCTGGCCCAAATCATCAAAATATCTGGAAAATGATTCCTTAAAAAGTGGGAACCCTAAAATTATTTCCTGGTCATCCATGACCCCATGCAGTGGCTCTATGCCCCACTAGTGGGGCCTGCCCCACAGTTTGAGAACCACTGGCGTATATAAACACCATAGCAACATTCTTGGACAGTACTGTCATTGGACAGTACTGTGTGTACGACTGATTTAATGCTATTGAACAGTATATTACTAGTTTCACTGCTGTTGATTCACAGAGCAGCCATCTTAGATTGTGAAATTGGGGATGGTGACACTCTTCCCACCTTCTGAGTCAAAAATCCAAATTCAGCTAAAATTTCCGACTTAGAACTCATAATTACAGCTTTGCCCCTGATTCACACTGTGACCTCTTGCTGTCATCTGGCACTCCCATTGTGTCCTAAGGCTGCTGTAAGTCATTTGAAAGATAGGTCAGAGGACCAGATGGCGAAAAGTAAAGTAAACTGAGCTAATTTTGTAACTAGTTATTTCTCTGATGCTTCCTGAAGACTGTTTTTGTCTCCAGCTCCAGTTGCTGTTGTCAGTAGCTGCTGATCTCACAGACTCCATAATAAAAACCAGTGCAAACCAGAAGTAAATGAGAATCAAGCTGTTGATTGAAGCCTTAGAGAGTGTTAGGGAATAGGAAAATGAGCTGACGGCGCCTGCTTAGGCAGATAATCAACGCAATGTCAACTTTCCTCGATGCTGCGGCCGCCACTGTTTTGTTTGTGCCGAGGTCGCTCAGCACCTCCTCACCCTTCAAATACTCTCTTCCTTCCCCTCCATCTGATGAGACGCAAATATTGAAATGAGGTTTGGGCGTCGGAGGCTCAGGGAACAGCATGGGAACGGTGGGAGAGGTGCTACATAATTAAAAATATCATTTCAGCTCCTGCTTGGCCTATTTCCATTCAGCATTACCACGTCCCCACAGGTAAATTGCTCCCTGTACTCCTGCGATGATGGTAATGAGCGGTGGTTAGGTTTGACACCACGTCTCTTTGATTTAACATAAATGAGAAATATGCCATCAACAGGGGGGACTCAATCATAGCGACTTTAAATATGATACGAGCCCAGCTGAACTAGAGGGGGTGAATCACAGAGTAAAAGTGTGATATTAGGTTGGCTGATGGAAAGGAATACTCACACCATCAGAGGTGTGCGAGTGTGTGTTATCACTTGAGTCATGTCAAGTGTCTTGGTAGAAAAAAAAGCTTATTATACAGATAATAATATATCAAAAACATATCAGCTTTGGCGTTGGCTCTGTCCTTGTTTTTGCCGACTGCAAGCTGTCACTTCATTTCGCCCATGTCGCGTTTCCGCTAATTGCGCACTTCATTCAGACACAAGAGAAAATAAGATTTGATCTCCTCCCACAAGGAGCATTTTCATCTGAGAGGACATTTTATGGACTCTCCAACGTCAAACCGCCATTAACCAGATATCCATCAATAATATCAAAAGATTTTATCAAAAGTTTTTTCTTCGAAGAGCACTTTTTGCTTTTTGTCAAAGAGCTCAGAGCACCAATCCCTTAATAGTAAGTAGAAATAAATGACACTTTTAAAGTTTTGGACCTGAGAAGTATATTTCTAAGGTAAAATGAGACAATGTTATCACATTTCTCATCACCAGTGGAGACGAGAACATCTTGTAGGAGGAACAAACCAATTTGAGATGAAGAGCCTTGACCAAAGAGCTGTCTACTTTGTGTCTATTCAGCCTGGTATCACCAATGGCATATGAGTAACAAAGCCATTCCAAATGTTATCACAATGACTTTTTTAGTAGTATGAAAAGCAACAAATATGGAGGAGGGATGGGTCAAAGACATAGTATTTTCCCCCAGGAGGTGAGTTGACGTTGACATAAGTTTTTCTTGCTTTATTGTGTAACTTTATTGACATACATAACATAATTCAAAAGTCCAGTGTGTAACATTTAGGAGGATCTGTTGGCAGAAATGGAATATAATATTCATAGGTATGTTTTCATTAGTGTATCTAGTTCACTAGAGCATTTTCCTGCCATCATAGTTTCTCCTAGCCGATTCTCATTCCCAGGTCCCAGGTTAGTTGCAATATGCAACTTCACCATGAGATGCCACTAAATTCTACACACTGGTCCTTTGACTTATATACCTACATGTAAGGACCGATTCTGGCCCTCTGTTGGACCAGAAAAGAGGAAGAGTCTAATAAATGACATTTTACCGTTTAGGTGGACCGTAAAATGGTCCTCTGGAACTACTGATGAAACTTGTCTGGTCTGACATAGGGCCAGCTGTGGCCATACAGTTGGCTGAGATATGGCTATGTCATGGGCCATATGTGGACCATAATTCATTGCTGTATCTGGGCTGAGTGTAAGTGGGCTTTGTGAGCCGTCATTAGGTTTGGGCAAGTTACAGAAAAATTGTAATTAGCCATAGCCTATAAATACTCCCAACCACCAGAGGGCAGCAACGAGTACCATTCCTACCTGTAAGCTAGACTTATTGTCTTGGTTAGTAAACAGGAGGATTCAGTAGAAGAAAACCCACATGGATGTAAACATTAGCGAGATTTGCTACAGTAGTTAGTATACATAATTATTTGATCAATGGACTGAACTGTCTTGAGTTCAGTTTCTCGGCTCTGATGTGCTGCTTTCATTCAGGCCTGGTGGATTCTTGCAAATTCCATTAGGAGCACTAGGAGGAGCCAGAGGAACCGGATTTTTTTTTTTTTTACAGATTATCTGTCTCAAGTTCTACTGTGAGGATATAGTGAAAGTTATCACAAATATGACATCAAATATTTTTATAAAAATGACTTACAGCAGCTCTAACAGGCAGGATGCCATTTTGTTATTACATACAAAATGGCATCCTGCCTGTGTCGAGGAGCACAGCCCAGCACAGTTGAGTAGAGCTGAGCTTAGTATTTCCACTGTGTTAGCCTATGATTATTAGTCATTAGTAACTCAAGATGAAAATATTAGCTTGATTGTGCCTGTTGCTCTGAAGGCATAGCACGCTAGCAGCAGACATGCATTATTAGAAGAGAAACTAAGTTGATTGACTGTTGTGTGCTTTGAGCGTCAGACCACAGCAATTGGTGTGTCGTTTTAAATTAGACACTGATCACGTCAAGATCCTCTGTCTGAGTATCATGTTTACACTACAGCTTGTGAATCACCACAGGAGAGAGGGATTGGCAGAGCTGTTTGGAGGATTTAAATCTGTGCGTGTGTGTGACAGCCTTTACACAGTACTAATGAGACACTAATTGCAAAGGGATAACATTACACAATAACATTTAGTTATTCCAGTGTCAAACTCTGCACAAAACATCATTCAAACAGCACACTGTAGGGACACTGATTTATGACATATATAAGTAAAATCAGGAAAGGCTCTCCTCTGATAACAGTATGTGTTAAGAAGGGACTTAAAAGACTCAGCCGACCTGACACTATGCTTGATAAATTGTCAAAATGTAAAGAATTTGCCTCGAAAAACACTGAGACAAATTGCCTCAGAGTTATGTATTTCATATTATATGTATACAATTGCTAGCTATACTATGAGCTAGCTTTAATACATGCCTTCAGTTTAGGTATCAAAATATACCTTTCCTCTCATATAATCTGTACAAGAATAATTTAATTACTTATTACCACTTACTTATAAGTGTTTTAGTACATAAATAGTGCATTATTTTTTTTTTTTACTTTTATGGTTAAAAATGTGAAAAAAAAATGTCAAGAGCACAATTACTTTAATTCAATTCAATTCAATTTTATTTATATAGCGCCAATTCACAACAGAAGTTATCTCAGGGCACTTTTCAAATAGAGCAGGTCTAGACCGAACCTCCTTCGACATTTACAGAGACCCAACAGTACCACCATGAGCAAGCACTTGGCAACGGGGGCAAGGAAAAACCTCGGACAGACACCCAACAGTACCACCATGAGCAAGCACTTGGCAACGGGGGCAAGGAAAAACTGCCTTTAACAGGCAGAAACCTCGGACAGACCCTTCTAACAGGCAGAAACCTCACCTTCAAATAGAGCAGGTCTAGACCGAACTCCTTATAACATTTACAGAGACCCAACAAGTACCACCATGAGCAAGCACTTGGCAACGGGGGCAAGGAAAAACTGCCTTTAACAGGCAGAAACCTCGGACAGACCCTTCCACTTGGCGACGGGGGCAAGGAAAAACTGTCTTTTAACAGGCAGAAACCTCGGACAGACCCTTCGGCTCTAGGTTTTAGAACAGTGAGTTCTTCATGCAACTGATAGATAGCGCCCTCTGGCATTGCTGATACAATATAACCAGTGTGATTTTTTGCTCCGATGGTTTGGTTACTTTATTTTGCTAATTGAATTGTCTGGTCCCAAGAAGTAGAGCCGCTGCTCATCGAGAGACTCACACAGGTCACCAGTTGTTGGACTGACAGTTGGAAGATTTTAAACTGTATTTCGTGCAACAATTTCTCACTGTGGAATGTACTGAATGCTGCAGCATCTATGGAACATTATGGCTCTAAAAAATTATTTTATACTCAACAGGCTCAACTGTTGTTCATAAAACTAAATCACACAGGGAAGCACGGGAATCTGATTGGCTGTTGACAGCTGACAACTGCGAAAAGGTAAGCTGTGGACATCTTTTCTTGGCTGTCCACACATTGGCTGAGCTCCTGGTCATGAGCTCTACTGGATATAATAGGACTTCCAGTGCCTTTTTGATCAAGTGTGGCATACTGCTTAAAGTGTGAGTAAGTCATGAAATGGAGCGTGAAGGGAAAGAGATGGAGGGGAGTGATGAACAAGATTTTGAATATTTTACCTCGAATATAAAAAACCTGAGGGTACATCTCTGGAATTTGGGTCTGGCCTGTGGTGACTGCTGAGGCTGATGAAGATGAGATGGAGTTATCAGTCCAGATGGTTCTGCTGAGCATCTCAGCGACATCGATACCACCGCAGATAAGCCACAGCGGCTCCTCGTGCGGAGAAACCGCAGCAGTCTACATCGAGCTGTTGTGATTGGTAATACGGTACAGCTGTGACCATGAAATCAGGACTTAGCGTAATTAGCCACTTTGAAGCGGAGATTTAATACCAAAATCTTTGACAAAATACCAGGGGATCTGGTGCTACTTAATGATAATCTGATCTCCCAGCCTCTCGTCTCATGTATTTTCCTTCTTAACAACTGTGCCATTTTGGGGCAGAGAGATGGGACCTGGGTTCCATTTGGACCGTCTGTTCACGAGCCAGACAGAAATGCCATGGTGCAATACCCTCAATTCCTATTTGTAGGAGGGAGACCAATATGACACATGCACTTTTTGAAAGAATATAAGTAGTAAGTATAATATTACAGTGTTATTAGGGTGGCTTTTCCCCTGTTGTAAATACCTCTGTGTTGGCCCCATACAGCTTTAACATTGAGTTGATTTGCAGTGGTATATTTGCATGAGGCCTTTGACAGATGGCATGCAGGTTCTAACAGAATTCAAGGTGGTTACGTGGTTCTTTAACTGTTTCTTTGCAGAATGTATTTCTAAACTGTTTCATTATGTCAGTGTACCAGCAAATTGTATATGGAAATGTGTAAATGTTACACATTAAAGCTGCGCTAATGAATAATAATTTTGTACAGTAACAATGGATCAAGTGACTATATCTTATGTGTCAGGGGTCACTCGTAGTCCCATATAGAATTATGCCCATAAGTACTATATGAGCAAATACATAGTCGTCTGCAGTAGCCTAGAATGTACAAACCAAACGTTAGCTATAGATATGGCCTTTTTTTTTGCGAGTGTTATGGACACTGTAATGGGTGAAAGGGAGGGAGTTGTAATACACACATCAAACTTTAAAAAGCTAAGGTGACGGAGGAATTAATGTAATTTTTTCTTTTATTTTCCCATAAATGTGACAATAAATATTATGAAAGCAGCTCAAATGTATGCCAATCTCAATATAGGTTTTATGCACTATTTGTTTCATTCCTTACAAATATTCTTTACAATACTAATTTTCAGGAACATACAGCCTTGTTGGGCCTCTCTTTTTCTCTTCTTGGAGGCTATCAAGCCGAAATTGCTTCAGACAAAGTAATCCCTCTAAATTCGCAATTGCTTGTTTGTGCAATATCTCCGACGGTGACTCTCCACCAGTGTTGTAAGCTGAGACCCCGCCAGCCGATGATGAGACATAAACGGACCAAATCAAGGCCTCCACTTTGGGGGCTGAATTGGCGCAGACCTCTCAGCTTTCGCCCTCAGCTGTTTAATGCCTTCCCGGGGCAGGGCTGCAGCGCGAGGAGGGCCCTTAATGAAGGGCTCTCAGATGGAAAGGCTTTTCAGGCCTCGCAATGCTCCTATTAACCCCCCTTCGAGTCCAGAATAAGAGAATTAGCTAAGCCTTGTCCAGACTCCCGCCCTCATCACCCCATGCTAAAAACCTACAGGCCCCCACACCAGCACCCTTCTCAAATCCCCCAGTCCTATTCATTTTCCTCTTCCAGTGCTGTCCATGCTTAATGAAGCTGTGATATATTTATGGCCAGCCAAATCCTACTCTAATCCCACCCCTGACAATAACAGCTCGGTAACTGTTTTCCTTAAACATGCTTCACAAGCGCTGGCTGGAGACACACAGGCCCTGGCTCTGTGGATATTACTCAGTAACCTAATTTGCACTTGCTGTATGTAATGCACACCAATGTACAGAGGGAGGGAGGTAGCTGCATGCAGGTCAGTGGCAGGCTGCTGCGTTGTGTGGGGGGCGGCTGAGAAAAAAAACTGTTTGCATCACAAAACGGGCACCCAAGAGGTTGAGGGGGCAAAGGCAACAGCGGGGCTACCTCAGCGAGTAACGAGGTGTTGCTGGACCTGTTTTTTAGAGTCGAATTACATCAGAGCTCAAATGAGCCATTGTAAACACGAATAAACTGTGCCCATCTCCAAAATGATATTTGAGAGAAAACAATAATACGCCTGTACAGAAATGACGTAAAGGCATTAATGCTGCCTTTTCAAAAACATTCAGAAATTTCTGTTGGCAGTGATGGAGGTGATTTAACATTTTATTCTCCTCTATAAACAAAAATGTAATGGCCATAAACATGTCGCTGCTCAGCCTGTTCAACACCGCTGATATGATGCAGAGAGTTTGAGCTAAGTGGCCTTAGTTAAAGATACTACAAGGAGTTTTTAAATAGATATTTTAATATAGAGCTCATATAAAGGGCATCAATTAATCAATAATGATGTCTCTATATGAGCTATATCAGCAAACAAGACCATCAGAGGAAAGACTGGTTTCTATATAGTTATTCTTAATGGCTTCCACTGGGTTGGATTCCCCTTGAAATCAATGAAGCAAGGTACTAGAAACACTACCGCTTTTGTCCACAGGGGCCGCCAGAATCAGCACTATATGAAAGTGTTGTAGCCGCTTTAATTTTAAGGGCACAAACTTGAATTAAAGGCATGACAGAGTGAGTTAGATCTGCAAGGATTAGTCAATTAATCTATTAGTTGTCAATAAATTAAAGCTGCAGTAGATAACTTTTATAAAAATAACCTTCTGTCATATTTACTGAAACGCTCACTATATCCTGACAGTAGTACACGAGACAGATAATCTGTGAACAAATCAGGTTCCTCTGGCTCCTCCTAGTGCTCCTAATGGCATTTGCAAGAATCCACCGGGCCTGAACAAAAACAACCAATCAGAGCCAAGAAAGATAGTTGATTGTTGAGTCTCTTTCCCAGGTCGTCAAATACTAACGCTGGGAATGAGACAACTATCTTCATCTGCATGCCACCAAACCAAAGAATCTTTCTACTTCTCTTGACTCTGATGACTCTGGCAGATTCTTGCTAATACCATTAGGAGCACTAGGAGGAGCCAGAGGAACCGGATCTTTTCACACATTATCTGTCTTATGTAGGATAGGATAGGATATAGTTAAAGTATCAGCAAATATGACAAAAACAAAAGTTATTTTTATACAAATTACCTACTGCAGCTTTAATGGCTAACTATTTTGATAATCGCTTTGAGTCCATTTTTAAGAAATTCTCAGATTTCAGATCTCAGATTTCAGATTTCTGGTACTAAACTTTCTGGTATAAATAAAGATGAACAACATGACAGCTGTCCAAAAGTGAAGTCAAAACATCTTGTTTGCCCTCTGGTGGGTGACTGTAGTATAGGTCATATAGCCCACTGCCTCCTTGTTAGCAGATGGGACAAACTAAGTTTGGTTTGGTTTTAATTAGTTATTTGAAGCTATAAAAGGGAGCTGAGCCCTGCTTGGGATTGAGTCGCCCGGGTGTATGGGCAGGACTTTGATATTGCGGTACCAACCCCCGATCACTACTGCACAGACTCTGGCTCTGAGTGGCAAGAGATGGCAGTGGCTGTATCCAAAATATTTTGGCTTCATCTTTGGACATTAGGAGGAAGTAGAGATGTGACTTCCTCTTATATGTCAATGGTTACTCCAAAAAAGGATTATACCGGTCTGGTCCTTTATATTTGCATTGTGCATTGTGTGTATGCAGTTTGTTTCCCCTCACTTCTGAGTAATTAAGCAGGTGGCATAAATGTATATAATTGTAAAACTGACCAAACTTAAAAGTAATAGAAAGGTGTGAAAACAGCTTGATTGGTGATTCAAACAGATGTGATTCACTGTGAGCCCGATTGGAGATAAAGGCAGGCAGGAGTCTTGGGGATGAAGGTCAAACTTTCACACCTGAGCTGTCAGCCAAATGGGCCAGAGCGGGTGGTTTCCTCTGGACGTCAGTGCTGGCAGTCCGGACGCCTGAGAAATCACAGAGTCCTTCCCTGTGGACTGTCGGTGCCATTTCGGGCACGCTGTTTATTTTCACCGTTTCACACAAGAATTTTAATTCATTTCATCGTCCTTTCATTTTTCCTTGCTGACGCTGACCGTTGTTTAAGGATACCTTGGCTCCCCCCAGCCAATTACTGTGTCAGGAAGAGTGAGCTTAAACATCTGTAGCCACTGGGGGAGATCCTGAAAGTTCCTCCATCTGATCTGAACAGAGCTCTATGTGCTTACCGCTCATCTCTGTCATCACATTGGGAAAGACTTGATGGATTGATGCTGATTTAACCTGGTTTAACATAAAATAACTGAAGAGAGGAGTTGTTGCTTCTGAAAAAAAAAAAAAAAACTCACGTCCAAATAATGCCATTTGGCTTTTATCTGCAGAACAACACCTCTGGTGCAAATTTTGTGCAGCCCTTTTATTTGCCAAGCCATGGCTGAAGACTGAGTGTGGATTAGCATTCTTAGCTGAGAAATACCTCCCTATTACCCTTTACGCTGTGACAATTTCTGGGGGCAATGCCTTTACGAGCGTTTCTTTGTTTAAGCTCTGTGCCTCTCCTATAAGAGCGAGTCAGCCCCAACGCACATGGGCAGTGTCAGCCGTAATTAGCTTTGACAGGGGCATTTAGTGGTTGTAATTCAAATCTAATTCAGAACATCTTAACCCTGAAGTCTGTCAAGACGCTTGAAATGCACTGGAACACTCATGGTCCCAATCAGCTCTGCATTTGTGTGGCAGCATGCTGATGTGTCAACAAGGCCGGTTAGAAAAACAGGCACAGAAAACTCATTTACAGTACAGAGCCGGATGGGTTCAGCGCAGCAGAATGTGGACTGATAAAACCCCCCCCAGCAAAAAAGGAACATAAATACTGATAAATCTGCTTCAGATTTTGGTCCTGCCGCAGTGATTACCTTTAATGCAGGGAACCTCTTTTAGCTTCATAGCTAGCGCCACCTTTTTAACTCGTCGACAACGCAAGAGAACATCATCTTCGCTTGTGGAAAAGAAAACACACAGAGGTCTGGTTGAAAGAGAGGAGGGTGGGGGCTGGGAGGGCACTGCTGACCTTCAGCTGAGGAGACTCCTGGACCTTGAACAACATGTAGCTTTGTAATCCGTTTGAATTGCACAGGTAGCACTTACACTTTGCTGCACAGTCAAGGTTTGAATTTGTTAAATGATTCTACTTTTGTTTCATTTGCTGTAACACTCACATTCTGCAGCAAAGAAGTAACAGATTTGCACCTACACATAAATAGGTGCATCCACTGTTTACTTTGACCACTGGCCTTGAAACATGTTTCAAGCTGGCTACTGTAAGGTCAAGCACGGTGCAGCATGTCCTATTTTAACTTTACATAGAGTAGAGTTGTCTAATAACATTTAGCCTTGGCTGAGGTTGAATTAGCTTATAGTTAGGGCTGGATCAGGTGAGTCCTGAACCATCTCTTAGTTATGCTGCTAT
>JAGRRF010012892.1:607295-619004 GCA_019097615.1 Morone chrysops
AGGCCCCAGACCGTAGATTTGTGTTTTCCCCCAGCTAATTGCTGGATTGATATTCAAGTCAAACTCCTCTGAAGAAGACAAATGAAGCCTCGAGGTTCGACTGTCGTCCTGCTGCAACTTTTTTCTCTCTGTCACGACAAGAGAGGATTTGGGGGACAAGAGGGTTAGAGTTCAGTATCAGGATCAGTCACAGTGTATCTGTTGTGGGCAGATGACTGAGCATTGTTCATTTGGTGTTTTATTTTGGAGTTTGGGTCGAAAGAGCCAAAAATAGGAAAAGGGTGACAAATTATTATTTTATTATGCAAATATTGCTATATATTTTTATTTAAAAAAAAGTATATTTTATAATACATTTTCCTAATTTTATTCTATTTTTAATGTTATATATACTTATTTTTTATCTCATTTTTATATTTATTTGAGTTTATTCTCAGTTGCTAGAATTGTGAGAAAGTGTGAATAAAAAAAATGTTAAGATAAAATAAGATAAACTTTATTGATCCCACGCTGGGGAGGTGTACTTGCTAAAGCAGCTCCAGGTACAACATAACACAATACATAAGAAAATAACATTAAATAAAAGACAAACTATAGGATATAATAGAAATGGAAAAAATTAAATAAAAGTTACATGTAAACTATATACAGCTTTTTATATACAGATGTGATTAATATAGAACACTTTATAAACATCACCTAACTTTTAATCATGAATGTAGTGACAATATTAGATTAATTCTGATATATATAGGCTTATAGTCTATATATAGAAAACAGCTGTAAAGTGAAATGAGAAAATATGTGAATGTTTATATAATATATATCTATCCATATGTATAGATAGATATCCATGTGTATGGATATGTGTGTTTATGTATAGAATAACATATTTTTCCATAAATAAAATATAAACAGATATGGTCATATGTCATACACCATGACATATTATTATCTAAACTACAGACATATGGTATCCATTAATAGCATCTACATTTTGCTGGAATTACAGCATTATTATACATTTTGTCTTTTGGTCTGGAGCAGACTTAAATACTGAAAAGTAAATGGTAAAGTGAAGAAGTGGCTTTATGTAGATCAATTATCAATAAGTTTAAGCAACACAAAATGTATGGGTTGTGGGAATTAAAAAATAAATCCGAATCAAGTTCTCTACAGTGAACACCATACACTCGCTTGGAAACCTGGCGCAGCTTATATAAAGACTAAAGTGTCCGAAAAGTCCCTCAGTTCTGATCAAAACAATATTGATTGCATATGTATGGGTGTTCTGATGTATGAGCAAAAGGCAGTTAATATAATAATGTTCCTTTATTGTAGCTTTTTATTTGTAAGTTACTGAAAAAATATTAAGGAACCTTTTTTTCTTTATTCACCCCATTTCACTGACAAATTCTTTTTTTTACTACAACTCTTCTTATTTTATTTTTACAGACTGCAAATTTAAAAATAGGATACACAGTGGGTTAGAAAAAACAAAAATGATATGATTCATGTAGCAAATAGAGAAAGATTAATTAAATAAAAAATATATTCAGCATGAGATTAGTTCAGTTAATTAGCAGAGAAAAGTATTAGGCATACAGAACATAAAAATAGGACAAAAAACACATCAAGGAACAATTACACATGAACACACACGTGGAGGACGTGGTACTTTTCGTACTTTTGTCTAGGAATTTTGGGGTTATTATAGCAACATGGGTTAAAAACACATTATTCTTATGTTTATTTCTTATTCTTACCCACTCATTTACCTTGTCATATCATGTCTGAATGTGGTCTAATAAATATACTCTAAATAAAAAAAACTCAACGCTTTTGTGGAACATTAGAATTTTATTTCAATTTGATGACTTTCACGCTAAAATGAGGTAATGAATGAGTAAATGCAGGATTTCTCATCCAGGTTTTGAAACAGAATTAAGACATTCATGTTGTTTACATTTTATATCATGAACACATCATTTACCAATCATTTTATAGAAAGTTTCCATAAAAAGAAATTCTGTGCAGTTTGTCTGTACAGGTCAAATAGAGACAACATAATAATATTTTAGCTGCAGTATACAGAATACTTTGCTGTGTTAAGTTATAGGGTTATATACACTGGCGATATATACAGACTTTTTTTTATTAAAGTTATTTTTTTGGCCTTTTATTGCCTTTATTGATAGTGCCAGCCAAAGATAGACAGGAAAGGGCTGCAGAGAGAGAGGGGATGACACGCAGCAAAGGGCCACAGATCGGATTCTAGCTCTACTGACCGATATATACAGACTTACCGTATTCTATTTTATTGTATATAGTGTATATGAATTTTTTATTTTATTCTTATCTTATACTAAATCTCAAGTGCAAATGCTCCATTTAAGTAAAATTTGCAGAAGAAACTTTTGCTGAACAGCTGAAGAATAAGAGGAAAGGGGATGACACACAGCAAAGGGCCACAGGTCAGACTCAAACCCTGCACCACTACAGCAAGGACCTTGGTACATTGGCAACCAGCTCTACTAGGTGAGCTATCCAGGCAGCCCAATGTTTCTGCTTCTTAAAAGGAAGTTTTTCCTTGCCACTGTCACCAAATGCTTGCCCAGGGTGGGAACTTTTGGGTCTCTGTAAATAGTTTTTATAAAGGAGTACGGTTTAGACTACATTTGAAATGTGTCCTGGGATAACTTATGATTTGGCTCTAAACAAATAGAACTGCATTAAAATGCAGTTTAGCATCTTACCCTGTAATCAGCGAACTTGACTATCAAAAGAGCCATTTTGGGCCCAAAAAAACCCAAAACTGTCTGGAGCTGCAAAACACTTAGTAATATTACAATATTTTCCATTTTTAATATGTTATTTTTTTTAAATAAATCTAAATTATTGTGTTGATAATGAATATATCATTCAGCATTTGACACCAAACTTTTTTATTATTATTTTTTAAAACATTTTTTATCCCTGTAGATCTGCCCCTGAAATATCTGCAAAGTGCAATCAAAAAGTTCAGTCACTGGAGGGGGTTATTATTCAAATCTAAATACTAACATGCCATATGTTCATGAGAACATAAACAAAAAAAAAAGTCTGCAAGTCAACAAAAATGAAGGAAAACAAAACAGACGAGACAAATGACTTTTCTTCCACAAACCTCTTTAACCCACAGAGTGTCTGTAAACCTCTGCCAACTGAAAACAAAATGACTCGCGGTGGGGCTAAAGTGCTGCCATTTCTCCACTCCACTCTGGGCCCCCGGCCAGCTGAACGGTAAACCACCTGACACTGAGCAAAGAGGAGCGTCCCAGCTGCCCCTCGAGTGTCACATGTGTGAATAATACAAGAGCATTCTTTCTTCCCATGAGCCACTGCATCCATTTGACACTCAAAAGTAAAAACTTGAGAATAAGAAAATACATATCTAGAGACGTGGGCGTCGCAAAGGCTTCCCAGCATGCTTTGAGTTTGTGTGTGTGTGTTTGTGTGTGGAAAAGTTGACAGGTCTGACAGGGGCTTGATATTTTACTCATGGAAATGATGCCCTCACCCAGCCATCAGTGTCACACAGTCTCCCTGGGTGTCCATCACAGGCTCTGGAGGAATAAAAAAGAGGGAAAAAAAAAATGTTGTAAAAAGGATGTTTTTCATGTTTGGAGTGGCCGGCCGATTGGTCTGTCGGGGGGAGAAGTGGTGAGAACTGACACATGTGATTACCTGTGCATTAGGGGAGATGATAAGGGCCTTACAGCTCGGGGAAGCTTCAAAAGAAACATCAACCAATCTAACATGGAATGCATTACAGTATACGACTGTTTATCTGAAGCTTATATATTCCACCTTTCATAAAGCTGGATGAGGTGTCTGTGCGATTGTTAAATGATGCACCGGCACAAGTGATGAGGCTCTCTGCTCATCCTCAATATGAGAAATAATGTTGTTCGTTCGTTGTGGTTATTGCAACTGAAAAAGCCAGTAGCTTTGGTGGAACATTAACATTTCATTTGATTTTAAAGCTGCAGTATGTAATTGAGTCTCACTGGGAACCTTTTTTTGGCTACATTGGAAGCAAGGCTGAGCAGCTGAACGGCACTGTATCTGCCTGGTTTTCTATTATGCCTCAAGTGCCCCCAAAATTCCTTGGATCCAGCTTTAAATCCTTTGTGTACTTGGTTTCAAACTTCTCCATAACATTAAATATTAACAACTCAATAAGCACTAATCAAAGCTGACGTTTATAAAAAAACATAATTACTTCTAATTTATTAAGAGTTTAACAGTCAAAATATTAACTAATATAGATTAACAGGACTGTGTGGTTGCGGTTTGATTCCCACATTCCCCCTTTATGCTAATCCTATGCAGTATTGTGCAAAAACCATGCAGTTTTTTGCATTTGGTATAAATGTGTTATTTTCGCCTTGTGTATTTGAATATTTCTGCATACTGGGGTCCATCAGCAGTGTTGGAATTGCATTTATTGGGAATGACTAAAATCTGAGATACATAAGTCATGCCATCCCTGCATAAGTCAGTGCCTCACTTGTGCCACCTCAGTCAAAAAAGTCTGTAAACACCCCTGGCCCCACCCTCTTAAAACCAGTGTCAAAAGTGAGGATGAAAACATAAATATAGATGTCTCTTGTGAAAAAACACAACATGCCTATCTTGGTCATGTGCAACTCTATAGATAGTTTTCAGGGTATTGAAGACATTGCCAATATACTGTGCAAATGTTTCACCAGATAATATGATTAAGAAGAGATTTACAAGAGAAGATACATAATGGATTTAGTTGGAGCAAACGGCTACCGAGTTCCTTGTTCTTCAGACCTTGA
This sequence comes from Morone chrysops, assembly GCA_019097615.1. NCBI lineage: Eukaryota > Metazoa > Chordata > Actinopteri > Moronidae > Morone > Morone chrysops. The sequence goes on from JAGRRF010012892.1 coordinate 612,143, forward strand.
ACCACAAATTCAACATGTCAGGCAGTTACTCATGTCCAGGCTGTGCATTGCTCTGAACAAGCTCCATAAATCACACAGTTAGCTTCAGGTATCACATTACAGATGGTTCACTTTACATTGAAGGTTAGAAAATGTTTGATGAAAATTTGAATCAGTGGATATAATCAGGGGCCACAGACTGGGTCTGTGGAGTGGAGTGCAAAACATAAAATCCTAAAAAAGTATATGCAACAATAAAACACAAAGTGAATTGCCCGTTGCCAAGTGCTTGCTCATGGTGGTACTGTTGGGTCTCTGTAAATGTTATAAGGAGTTCGCGTTGCCAAGTGCCTGCTCATGGTGGTACTGTTGGGTCTCTGTAAATGTTAAAAGGAGTTCGGTCTAGACCTGCGCTTGCTCGTGGTGGTACTGTTGGGTCTCTGTAAATGTTATAAGGAGTTCGGTCTAGACCTGCTCTATTTGAAAAGTGCACTGAGATATCTCTGTAAATTTTATAAGGAGTTCGGTCTAGACCTGCTCTATTTGAAAAGTGTCCTGAGATAACTTCTGTTATGAAATGGCGCTATACAAATAAAATTGAATTTAATTGAATAGAATAAACTTGAATTGAATTGAATCATTTCAATAGATTAGGTAGGGACATTGGAAATTGTCTAATGGTGTGTTCCCAACACCGAATGCAAAAATCCACCCTTTATAACATATTTAGCACATCGCCCATATAAACAGATTTTTTGTTGTGATGTAATTGCAATAAACAGATCAAAGTGATGCTAATGCTTATGCTAATTTGTAAAACATCTGAATTCATACTTCGTTGGGTCTGTCCACAACAATCAGAGCGATGCTAAGTTGGTTCATCCTAAAATAAAACCGATAGTTGGAATGAAGTAACAAACACATATCTTTAGCACTTACCAGGTAGCTCACCTTCTTCTCTTACTTTTTTCCAAGCAATCTCCTTTTTTGTCCGGTCTCTCTATAAATATGGAATGAAATTTAAAAGCTAGACGTTGCGTCTCAACTTCCTCCTACTGATATCGCAGATATGACTGCTGCCAGACTGTAAAACCAGATAATTTATTTTAACTAAAATAATTGTTGAAACTGATTACATTGAAAAAAATTTAGATTAAGTAGCGTAAGTAAATTTAACTGACACAACTTTATTTAGTCATTTTTATTTGTACTGTGAAAACAAAATACCTAGTAAAAGAAAGTAACTAATTAAGAGTGTTTCGGTCTTAAAATGTTAAAAATGCTGTGATAAAGTCCCGTCCAGCTGACTCAATCATGAGCAGGGCTCAGCTGTCAATCATGGTAGAAAAACCCTTTTTTATAGCTTCAAATAACTCATTAAAACCAAACTGACAGAAAAATTAACACATGAACATACTGTACATCAGCATGATAACAACTACCTAAAATGACAAAAAGAAATATTAGCTGTGTTTATTTATTTTTTAGTTTATCCCATCTGCTTACATTGAGGCAGTAGGCTTTATGACCTACTACTTTGGCTTCACCTTTGGAGAGCTGTCATGTCATCCATCTTTCTATATGTCAATGGTGCACACAGATGGTTAAAAGTGGGGGTGGCACCTCTGTGGCTTGCTGCAGGTGGGTTGAGAAGAGTAAGATAAATCTACTTTTTCATGTGTTCGCGCCATTCGTAATTCATGTAACCCAGTGCATCAATTCACATCTTTGTATTGATTTTGTATGTAATTATCAGACGATCCTCCCTGAGTACACCTAATATTCTCTGTATTAACAAAGTGGAAGATGTCTCTGATCCAAGAATGATGGGTAGGTTGAGTGGGAGATTTTCACTTGATAAGACTAAGGCATCAAGCCAATTCCAAAAGCTGCAAAGTTCATCATATAATTTGATATTGCAGGCTTGAGGGTGACTCTGTTATTACAGATGGTTTGATAAGGTTATTGAATCTGTGTTTTCAAACAGATTTTATGTAGAGAGGGTCCCAAAGTCTATCTATACTAACTAACTTAAACTGCACAGGACCTGGATGTTGGATCTGAAAGGCCTACAGAATCGTCCAAAATGAAACTGATAGGGTTGTTACAAATGTATGACTCAAACAAATTTGCAATCAATGTGGCTTCCACACAGGCTTTTGAGAGGGGCTAATGGAGGAATGTAATGAAAAAAAAATTCAGGATTTGGAGTATGCGCTTTTGACACAAAGGTTGTGTGTTGTTCCTGGCATTACTATGGGCATAATGTGAAAATAAGCCCTGTAAAAAAAGAAAAACACACCACTAAACAATAAGCTATTTTCATAAATCCCCTTATGCACTTTAATTTCTTTAGTCACAAATCACAGACATTCTTATGGCAACCTATTGATGGAGAATTTAAAAAAAAAGCATTAGCTTCATAATGGAAAAAAAGGGATTAAGTGTTGTATGAAAAAACTGAGGTCTGCTTTCCAACAGATATACGATAGCTCTCGCTGGGATTTTTCTATCCACTTAACCGAAGCTTTTCAACAAGCAGAGTTATCAGTAATAGTCCACATATCATGCTCATACACAGTTGGATTGTGAACATGGTGGGAGAGGGTCATTTAAAGGGAGCATTAATCAAATGAGGGCTGACTTGTGCCTGATGGCCATTTCCAAATACCTCATTAAGATTCCTCTGCTTTTAGGACATTTTGACTCGTTCACATATGTTTTAAGAATCAGCGACTTGTGAAGTTTCCCTTCAGTTTTTAAGAGCTGATTGTCTTGAAACGCAGTGTTAATGCACTCTTTGAAACAGCAACTCTTGGGCTCGGTGCCCTGATGTAGCAGCTCTGGATTCCAAGTGTGGGATATTTTTTGACACTTACATAACTGAGTCAGGAGAAAAGCGCCTTGGGCTGTTGCATTACGGGTAAAGATATTTCCCTACCAATGGGCGTCCATTAGTCAGGTCATCTTTGGATCCCACTCAGAAAAAATACTCAAGTTTGAGTTGCTCTCCGGCCCCTTCACTCTTCGCCATATGCTGAGAGAGTCCTGCTTTGCTCTGCTCTCGCTCAAATGAAAAGTACCATTGTTGGGAATTAATGTTCAAAAAAGACAGGGGGGTGGAAAAAAAGTATATACAGAGAAAAGGAAGGAAGGGGGGCTTCTTGATTTTTACAAACTGCAGGCCTCCGGAGCTAAAAGTTGGGAGAAATACCCCTGATAGTTCATTTTATGAGGGATTTGAAGTCCTTGTCTTGTAATAATATATAATGCCTGCCTGGGTCATCTGCAGTGAAGCGGCGGCCGTGACCTGGGGCAATTACAGACAGGCATCAGTGAAGCCTCTCTTTAAGCCCCGCCACGTCGGAGTTCTCCTGACAGTGCATATTACTCTGCTGTCAGGGCGCAGCCACTTCATGCATTTCTTGTGGCCAAAAGCCTGCAACTTGCTAATGTTTGGCTCTCTTGGAAACTGCAGAACATTATAAATCTAATAGGGAGAAACACCTCGGCATGTGTCACAAACCGCCCTTGCAGTGGTTGACTTTTTAGAAACCAGAGGCTACAGTTCCAGCAAGATGGAAGGGGTGGTGGGGTCCGCTGGAAGTCTGACAAACATATCGGGTTGTTTTTACTTGCAGGCATGTTTCTCGTTTGCGCTGCAATTTGTTAATTCAGCTAACACTCTCATAAAGCGGGGCTCTTTCACTGTGAAGGTGTTTGCCAAGTAGATGGTGGGTATTTGAATTGGAAGGTTCAAATAAGTGCTGGTTAGGTTTTTTTTCTTTCTTGCCATTACACCTTCTCATTTTCTGGTGGGAGCACTTTTAGCCTGTGATAAAGGTTAAGAGAGCCTTTCTGAAAAATCCACATGCAGCTGTCTGTATCTGTGTGGCCAGCCTGGACAATTTACACCATCCCTGTCAAGACACCCAGCAAGTATGACAGAAGACATGCTCGACTCATTCTGACAGTAAACGTATGATCCCTGTTTTCAATCCTAATCCTCGCAGATTTATTGGTGCCTTCCCCCCATGTTCATCCTGTTTTTTTCTGCTCCTATTCTCCCCTTCACCCTCACACAGGAACTTATAAAGGTTTTACAGGGTTCAGCAGCCATTTATTAGCTCCAGCTGCCAGACTCCATATACTTTTATGGGATAGTGGGGATCTTCATCCTCCGGTTAGGATGTTAAAAGCAGAAATGGTGAGCCATTACGCTAAATTACGTAACAAATAATCCTAACCTGTTATAATCATTTTATTTCTGAGGGAGAATCCAATTAAGGAAGGTTAAAGATCCCCTCCAGACATGTATTAACTTATATAAATAGTCCTTTTGGAACAATGATGTGTGTCTGAGGTTTTTCCAGCAAAGTAAAATTTACACATTAAAATCCTTAAAAAGACATCCACTCCTTCTACCTCATTAAATATTCCCTGATAGCTCACCTGGTTTGCTGCAGCGTGCCATTTGTTCAACTTCTACCTGTTGCCCTTTGCTGCATGTCAATCACTATGTCCCCCTTTCCTGTCACTCTCAAGCTGTCACTATTGATTAAAGGAAATAAAAGCCCCCAAAAATATATTTAAAAAATAAAATAAGAAAATAATTTCAGAATATACAACTGTATATTGCAACTTTTCAGTTTCACTGAATTTGCTGGACACAAGCAGGAAAACTCATAGTTCCTCATAGGGCTGTAACCCAGTTGTCCATTATTACCGTCTAGTTGGTTCCTCAATATGATATATATGGGGCCTAATCGAAAGGTTGTTGGTTCGATTCCCGGCTCCTCCTGTCACATGTCGAAGTATCCATGAGCAAGATACTGAACCCCAAAATTGCTCCCGATGCTGTGCATCAGTGTGTAAATGTGTATGAATGTGTTAGTCTCTGTTCGATGGGCTTTGCCATCACTGAGTGAATGTGTGTGAAAGGGTGTAAAAGTGCTCTGAGTGATCGGAAGACCAGAAAGGCGCTATACAAATACAGGTCCATTCACTAATCAACTATGTTTATTGGTTCTGATTGATTGTTTTTGTTCAGGCTCGGTGGATTCACGCAAATTAGGAGCACTAGGAGGAGCCAGAGGGACCTGATTGTTTCACAGATTATCTGTCTCATGTACTACTGTCAGGATATAGTGAAAGTTTTAGCAAATATGACAAAAAGTTATTTTTATAAAAATTACCTGCTGCAGCTTTAATGCTGGGAAAAATGGACACATAGAAATAAACGTTTGCTGAATTTACAAGAAGGCCGAAGTAATGAAGAATTTATCACAGACAATGTTTCACAGTTTAGAAAAGTTTCTCCTTACTGAACCAATCTCAAAATTTTTTGGGAATGCCCGCTATGTTGACCACTACAGCAGCCAGGTGGTTTCACGATTATCACACGTTTCGCTGCCACGGTAGTTTCTCCTGAATGCTTGGAAGGCAAGGATGAAGCAATGAGTTGCGATCTGCAACTACACCACTAGATGCCACTAAAACCTACACACTGGACCTTCAAGAGATTCTTTTGTCGAGGACTGAAAATAACGTTTTAGGGGCGGACAAACAAATATGCAACTATGACGATAAACAGATGTCAGAAAAATATTTATGCTTTGTAAATTATATTTACTTGAGATTTGAAAATCTAACAATGTTTTGTACAGGAAGCAAGTCACGGAAAAAAACAATATTTCAGCTGTAAACCGTGGTCATACTGGTTCATGGTGGTCAGGCTTCAGGAGATCTTCTGAAGTGGATATTTGTTTGATCAGGAGCAGTATTAACTCGACAAGACCTCTTTATGAAAACGGTTGCCCACAGGTTCACCATGCCCATGATTATGTGTTTATCGGTTTGTCCTGGTCCTTGTTCTGTGATGATTGTATATTTACATGTGTACTCGTCTGTAATCTGGCAGCGGATTACATCACACCCCTGTGGTTTTTCAATTACCTACAGTGACAGGCCCGGCGGCAGTAATGACCTGTGAGAGCTCAGTTCTGCTTTTTGGCCTCGTCGGCCTTCCGTAAACCAGTTTGACTTTGGGTGTCTGTCAGAGCCGGCCTGTATTTATACATAACTCAAACAAGTAGGGGTCTGCTCCTTGTGTGAGGTATTCTGGCTCTTGCTGACAAGACCAAGGTTGCCTATTCGCCACACTGAGCACTCCCTCAGCCTAGACATGCTAATACCAGGAGGCTATGCTGATGGAAAAGGATAATAAAGCAATTTCTTTGTCAACAGCCAGACGCGGATGATGTTGAGCTGTAGCATTTGGAAAGGAATGCAGATTTCGTAAGCTATCGTTCTCTTTTCTGTAGGCTTCATCAATGCTAACGCCCCAACCCCAGTGCCCTAGAAAATAATTCAGATGAAGTGGTCCCATTTTGAGCCTATCCATCCCCTCCCATCCCCATCCTACTGATTTGTAGGTAAATCATGGCTGTCAGTGTAGTAGCAACCCTGATTAAAGTTCAGGGGTTTAATAGATCATTTTAAATAACCCCCAAATTACTCCCCTTTCCCTAGCCGATCCACCTGGACCCCTGCCTGGGTGCATGGCAGTTTTCAGCCGTCGTGGGGCGAGCCAAGTCCAGCCTCGTGGTTCCTGCCTATTCCCCCAGGATGGTGCGCTGCAGGCCTAGACCAACATTCTCAGCTGTGTTCAATCTGCTCTGAGACAAGCTGGCTATGAGAAAATGCAAAGGGAAAAGGCACTTGTGTGCACATGCACACACACATACAGGAGGAGAGACATGGAAAATCCTGGACAGTTAACGCGCTTTGTTCACTTGGTTCAGCTGGAATCTGTCCAGAAACACCCTGACACACACACACACACACACACACACACACACACACACACACACACACACACACA
>JAGRRF010012892.1:619244-629506 GCA_019097615.1 Morone chrysops
TCTCACTGAACTCGTACTTTCAATCACTTCTCTTTTTTTCCCCTCCTCCTCAACTCATAGGTAGAATTTATAGCATGATGCTGATGCCTTCACTCAAAATATGTCCCTGCAGAATTTAACCATTACCTTGGGTGAGGTAATAAGTTAAAGGCTCCGCATGAGGAAGTGCAGTTTTTTTACCCCCTTGATTATGTTGTATTATTGTGCATCGTGTGGATACAGTCACAGTATCTTATCAGTTTGACATCCTAAGTCACAAAGACAGCCAGATGATTTTAAGCCCAATCCATCTGCTATTGGAGCACCCCTGGACGCAGGTCATGATGACTGTATCTACACCCTCATTTAATGCTCTTGGAATACATCTGAGCTGTATAATTTCACTATGGATCATCTGGAGGCTAATAGTTATCAAGAAGAGAGAGGTTGTTGTTCTGTCAAATTACGTCTTTGGGGTCCTAAAAGGAAAAGGGGGGTTTTCTGCTTTATTTTATGTGTTTGGAGACTCTCACATTGGCAGCAGCGGAGGTGTTTAGCGCCCCCCAACGTTCCTCCTGGAAAGCCTAGGAAAAATCACAGAATTAACCTTTCCTGGAGCTCCTAAAACCTTACAGCCAGGGGTCCTGTAAAAGGTGCTGGTGCATTGATAATTGAGCTCCGCAAAGCAAACAAAGCGTCAGAAATGGTGTTTTAATGGGCACTTCTCTGAGGCTCGCAGCAGCACCAGTAGAACGCGAGAGACATTAAGCTAATTGAGTTTTAGAGTAGATGTAAAACTGTCAAAGAGTGATCAGAATTATGAAAATAAACAAAAGGGCTACTCATAGAAAAACAAATGGCTTGGAGTGATGTCACTCAGTTTGCTCAGCCGAGTCCAAGCTCAGCATGTGGGTAGAATGATGTAATGGGAGTTGGAGCTGCTTGCCTGCCATTGACTTCTCTAACCCCCGACCACCGCCTCCTTATAACCCAGGCACATACCCAGCCACAGCCGTGTTCGGGGAGAGTTTTAATTAATCATTGGTTCATTAGTGCAGGGAGGCGAGCCTTTAACTGCCACCATTAGACGCAGGAAAAAACACTTGTGATGGCATGACAAGCTCTGCTCTTAATGTGGCTGCTTAACATAATGGTGAGACAACAGACATTAATCTGGGAGGAAGTGGGAGGGCCGAGGGCTGTGAGCACTCCGCGTAATCTCTTGTTAGTTGCAAACACACAGGAGTTAAACTTCTGTCCTCCGCCTGTCTGAGGTCACACTGAGAGCTCGACAGAAATAATCGGTTGGATTGTAAGCAGTAAAAATAATACAATTAAATAATTCAGTTAATTCATTGGATATAAATAACACCAGACGTATAGCATTGACCACTGCTGAAGGCAATATTGCTCAACTGGAAATACACAAAATAACAAGTCACAAGAGTCAGTCCACTGGCAGAACATTTTATGACAGATGACCCTTTCTGAAAACTCCTATTTTTCTTCTTTTTTTAGCTTTCTTTTGCTCTCCCTTTTCTCTCCTTCTTCTTTTTCTCACTTTCTACATATTTACATAACAATCCATGAATTCATGTTGTACATCAATACTTGTTTAGATTGATTATAATCTCTGTTCTCTGTTTTACAGCTCATCTGAACAGTTTTTTTTAGTTTTTCTTTGTTTTGTTTTCAATGTTGTTTTGATCCCTTCCGTTTATTTCGTTGTTTAGTTAGTTTGTTTGTTTGTTCCTTCAAATGTACACCCTGTCTGGAGTTGCGACACCTTGTCTGTGAATGCACACTGGTTAAATAATAAACGGAATGTAAAAAACTGTAATGTTAGTAATTGAAGGAAATATGGGAAATGGTAAATTATTGATGGTAATAATTAATCCAGTCAATTTAGTCAACTACATGTAATGAGATAAATGTACTATTTATAGCCAATATTTCCAGCTTTTTAGTATGACCACAAATTCCCATATAAATATTACATAATTTTAGGCATACTTTGCTTCTTGTTTCATATTGTTGGTTATGTAACCAAATCAGCAAAAAGTGTGACACTGTCCTTACACAAAGATAATTTCAGAAACAATTTTGTGCACCTAGCAAGTCAAATCATTAATAATTCATATCTATAAGGGTTTAGATACAATATAGGCCTTTTCCACCAACAGGGAACTGGATTCCTCCCAGTTCACACACCTAGTTTTAAACAGTTCGGAGCATTTTGACCAAAAATAAATTGAAAAGTTGGTTCTCAGCTCGAACCAAAAAACTGCAGGTTTTCCTTGGGAACCAAAGTGGGTGTGTCATATTCTACAGGTTTTTGTGCATTGTGCAGTGCCTTTTGTTGCATCCGATTACTATGGTTCTACTCAAAACTGGTGGAAACACAGCCTGGTTAGCAAGATACCGGTTCAAAAACAAGAGCTAATTTGGTGGAAAAACACTAATATAGTTTGATGCCACACCAAGGACCATTGTGCGAGTAAGAATATGTGGCCAAGAGTGTACCTGACATTTTAAAATAAACGTCTAATATCAAATGACTCATTTAGGCAAATTTATTGTTAACAAGGGGACATATCATCATTGTTTATTAAAAACAGGTGTGTTCACTTATTTACCTTTACCTGATGATATGTGGTTGAAAAGTCATAAAATAAAAGCAGGTTTGGTTTTTGTATGTTAATTTGCATCTTTTGGTTTAAGTAATAAAGACAAAAGATCCAGAGATATTTTGTGTTAAACACAATCAATCAGTTCTCTTCAACCAAAACCCTTTCACATGACCCATTTTTACATCATTTATTTTCAAAGTCTGGATTTAATTGGATTTTTTAAAGTCTGATTATCTTTGGTTTAACGATGTTTGTAATGCTTGCTTTATTTATTGAAGTTGTACTTTAATAGCCTCAGTAGATGGGATTGCTCCATATTAGCACAAAAGAGTCAAATCTCACCTACCAATTAGACTGTTGTTTACTCCCAGTAGGAAGTGTTTTTCCATTTCTTTCAACGTATTTATGCCAAACCTTCTGAATAATCAGAACACGCTTTTAGTCCAGGAACTGTGGATGAGAATTAATTACTCTGTACTCACTGCTCGTTATGGACTGTAGACATTTTCTCCTGCTGTCTGTTCCTGGCTCTTTGTTTTGGGAAGACCCCAGGCAGTGCGGTCAGAGACTGCTGGTGACCTTTTTCTGCTCAAACACACAGAAGCTCTGTGGTACCGGAGCCTGCCCCTCTAGGAACAGACTTCCTCTCAAATATATTCTAAATCACTTGCTGCGCTGAGAGATGTCCAAATAGAAACAGATCTGGTTACCTTTGTTTGGTCACTGAGAGTCACAATGGGAGATAAAAGCAAGTACTCTCCACTTGTGGTTTACTTGACCCAGACCAGAAGCAACCAGGGCCGGCACAGGCTTTTCTGTAGCCCTAAGTAGTTAGCTCCCCCTTTGCATCTCCACTTCTTTCCACTGTACAAAAATGAAGCCAGAATATCCCGGATTTGGCTGCTGCCATCTCGCACTTCTGACGTCATTCGGAGCCAGAGTCTGCACAGGTGAGCAGGGCTCAGCTGTCACTCATGACATGAAGCCCCCTTTTTATAGCTTAAAATATTTCATTTAAACCACACTGATCAGAAAAATTAACACTTGAACATCCAGCGTGATAAGAACTACCTAAAACTTCCAATTGGTTGTTTTCGTTCAGGCCCAGTGGATTTTTGCAAATGCCATTAGGAGCACTAGGAGGAACCAGAGGAACCAGCGTTTTTCACAGATTATCTGTCTCATGTTCTTCTGTCAGGATATAGTGAAAGTTTCAGCAAATATGACAAAAAGTTATTTTCATAAAAGTTACCTACCGCAGCTTTAAAACATGCAGACCAAGGTACCAGGTAAAAATTTACTCATAGAATCATAAAATAAATTAATACTTAAATGTACTCATTTGGGGCCCCCTGGTGACCATAAGGCCAAACCTCTTATTTACAGTCTCAGCCCAGATTGCTATAAAATATTTGAAAAAAAAAGTTTAACCTCTAATTTTTCTCACCACATTGTATGCAGTTGAAGTTTGTAATTGTAATAGGAAAAATATATATTTTTGTTTCATTCATGTTGATGAGTTTGATTACTACTCAAAAGAAAATATTATTTGACATGTGATATGTCAGTAAAAGGATTCTCTGGAGACCAAGAGTGTTTGAAGTTAGGCAAGAGATAAAACACTACGTTTGTAACCAGCCAATCATATAACTGTCCCTGTCCTGTTTGTCAAAGACTTCATGATAAAATAACATTTATGACATAAGACATTCATTGGCAAAATGCCTTTGTAAAATAAACTTTAACAGTTTGAAATATAAACTCCTGGAATTGTGTGGCCTTTCTCAGATTTATTCTTTAAATAATTTGTTGTTATTTATTTTTTGTCAGAAATTAGAAGTAAATGACCACTTTATACAAACTCATTTGTAAATGTATATTGTGTATTTTCATTTCATGCCACAATTTCAGTTTCTGTTTAATTACTTCATGTTTATCTCTACATGCAGAAAAGAAAGTCAGACGTGTATTGCATGATCTGAAACTAATCTGTTTGCATGCACTTTAAAGCATCATAGAGGCAATGCCATAAGTTGATTTATTTGATATTAGACATGTTAAAGTTCACATATAAGCAATAATTTCATTAAAAATGTTATTTAAAAAACGTCTTTATTTACAGCCATGTACAGTGTAATATTTATTAAAGAGCACAAATGCTCAATATTTTTTTATTATTTTCTATTTACAGTTTTTGCCGGCATGTTAATTAGGAAGTGTGACGGGAAATGGTACGACTGTCTTCTTCTTCTGATAGTAGAGTGACAGTCAATAAAGATCACCATACTGCAGTCACTGATTGGGTTATAGAGGAAATGCAGATCAACCTCATTCAGTCTTAGAGGCTCAGAGAGATTAATCCAAAACATTACTGAAAGCTTAGATGCCACTCTGTCATTTGAATGGATGATGTAAAATGCTGTGCAGTTTCTCAACTCTGACTCTAAGCGTGAAAAAAGTTCTATATTAACGTTGCACATGGTCTGAGAATGACTCTTTGTTTCCTCCCTTTTCCACAGCCACCACTTAAAGCTATGCAGAATAAATAAGCTGGCAACACTAGGAAACACTAGAGAGACAGAGTGTGTTCTCTGGAGTCATGCCACCACTCGGTTGTCAATGTGAATGTAAGTAGGCTGCAAGTGTGAGCAATCACTGGAAATTATACGCTTTTAGGGGGATTTGATATAAAGGTATTAAGCCGGTCTGAGATGTTTGGCAGCCAAAAATCGATGGGAATTATATTCATGGACATGATGTGCACCACAACTGTGGCTTCTTGTCAATTCCATCGTATTGCATATTTTCCGACTGTTTGTGAGTGTATGAAGTGGATCCCAGCAGATTGGTGTAATAGGATAAATGTGGCTATGGAGTAGGCTCAGGCCCGGTGAGGGCACCACATGGTAGGTGGGATGGAAACTCTACTCTACAGCCCGTATCCCTTTCCCAGTGCCTCTGCTCGACTTGTAGCGTCACTGGAAACTTAAGAAAGCCTCTAACAGGCTGCTGAAGGGTTCGATGGTTAGGATGAGCCAGGCCCGTACGCATTTAGATTTCACTTTTCAACCTTAAAATGCAAAATCCCTCTATGATGGGGGTGGACACAGAGTTAAAAAGGATGTCTACCGCATTTAGCGTGCGGGACGCTATGGTTCAGTCTACCATCAACTCCCAGTGTGGCCAATTGCAGTCGGCACGCAGCCATGCAATCAGGTCCAAATTTCAAGCTCGGTTTATTTCAGTGTTGGACGTGGATTCTCTGAGCACGCAACTCCAGGGTGTTATGCCAGTACACTCCTGGTTATCAGGTTATGAAATGGCTGAGATGGAACTGATGAGAACAACCAGGGTGTCCGTGGATGTGTGTGAGATCACCGCACAGCTGCTGGGGTGATCTGCTCTGCTGCTTCAGGTTTGATTGTAAATGGTCGAATCTGACTGAAACTCAATAGGCCTTCATAGCCTAGTGTTTCCTACAACTCCTGATGAAATTCAACTTCTCCACAGTCTGTTCGGCTCAAATTAAGCTCCTCTTGCTTGTATGTATTTTCACTCTTTGCTTTTGTTTTCAAAAATAGGCGGAGGAACATAAAAGCATGGCCATTAGCTCTGGATGTTATTGTACAAAAGCCAAAACAATTTTTCTATGTCCTAAGAAAATGGATAGACTATGACAGATTCTAATTAAATTGCTGCCAGATTAACAGATTGTATACTTGATTTCTGCTAGTAAGGGTGAGTACAAATATAGCCATTAAAGTTGGTTCAGTGTATCACATTTAACCTGATTAACCTTTTACTGCCTACACGGTGCTAGCATGATGTAGTCATGGATGCATTTTTTGCCATACTAGCACACTAAAACAGTGATACTGTAATATTCATGTCCAAACACTCTCACATATTTACCTTTTTTATATTTACTTATTTTACTTTTGTCTCAATTTACGTACAGTAGTAAAGTTAGCAATAAGCTTATTAGCACTTTTGAACTACATGAGGGCCCCCAATTTGAGCTAATTTTGAACTCTTGACACTAGGTGCTGTTATATGAAGGCTATCTTTAAGTTGTATGAATACAATTTTCTTTGAGTTACCATACTACTGGTTCTGGGGATGTGTGGCCTGTTCCATTAAAGGATGAGACTAGCCAAATTGACTATCTGTGGTAAAGACACAAACTCCGATGCATGAAGAATAAAAAAAGAGTCACATACACACACGGTGTGTATGTTGCTGGGCAGCTACACCTAACATCTGCCCATTCGGTACATTGGCTGCTGGGACAAACAAGCACAAACCACATCAACAGTCCTGAAAATGTCCTTTAACTTTCAAGCAGAACACAACTTTAAAGTGTTGATTCTGGTGGCCCCTGTGGACAAAAGCGATTTTTCTACCACCTTGTTTCATTGATGTCAAGGGGAATCCGAACTGATGGCAAGCATTAAGAATAATTATGTAGAAATAGTCGATCTTGTCTTCTTGTCTTTGATGGCCTTGTTTGTTTCTGTAGGTTCAATACAGGCATCAGTATTAAAACTTAACCAGATAAAAGTTCTAATTCACTGACTTAACTAAACCTTTTAAGTTGCAAACATTATTTTGATGAGTTGTGTTGACATAAATAATACGGTAAAACTAGATGGAACAATCAACTTAAAAACGTGTTTATGCTTTTTTTTTGTATATAAATAAGCCAAAGAAGGGGTCAAAAGCAATACAACTCGCCACTGTCTTCACTTTAAATTATAAGAAGTCTCTTACTCAGATGTTTTCCTCGGCCCCTGTATCATCATTTGTGCAGAATGCTACTTTATTAGATGACAATCAAGTATTGAATTCCACAATATCTACAAGTGCTGTGATCACATTTCCTCTCTCTTAAAATGGAAGATCTCCAGATTAAAAAAAACATTTCTTACAACTAAATAAAAATCTGCCGCAAGAAAAAATAACAGCAAATGGAGTAACTCAGACCACATGTAATGAATATGAAACAAATTAAGCGCTATGGCAGGAGGTATGTCCCTTTAATTCTGTATCTCCAATACATCTCCTCTATCAATACAATCTAATCCAGCCGAGGCCTTGGCCAAGAGCAATTACGCTGCATGGAGAGGCGCATGTTTGTGCTGATGGCGTATTCATAAGGTACAGTGGACAAATGAATGTTGTTTTTTTTTATTTATCACTTGCATGCTGTTATCAAATTCTTAGGTCCACTGCTACGTGAAGCTGACATGATGCAAAAGCTAAAATGCATTTGTGGAATTACGGGAGATGGGCCGAGCCATTACTCAGTGTAACAGATAGCCTGCGCCTGATGTGCAACTCCAACTCTCATTTCTTGCTCAGAGACTCGAGATTTCCCAAGCCTCATGAAGGGATAAGAAACTTCTATATTGCTTGTTTTGACATATGAGTGTGTTAAAATTGCTTGCCAATGTAAAGCCATTTGCCTTGTCAGAGGTAGCTGCAGGAAAATGAATTTACTGTTGTGGATCCGGTGTGACTTTTCATCTCTAAGGGATGTCATGAAGAAGAAGAACAGAACTATTCCAGGTGCTTTGGTAGTCTTTTACCTTCAAAAATGTACAGTGTAGAAAAGTTATTCTAGCAAGCTAATGTATGATATGATCCTTTAATTGTCTCACTATTGCATTTCTTAGTTTCTTTGGGTGGTGACGATGACTTTCTTTTCATTCTTTCTTCCGTGTACCACATAGTTGACTTGTCAATGCATTAAAAACATCTGTCTAGATGTGTCTCCAAAAAAGTGAAATATAAAAGTGAAAATATCTGTAGTATGGATTCATCATTGAGTTGGTTCAGTTGATATAAAATGAGGCAGGGAATAAAAAAAAAAAATAATAATAATAATTTGAACACATTTTCTTGTAGAATTGAATCAAACTTGTGAATTACACAGTTGTTTGAGCAAGGTCCTATTCTTCTGGTGTTCTACTAAACATTGATGCATGCAGACAAAACAAAATTGAGTATTTCTAATCTGTTTTGACTCATTATTGGTGTGTCACTTGAATTATTCAATATAATTATCCTAAAGCTTACAAAACCTTAAATAATGTAAAAAACATCAAACACTATTATACATGTATATTGAACACTGAATTGTATTTTACAACTATGTTATAGGATTATTCTATTATTCTTTCTTGTATTAATTTATTTTTTAAAAAGAAAGAAAAGAACGAAATTGTCTCTCATTGAGCCGATTCTTTCACAAACGACACATCACTAGCACAACCATTACCTTGCATTCACATGGCTCTGTACAGCAGTATCACCTAAAGTATTAAGTGACTGTATTAGAATTAACTTTCATGCTAAACCTAAGACATTACACGGGGGCGGCTGTGGCGCAGAGCGGGTCGTCCCTAATCAGAAGGTTGTTGGTTCGATCCCTGGCTCCTGGTGCCACATGTTGAAGTATCCTTGAGTAAGATACTGAACCCCAAATTGCTCTCGATGTGAATGTGTATGAATGTTAGTTTCTGTTCGATGGACTTTGCCATCGCTGTGTGAATGTGTGTGAAAGGGTGAATGTGAATGACTTAGTTTCTGTTCGATGGACTTTGCCATCACTGAGTGAATGTGTGTGAAAGGGTGAATGTGGCACGTAGGTGTAAAAGCGCTGTGAGTGGTCGGAAGACTAGAAAGGCGCTATACAAGTACAGGTCCATTTACCATTACCATTTACCACACTACAGTACATCAACAAAATAAATATTTCCTTTGATAACTTCTAAAAACATGTCACATGAAAGAGAATCTTGTAGGTACATAATGAAATTTCACTGACTACAAGATTATTTTTATCCCCTCTTATCTACTACAAAAGACAATCTGTGAAAATGGAGAATTCCATAAAATGATTTAACAAGGAGGAACAATAGCAAACCTTGCTCTTTGAATGTTCATGCTTTTATTGATTATGTATTAGCTCTCCTCAGCCCTCTCCCCCCTCATCAAAGCCAGTCATCTCACGCTCTATAATTATTTACACATGGATGAGGCTTTGAAAAAGCTGGTTTCATCAGCCACTCTCATCTGTCACCGAAAGCAAGACAAATGGGAGAGTTGCTCATAAGCATGTAAATTTTTTTGCACAGACTACACAAAGCCCATACATTAAGCCAGCTGGGTTCACTGCAAAGGCTAGAGCCGGTTTCCTGTAGCCCGAGATCAGATTCACCTCTTTGATTTTTTCCTGTGTAACACAGACCGCCAGCTGCTGAAGCCAGTGTCAGAATGGCTTAATTCTCCTGCAGGCGAGTAATGATGAATTTAGTGGAACACTCTAAGTTACAGCTCAGTTAATGTGAACGTTTTACAGGACATAGTGAAACACCATATGTTTTTATTTAGATGGAAATTATACAGACTGTCTTGGACACTATTCATGATATTGACTTGACCTTGGACATACAGTTTATTTAGCCATAGATATTAGACATATTAGCTCAGACAAACGGATTAGATATAGAAACAGAGAGGCTGTGAGAAAATGTATGAAGTGTGACTTAAAGCTGCAGTAGGTAATTTAAAAAATATATATATTTGTGTCATTTTTGCTTAAATTTCCACTATATCCGGACAGTAAAAAAAAAAAAAAAAAAAAAAAAA
>JAGRRF010012892.1:650540-668904 GCA_019097615.1 Morone chrysops
TCTATCTATCTATCTATCTATCTATCTATCTATCTATCTATCTATCTATCTATCTATCTGGAGGGATGATTATGTAAATTATGCAGATGCTACTTTCTCCTGCAGTCAGATGTAAAAGGCGACAGTGTAAAAGCCTGGACAGCCCCCACCATGTATTTATCCCCTCTTGGAAGGATGCATTACCAAGTGTCCCTGTTTTATTTGCCATATTTAACCAGGTTTTACAGATCAGGGCTCTGATATATAAAGATGCATCTGCTATTGTAGCTTTGTGAGTCTTCAACCTCCATCTGCGGCTTGATTGACGCTTCCATTCACCTATAAGTGCTGCCTTTGCGCCACTTTTCCTCAGCTTTTATTTTCAAATGGATGTTGCGCTTTATAGCAATCCCTTTTGACTCGGCCCTTTCACTGCCACTTGGAAGTAGAAATATAGAAATAAATGTAAAAATAATAACAGCATATGGCCTCGTTTTTTTCCTCTCTCCCACTCTTCACTGGGCTGGAATCACAGTGTCACTGTATTACAGAAAAGGCTTTTCAGGAAGGGGAGCATGTTTCCATATCAAAAGGGACCAACGAGCAGGGCTTGTGTCAGATTCATGCATGCAGGAGAGGAGTGAAATCTCATCCTCGTGTGCTTTCACACGCAAAATAAAACCTTTACAATTTATCCACCTGTAAATTATTCTCTGATGTGGAATCAAATTTAAATCTAATTGTAAACCTTAAAATTCTGCTTTGATTTCAGTGTCAGTGGAGATGTGTATAGAATAACCTAAACTAAACTGCTGAGTTCACAGTAAGCAGCTCTTGAGCACTACTCTGCATTCTGCCCGTATAAGAGATGAAGAGGGGAAAGAATTTATTCTTTAAGCTTAAGAGAAAATAAAACCAAGGCACTGAATTACACAATTTAAAGAAGCATTAATCCTCTATTGAATATTGTTGCCTTGAGAATGTCCAGGGATGGATCTAGAGGGGCTGCACACCCCATGCATATGAGAAAGTACTTTTGACCATCACTACCCACATTTATTAATATTATAACATTGTATGTAATTACGTGTTTCTATGAATCAAATAAAGAGCTGTAAGTGCTGTAAAGTGAGTGCATTTTAAATTGGGAATTTGGGGAAAGAAAACTACAAGCATGTACATGATACTCCAAAGAAGTATAATTGACATTTTAAAAACTAATTTTATTTTTATATGAATTGCTACATTCACATTTTCCAGTTGTTGCCCCAAGCCAATGTTGGGCACTGTGTTGTGTCAATGTTGTTGCTCTAATACTCACAGGTAATAATGGACACAGGTACATTTTATGGTCTAACAGGGTTAAAGGAGCCTGATCAAGTGATTCAGGTATTTTCCTGCTGATAGTGAGGGCAGTGGGGTAGAGAATGGACCCACCAAATAGGTTTAAACAACAGATGTGTTTCAGCAGAAATTTCCAAACAGCTGCCAGAGGGTACTTGAAGTAAAATGTGGTATAAAAATAGAAATTACGATTTATTTTGAAAAATATATATCTATATATTAAGTCAAATTGAGAGTGTATTATAACTATTTAATAAGCAAGCAGAGGAGTCTAAATAGTTCGATCAATTAATGGATAAATGGTCAAAATAGCAAAAAGCAATGAATAAATTACCAAAAAGGTTAGCAATTGATAAATGATTCAAAAAAGCAACAAAAAATTGATTAATGGTGAAATAACTAAAAGTACGAGATTAAAACAGCCAACAGTAATGGATAAATGGTTGAAACATCCAGCTTGTGCCACAAGTATGAATACAAACAAACCAAAACACTGACAGTTTAATCATATGAAAAATACTCTTATATTTACTTTTATAGTCAATAACATCCATAAAATCTATTGAAATGAACACATTTGGAACAGGTTTTGATGAAGGGCTGCTTGAGTTCATGCGACAGGGCTGTGGAGGCACGTTTGGAACCACTGATACAGTCAACACACAACTAAACTCAGATTCCTGCTCCTTATGATTAGATATTAGATATTTCTTAAAGCAAGATTGATCCACATTTGCTATTTGTGATAGTACAGACAGCGATTTTCATGTGGAGTAGGATGTAAAAAAAAGACCTGTAACCATTCATTCATACACAGAGACAGACTGCAGTGCCGAAAATGTTTCCCGACCGAAAGCAGCAGCTGCCTGAGCTTCCACACAGAGTGCAAAATCAGAAAGTGAATTCCTGAAGGTTCATAAAGCGACTTAAAAAAACTGAATAATTACATAAAGAAACATGTGTGTAGATGCTAATTCAGAATAATGCACATGTGACTCGTTTGCGCCTAAAAAATGCGCAGAAATGTAGATTTTTATGGCACATTATTCCTCTGAAGCATCTAAAGAAATCTCTTGGTGGTGCTCATCGAATTTTTGCTAACGTTTTATTTTGTTCTCCACCCAAGAAATATTATTCATGCTATAATGAATGAAGTCCTAACGTTTCCCAGAAATAACAAATAATATATACCCTATTATAACAAAGCACTAATAACTAATAACTAATCACTAAGCAAGGAAAATTTGAAATCTTTCTTTTCTCAAAAAAATATGATTTGCTTTCAGCAGTGTCTGATAGCCGTTTATACAGAACAAATATGTTTCTATCCATCATTTAATATAGTGATATAAGTCCGAGCGGGGGAAACGAGTCTGTGGAATTCTTCTTTACAGATGATTGAAATCGGTTGTTTTAGCGCATTAGTGGAGGACAATAAGTTCCAAACAGCCCTGACTCCGCGCTAATCACTCTGCACATCTAAACGGCGCATTTTCAAATCACAAACTTATCTGTCAGCCTGACGTGAGCATGTGTTAAGACCCCATTGAGAGCTAAATGCAATCAGCGAGTCCCATTAAGGTCTGAACTGGGAATCCACGTTCCTGCACAGCCACCAGCGCCACTCAGCCCGTATTGATTAGCGGTGTAAATATGCAATAAGGCTTGAATGGAGGCGATAATGGGCCGTTATCTTATCCCGGTCAGGGGGGAAATGTTCGGCGTTGTTGACACGGGGACAGAGGAGCTGCTGCCCGGGGGGAGGAAACGCGCTGATCTGCTCCCCGCGGAGAAGCGGAGCGGAGGGTGGATGATGAGATGAAGCCCAGATATAATGCTCAGAGGCTCCTGTCTGACATGGAAATATGGTTAATAGTTATTTACTCATGTGGGAAAGGAGAGAGACATGCACAGTTTCACAGCACCTTTACCACATCTTTGCCCGTATTAATCTACAAGTTGACTAATAATCCTTTATGCTTAACAACGCTAAATTAATAGCCTAATAATTAAAATAACGCATAGAAGTTTGGCCTGGAATCAAATAAGCCAAATATATACTATATTACTATAAATGATCTAAAATGCTAAATTTTTTTGCATTGAGTTTGGTTTAGGCCTGAAATTGGCTGGCGATTTAAAACTGGCAAATTAATAATAACATTTAATTTGACATAATTTATTAAACCACAATTACTGCGCGCTAGGACTGAATGGTGTGTTATAATTACAAACAACAAATTGTTTTCCTCTTTATGCACCGACAACAATTCAAAAGCAGATATTCCTGCAACACCACATTTTAAATATGATTGACAGATTATGAACTTGGTGATAAAATCCTTATTTTTGGTGTTGTTTTTAACTTTTTGACTTTACGCGCTGATGGAAACTGACCCTATCCACCCCCTCCCTGTAAACACTGATGTAAATGTGTTCCATAGAATATGATGCCTTCACTTACAAGGAAATAATCGGATTACTCTGTAGGAAGAGCCTGTGTGACCCAGCAGCAAAATTTCCTAAAGTCTGCAAACAGTGCGGATTATCTTAATTGAATTAATTCTCAATACACAGATCGGTGGCCTTTCACGCCGCTAGCTGATCTCAGAGCAGCAGCTCCGCTGTGACGTCAGCGGGCTATAAAACCGGCCCTGCTCTCAACTGGTCCCATTAAAACCACCAGTCCCCGAGACGAGCTCGCGGAGTCGCTGCACTCAGGAGAAGGAAAGTCGCCTCCAGAGTCACCATGACGCACTTTTAGGAGAACTTTTCTCCCACGGAAATCTTTCAGTCCGGGACGTTTTATTTGACCGAGCAATTTTCACTCTCCAGAGTTCCCGTTTTAAAGAGCAGCCGCGCACCGGTGTGATGCCCGCCGGGATGTTCAGCATAGACAGCATCCTGTCCGGCCGGCCGAGCTGCAAGGAGCCGCTGCTGCTGCACCGGAGCGGCCCGGTGGTGCTCTCCGCCGGCCTCACGGACTCTATCTACACCGACTACAACGGACTGTACTCGGCCACTTGCGGACCTTCTCCATCCGGGATTCAGTCTGTGAACGGGACCAGGATAGGATATAACGGCTACTACTACGGACAGCTGCACGTTCAGGGCGCCGGAGGAGGTCCGCCGTGTTGCAGCTCCGTGCCCGGCCTCAGCCCGCAGCAGTGCCCCTGCATCCCGGCAGGTAGGACCACCAAACTCCCGTTCTCTTGGCCGTGTTAGCAACTTAAATTTAGGAGTCAATCAATAAATCAAATCTGACTTCATCTTGTTTTTATATGATTCAAATGCAACATTGACCGTTGTTCTACTGCTTTTCTGAGTAACATTGACGAAAAATGCTATTTTTGCGAAATTATAAGCGCTTTATTCGTCGCACCATGCCTCTTTTTGATCCCAAAATCGGAAGATAATACTTAATTTAAAGAACTAACTCTTACTTATGTTCGTCTGTATCATGCTTGATGTTTTGTTGCCTTTAAATATGTATTTCCAAAGCAACTATCCTTGCGCAAAGATAAAATATTCTTTTTAATCTCGAGCGTAAAACCTGTATGCGCATTATTTTATGCACGAACTAAAATCTGCAAATTTACGCAGACAAACCTTTCCCAAACACTCAAAAATACTCACATCTGATGTCATATCCATGTGTGATGTCTTGTTCGTGTGATGACTGACCCCGGTGCTGTTGCAGGTCTAGTGTCCAGGATAAAAGCCGTTGAGCCGTTTTGTTGCTTTACGCATGAACTTAATATGTTTGTACAAACAAAAGTAAAGACTGTTTGAGTTTATTTTTTATGCATGGATTAAAACATTCACGTGCATCAAAAGATACCCCAGCCTTTCATATTTCCGCAGTTTTACGCCTCAGCTGTAATCTGCACGTACACAACCTAGGCCAGAGTTTCCAATTAGCCTCAGTACTCATTAGCACTGTTATGTGTGTGTACGCTCTGTGGCAGTTTGATTGTTCCAACCGTTTTGTTTCTCCGTTCCTCCTTCGCCGTGGCAGGCTACGACAGCCCGGGCTCGGTGCTGATCTCTCCGGTCCCGCACCAGATGATGTCCTACATGAACATGGGCAGCCTGTCGCGGACCGAGCTGCAGCTCCTTAACCAGCTGCACTGCCGCAGGAAGCGGAGGCACCGCACCATCTTCACCGACGAGCAGCTGGAGGCTCTGGAGGGCCTCTTCCAGGAGACCAAGTACCCGGACGTCGGTACCCGGGAGCAGCTGGCCCGCAAGGTCCACCTACGGGAGGAGAAGGTCGAGGTCAGTGCAGCTTTTTTGAAACCATTCAAAACAGGCAGGACAACATTTTACAGTTTAGTTTAGTTGATTGTAATTGCAGGTTTAGTACAGTAATAAAGCCATTATACACCTTTTTATATACCGTATACTTTTTATACATTATCATAATGCATGGCACAAGGACATCTGGTTTTGTTGTCGTCATTGTTATAATGATAATAATAATAATAATAATAATAATAATAATAATAATAATTATTATTATTATTATTATTATTATTATCATCCATACATTTTCGAGTATTACCCTTTGATTTTTGTAGTCGTAGCTTTTTATTAATTTATTTTTTTGTGTATTCGTGTAAAATATATGTGGGGACATTTGTCGATGTGAATGAAAAAGAAAGTCATTTTCTATAGAAAAACACCCTGGACATGACTCAACTAAATAATAATAATAATAACAATAATAATAATGAAGTAACTAAATTCAGCTCAATGTTGGGGGTCCCCGTGACGTTTGGCGTTACTTTAGCGCGAGGGTTTTAAATTAAAGCCCAACCAACGAGGCTTTTTGCAGATAGGCCTAATATAATTTTTTAAAATATTATTATTTAAAATAAAACAAAAATAAATTAACTCTAAAATAAGACAATGACGAACTGTAAAATACTTTGGCTCAAATATGAGATTTTGGCCCCAATAAATCAAATGTGGGAGAAAGCGAATTAAATGATCACACACATGAACACACCGGTCCTCACAGTTTTTCCACTGCTGTAGCAGTCAGAATCACTTACACACAATTAAAGAAAACATTATAATCAACGTATCATTGTAATGATGTGTGTTTGCAATATGTTCATGATACCTGAGTTGTTCCGACTTTAAAGGCACGTTTTAGGGATACAAAATAAACCCATAGAGCTTATAGATAATATGTGTGAAAAATGTCAGAGCGCTGTTCAGTGGCAGAGGATTCATTCCAGACCTGATGCGACAAACATGTTCCTGTATTAACTGAGGCGAGCGAGGCCGCTGACAGATGAAGTGTCAGGATGTGTTCGGTCCTACCGGGAACACTGTGGTTAAACAGGGAAAGAAAGGAAAAGGAAAGAACCCCTTAGCCATAGACATTAAAACTGTGCTTTTCTATCATGTAGGTTTGGTTCAAAAACAGACGCGCGAAGTGGAGGAGGCAGAAAAGGTCTTCATCAGAGGAATCAGAGAACTCTCAGAAATGGAACAAATCCACCAAAACGTCCGCGGAGAAAACCGAGGAGAGTAAAAGCGAGGTGGACTCGGACAGCTGATAGTAAAAAAAGCCACCTGACACGGCCACGTACGTGTGTGCACACATAGTGGAAAGTGATGTGGACTCGACGACATGCTGGTGGTGTGATGAAAACGTGTTGCCATGTTGCACAGTTGTACATATTTTATTATTGATTCTGTGTCCGCTATTTATATTTAATTTAACTTTTTGTATTGTTACGCACGCCGGGGGACGTGACGGCCGGCCGGTGCATTGACTGACATGTCTGAATATATCATAATGTTATATGTGGCATTTTTATGGATATTAAATGTTGTAATTCTGGTATTTCTTTCCGTTGTAACATGATTGAGTCCGCTCAGCCCGCAGCAGGGGAACGTGTGGAGGCAGAGCGCAGTTCAGCACAGAAGAATATGCCCAATTTATGGTATTTTATTTTGCGAAAATAAGACTTCAAAGGACAACGAGTATACATTAAAATACAAATGAAACATTAAAAACACGCTGTCTGGTTTTTTTCTTCAAGGAGGAATTATTTGAATATTTTTTAATAAACAGTAATTTCGAAATTAGAGAGGACAAAATAGAATTCCGGGTTTTGCTCCCTGTTTGCTCCCCAGAAATGTTTTAAAAATAGCAATTAACTGATTGATCATGGCCACATTTGAACAATTAATTGATTTGCAATAGGTATCTATTATATCTGTCTTATTTACTGCTTTACTAATGTACCACAATAATGTTATTGAGTTCAAATATCTTCATTTGGGGGCCTTCCGATGGGTTGATTGAACTATTAAATGTATGAATCAAAGTGAAAACAACAGGGGCGACAAAAGTCTTTCAGAACTGTATACCGCCTGATTTCAACCTGATGGTATGACCTCTGCCTGTCAGCACATGTGATTGGTTGAACACAGTGTTCACTCAGTGAGTGGAGTGTGTGTGGCCGAGCAAAAAGTGCAAAATGACAGATATGGACACGGTTAGTGTTTAAAACAAATACATGTTTCACGTGATAATCACAACTGCCCCTCCTGAGTTAGTAAAGGCCATGAACTAGGTCTGCAAGATATAGTAATAACACCATTGCGATTATTTTTGGCAGATATTGTGATATGTTTCACCATTAGTGGGAGTGATAATTTTTGCATCACAAATTTAATATTCATTGAACAAATTATTAAATAAATAATGATCAGGTGGAATTTTGGGGGGTCTGTATCAAAAAACATGATTTGTAGAACACAGTACATCATTATACTGCTGTTTGACTCAAAAAATCGTATGCGATTTGCGTATTAGACAAGGCCATATTGTGATAATATTGCGATTAATTGTGCAGCCCTACCATCAACAACAAGAAAGGATGAAATATGCATGTTAATATAGTATTCCAAATAAAGAGCTGTATAGCGTCAGTCAGAGCTCTGAGCTACTAAACAAATATACAAATTAACTCCTGCAGCCTTCATTGTGGAAGTGCATTTGTCTAGAAAATTAAAACTGTTTTTCAGTTGTTTAGGATATTTTTGTGTGTAGTAATAAAAGCTTAAACATACACCTAGTATTTACTTTATTAGGTATGATCTATTGTAGTCCAATACAACTGCTCTTTGGCTCTGATTGGTTATTTTCACACAGGCCGATCCATTCTTGCAAATGCCATTAGAGGCACTAGGAGGAGCCAGAGGAACTTGTTTTTTTTTCACAGATTATCTGTCTCTGTCTCTGTCTACTGTCAAATAACTGAATTTTTTGCAAATATGACAAAAAGTTATTTTTATAAAAGTTACCTACTGCAGCTTTAACTTCGAGGTCATATAGTAGTGGTGTTATAGACAGCATTGTATTCTGCCCCCAGTATAATGTAGTACAACTGTGACTTCAATAATAAATGTAATGCATGTAATATAATTAAATTTACACATTTCCATCAATGTCAAGAACATTATAAACTTCATAAAGGCAGAATATATGGCAGAGCTGTATTGAATTATAATAAAGAGAGCACTGAGTGTGTGTTGCTGGCATAAACGGTAAACAGAAGAAAAAATGTTTCAACTCAAGCTGTTCCTTGGTCTGATGCAAATGTTTAGAAATAACCATAGATTCCCGCCCCAATTCCCACTTGCTTTTAAAATGTCATTTATAATCAATAAAACATCAGGCGTAGGAGTTTTAGAGGGTAACATGTAATTTTCACATTCTAATTGAAATAAAAGGACAACTTTGCACCAGAGTAGATTGAGGAGAAATCAAAATGTCATCAGTTTTCAAAATAATTATTTATTCAGTTCAGCTGGATAAATAAAATGAGAAAAATTCTAATAATAACAAAAAAACAAAAGAGGTCTTGGGGTCTTGGATTCCTAATGATCTTTTACTAATGGTCCTGCAACTAATGATTATTTCCATTAAGTTCATTGATTAGTCTCTAAAATATTAGTGATAAAGACAAGCACCCATCAAATATCAGCAGCTAATTTAATAAAGTAAATTGGTCTGTTAGAGGTGGTCATTTAATTACCGGTGAATCTCATGGAACTCACAACATTAATGTACTGCCAGTCAAACCAATTTATGCCTCACATTTTTCCACTGGAACAATCCAGAAGCATCAGGCCTGTGTGTGTTCATACACTGTAAAAGCTTCTTGTAGAACCTCACCAAAATATGGACCTGTAAGTGGACCTGTACTTGTATAGAGCCTTGTTCTAGTCTTCCGACCACTCACAGCGCTTTTACACCTACGTGCCACATTCACCCTTTCACACACATTCACTCAGTGATGGCAAAGTCCATCGAACAGAAACTAAGTCATTCACTTGTATAGCGCCTTTCTAGTCTTCCAACCACTCAAAGCGCTTTTACACTACGTGCCACACATTTCTAGTGTTCCAACAACTCACAGCGCTTTTACACCTACGTGCCACATTCACCCTTTCACACACATTCACTCAGTGATGGCAAAGTCCATCGAACAGAAACTAAGTCATTCACTTGTATAGCGCCTTTCTAGTCTTCCAACCACTCAAAGCGCTTTTACACTACGTGCCACACACCCTTTCACACACATTCACACAGCGATGGCAAAGTCCATCGAACAGAAACTAACTCATTCATTCACACACCGATGCTATGCATCGGGAGCAACTCTGGGTTCAGTATCTTCTCAAGAATACTTCGACATGTGGCACCAGAAGCTGGGAATCGACCCAACAACTTTCCGATTAGGGGACTCTACCCTGTAGAATACAGTAAAGTCCTAATACAGTAGAACTTTATTAGTATTGTTAAGTTTTAATCATATTTTACCACATAAATACAAGTTTATTACAATCAAAACAGTTTTCCATATAAAAATACCATATGAATGCTAGGACAGTGGTTTTCTGTGTGTCTGTAATATTATATATGTACTATTCCATTTCAATTCTTTTAAAATGCCATATAAGGTTTTGCCATGATATATCACAGAGTTTTACTGTTACAGAAACATTAACCTATTTAGAGTTTATGATATTTTGCTGTCATTGTTTGGCAGTTTTTTTAATGTACATTTTACACTGATATATATTCACATTCCAAAATGTAAATGTCCTTTATAGCCCCTAACTTACACTGGTTTAGATCCAGTATTACTGTGGTTAAAAAGAATAAAATAAATGATACTTAAAAATCCTAAATTACCATGAATGAAAATAATATTTTTCATTTCTGTTCTCATAAGACCGCATCCTCATACAACCTCTGTCAGCTTTAAAGAGTGCAAGCGAATTGGCTGCTTTAGCAGATATTCCGATTTTTTATGTTTCTGTGCCAAAACAAATGCAAACAGCTCAATACTTCCTCCGGTATGTTGGTTTTGTCAGCTGAGAAACAGCAGTTAGAAGATCACGTGGATGTTGGAAGCCACAGTATTAGAATTATTTAGATAATTTAGATTTAGGTGTGGGGAATTCTAATCAAAACACAGGTTTCTCTAGATCCAAATTAAGCTTAATTATTACTGGCATATTACAAAATAAACAATTCAAGAACAAGAAGGCCATAAATACACAGATTTCACAAAACTGAGAGAAACTTCATCTGATTATCATATTAAACAGAGGAAAATGTGGGTATAACAAAAAGATGTAAACCTACAAGTAAAAGTAATAAAGTGAATATTGCCATTCATATAGTGTTGCACTAACAGCGGGTTCAGCATTTGTTTGGGGCACGGGAAGTACAGGGGAGATTAATTTAAAATGAAGATTTACTCTACAAAACCATAATGGAGCAAATAAGTGAATAAATTGAACCCCATCCTGGTCACATGGCTGCAGGATGAGGAACGGAGCCTCTGTACATTTTGAGCAGCGCTCATTTCAGCAAATGTGGAAAACAGTTGAGGACTGAAATGTGGAAGCAAATGCTCGGCCAGACTCTTGTTCCTGTTAACTCACTCTGTGATCAGATTGTTATTTGATACATTTTATTTTATTTAGGTAATGCTCTTTGAGTTAACCCCTCCGGAACAAAATTGTCAGTTTTTCCAGTTTTGTTTACCCTTCAGCCATGAAGAATAATAATAAGGCTGGTGTAAATACAAACTATAGTGAATGTTTCCATTAATGCCATAAATGTGTTAATTGTACACATGGGTGGGACAACAATTGTACAAAATGTTTGCTATTCCCAATGAATGGTCTACAGTCTTAAAACTGACTGTTGAGCAATATGTTGATAATGGAAGCTTTTAGCAGGCTTTGGGAGTAATAGATAATATATAACTGAGTAATCAGGATGCAAAAAGGTAACTTTAATCCATTACAATTATATTTATAAATGGGGACCAAGCAGAGGACAGATTTCTTATGCTAAAAATATTTTTTATTGTTTCTTTCTTTCTTCCTTTTAATGGTTTCATTGTTTTGTTTTCTTATAGAAGTTCAGTTCAGTCATTTTATGATCCCAGATGGAAAGTACAGACAAAAACAAAAGTACCAAAACATTAAAATGATTCCCATACATACAGTATATATACAGTAAACCAACAACAACAATGCTAAAATGAAATGTGCAAATAAGATGCAAATACTTTAATTATATGTGCAAATTGGGCCACCCCCCTGGTTTATACAGTTCAGTTTGGACCTAGCCTTGTGGAGAACCTGCTAATAAAAAGATAGCCCTTAGGGGGTTCTGTGAATCCCCTATCACCTTCCCAGAAACCATAACAATGTGGTTCAGGTACCTTTTATCTCTCATGAGAAAGTAAGAAAAAATTCAGTAAAATACTTACGTAAGTTTTACATTTTCCTTTCCACATTAAAAACATATAACTTCACAAGGAACTACAAACATTGCTGTCCCTTCTTACAGACTGCAGTTCTTAGAATACACTTCATATATCTCAACATTGTTCTTTTTTTTCATCTTTATTTTTGTAATTTCTTTCCAGTGGAATACATATGCACAGAAGTGAACAGACAGGTCACCACGGGCAATACAACAGAGTTTGATTTTTTTGTACAGCAGTTAGCCTGGCATCAAAGCTTCAGATTTTTTTTCTCCATATTTTCTGAAACTTTTACTGACAGTAATAAATGAGACACATAATCCGGAAAAAAATCTGGTTCCTCTGGCTCCTAAAGGCATTTGCAAGAATCCACTGGGCCTGAACAAAAACAACCAATCAGAGCAAAGAAAGATAAAAAAGACGCTTTAGGTTGGAAGCTTGAAGATAGTTGATTGTTCGTCTGTATTTGACACTCTGGGAATGAGACTCATTGAGACTCTGATTGGTTGTTTTTGTTCAGGCCCGGTGGATTCTTGCATATGTCATTGGGAGCAGTAGGAGGAGAAACCTGTTTTTTCACAGATTATCTGTCTCATGTACTTCTGCCAGGATATAGTGAAAGTTTCAGCAAATAAGACAAAAAGTTTTTTTTTTATAAACATTATCTACTGCAGCTTTAAGAGAGTGTGTTTCCATTGGCTGAAACTAATAAATACTTGATGTGCAATACAATGGATCTGAAGGGATTCATTCAGCACTAGGTTTATGCTCAGCAAAGTATTGAAAAATACTGTTACTGGTAATGAAAAATGCACTAATGTCATTAGAGAAGCAGATGACTTCTGTTCTGCTTTTATGGGAATTACAATACGGCGATGATGACAGTGTGAGCAGTCACTTCACTGTGTTTGTTCCTGATTATGAATGATGTTTCAGTGTGGGAGCGGCGCGGACACGCAACCTGACAGTTTCGCTCTGATCTCTGCGTTATTCTAATCAAAGCTGACTGCACAGCCCACACTGTAAACCAGAGGTGGACACTGCAAACACACTGCACTATAGATCAAGCCGAATGCATGTTATTGGAGGAGTGGAAATTAAGTTTTCCATAAAAACAAAGGTGTTTTATTCTCCTGGGACTTGAGCATGAATCATGTTGCCTGCAAGGCTTTATTCAAATGGGTTTAAAGACATTGCATTCAGTGTCTCTGATACTCTCAGCTGTTCATTCCATACCAAGAAATTTGAAAGAATTCAAATAACCAACTTTCTAATGAAAAGCATTTTGTCTTACAAATTTACAAATTTAACAAAATCATTCTTTTAGCAGAATATTGTTTGCCATTCAGCCCTGTATCCTAGCAAACAAACAACAGGACAAGGACAGAGATTCATCAATACTGAGATTGAGTAAAACACTTTATTTTTACTAAATACTAATGGATTACGGTTAAATTATTTTGCGTCCAGATTACGTAACTCAGTGTACTGAGAACATGTAATCCATTACTCCCCAAGCCTGTAAATAAATCAGAATGCAGAATGGAGTAGGAGCCCACGGTGCTCCTCCAGTCCTGCCATCAGTCTAGTTAGCAGCAAATTAATCATAGTACATTTAAAATAAAAATGCAAAAAATACGGTAAATTACCTTAGATTGTTTTATTTATCTCTTTTTGTAATTTTAATATTTTAGATACAACAGAATTTTCTCAAATGTTTTCTTTAGTAACTGTGAGGATATTTAATGTTTCGGGGGTATTGCTGCACATAACAGTAGGAGCTCAGAGAACATATTAGCTCTATGCTAATATACAGCCATTAGAAGTCAGGTCCACTGTGCTGGTTTATATGTAAACCCCAGTAAATCCCCTGATTTTCACATTTATGACTAATATGTTGTACTTTCAGGCTCAAAATTTATTAATTTTTGAAGATAACATTTATGCCAATATAATAAAGTAAAATAATTCAATTTAATTAACTGAAAACTGGATGCTTATAGTTATAGGTTTTACAGACTGCTGCACTGAAGCGTCTGAGGGAATAATAAACCTGATATATAAAACAGAAAAAAATAATAAAGTGCAGGCAGAGAAAAACTCCACATGCTCTATGTGGACAGAGGAGACAAATTATAAACATAAACACACCACAACACAAATTGCATTTGCATTGTTATAGCTTTTAACCATGTTCATTAGAGTCTGTTTGAAGTATCTGTAGTTGATGGAAACTCAGATTTCTTTAAAATTTGAGTAACATCTGAAAGAAAACGTTTCTCTTAAAAATGATGGTAATTCGCAACAGCAAATACATTTTGAAAAACCTGCATCTGCTGTCTAGATTTTGTTTGCGATCAACATTTTAACAATCAATCTGACAATATGGGTTCCTGCGACAAAATCAGGATTTGTGGTTTTATGGTTACGTTTAGGCAACTTAAACATGCATATGATTAATTAAGATTATGGACAGATCTCTGTCTCAGTTGAATATCAAAGTCTACACTGAATTAAAGCATGAGACAGACCATATTTACTCTTTTAATATTCAATCAAAACCACCATCCTTCCTTAACCTTAACCAAGCCTAAACATAACAACACCCAGGACGCAGGACATAATCCCTCGTCTGCGCTTTGTACCCAGCATCCACCATGACCTCCTCCATTTTATACAATCCTGGACTGGAAAAAAATTCTTCCACTTTACAATTGTGTATTTATATTAACTCAAAGTGTAGTACACAATACCTATAATTTTTGCCAACATAATTGAGTCATTTAATGATAAATTTAATACTGCAGTAGGTTTTAATAAGAATAATCTTTTGTCATATTTGCAAACATTTTCAGTTATTTGACAGCAGTACATGAGACAGATAATCTGTGAAAAAAATCTGGTTCTCTGGCTCCTCCTAGGGCTCCTAGTGGTAACATAGCCGGAGCATGGGTGCCTTTGGTCATCTAGTTGCATAATACAAGTACAGGTCCAGTATTTGATTTGATTTGATTTTATCGATTTAGGTTGGTGGCTGAAGTTTTGGGACCCAAAGCTTCAGTATTTGAAAACCAGGAAATTAGGCCAGGTTGTCAAACTGAACTTGAAGACACGTTTACATCTACGTTGTGTGTGGTCTGATGAACAGTAAATACATCAAAGTCAGCGTCCCATATCGCTAGCTTCACCAAAATCACTGACTAAAGTTATAAAGTTGTGTTTTTGTACAGTAAGGCTGCTACAAACTGACCAACGTTAGCTGCATGGCTAATTTAGACAACAGAGCTGCAGCCCAAACCAATGAAATCGATATTTAAGTCTGACCATCATATTTTGGTAGGTGGGATTAAATGTTTAACATTGAACCCTGCCCTGTTCCACAGAGTACAGTTAGGTATACTTGAGAGGGAGGGAGATGCACTCAGGCCCCTTCAGTCTGAACTAAGGCCCCAAACCTTTCTAATCCCTGAATGCCCCTGGGGAGACAATTTAAAGCTGCAGGTGGCAGGCTGGCTCCTCCTAGTGCTCCTAATGGCATTTGCAAGAATCCACTGGACCCGAACAAAAACAACCAATCAGAGCTGAGAAAGATAGCTGATTGTTAATTGCTGATTCCCAGACTCTGGCAAACTGGTAATGAGACTCAACAATCAATTATGTTCAAGCCTCCAACGCAAAGCGCCTCTCTCTCTTTCTCTGATTGGATGTTTTCGTTCAGGCCCATGGATTCTTGCAAATGCTATTAGGAGCACTAGGAGGAGCCAGAGGAACCTAAGCAAATTTGACAAAAAGTAATTTTTATAAAAGTTACCTACTGCATTTAACTTTGAGGTCATATAGTAGTAGTGTTATCGACAGCATTGTATTCTTAACTTCAAATCTTACCAGCAGGTACTGATCTATCTATCAGTCTATGTCCATGTGTTAATTAATCTCAAACAGGTTGTAATGGGAGGAGAAATTATCACCTTGCCTTCTCCTCATTTTGCTTGGAGAGCGAGGCAACGGCAGGCTTTTAAGGTGACGCTTGAAAAACAGATTAAAGCCTGGGCCAGATCAGGCTTTCTGAGATTTGGCACGGACGCAAACCCATGAAAACACACCATCCCTATTAATTCCTTGTATGTACAGCAGTGATTTATTAAGTGCTTTGCTGCGCAGCACCAGCGAGATCCACAGAGCCCACAGCCAGAGTCATTAATCTTTTTTTTCAGCAGCAGTAATTTTCTATTTCACAAATTTAATACAACTCGTTTTTTTTTTAAACTGTTATTTCTCTGACCTTTTTATGCACAGTTCCCAGCACTTGGAAAAACAAAGGTGGAGTCCAAGAAAAATTAGGTATTGAGTTAACTTTCAGAGTAGATAAATCTTTGCTCCGTTTGCAAGCTTTTTAAAAGAAAAGAAGTTGTTTTTCATTTTTTCTGTCCAACATTCAGTGGGCGAGATTCTCTTACGTAAGCCCAACTGATGATGCAGAGGCCTGATTTATTTACTCTTTTCTATGAAATACCTCCACATGTGACAGTATCAGTGTGTGTGTGTGTGTGTGTGTGTGTGTGTGTGTGTGTGCATGGTGGGCGGGTGGATGTCTCTGAATGATGCTGTTAGTGTTTGGGGGTCTGGAGAGTTTTAGCAGTCGTGGATTTGGCGGCTGGACTGACAGCTCTTGGGTGGATTCCCTGCTCTAAAGATAGACAGGGGTGTTGGCTGCTCTGTGGTCCACATCCAGAAACATTTTAGAAAATGGCCTCCCTCATCACGGCCGGCGCAGCCAGTCATAAACGAAAGCTAAGACAAATAATGCATATTTTTACAAAATGTAAACTTCCCCCTATATTATTACCATATTTCACTGGGATGACGCGTGGTTTGGAGTTTGTTTTTGTTTTTGCCCACGACTATCTTTTTGGCCTCTGGATCTTTCCAGAGAGCCCGAGCCTTGAAGCCGCATTGGGGCTGGATGGATACACCGATACTCATAAAAGCCATGTACAAATACACGCTGCAGAGTACTACCACAGCCATTTAAATAACCAACATGTGGCTGCAGTGTACGGAGCTTCTTGTTAACTGTCCCACCACCCCAGCCATCATTTCCAAAGAGATTTATTGGATTAAAAGTGCTCCCTGCTTTATGTGACCATTTTACTTTACAACTTGATCTAAAACTTTATTTAAACTTTACCCTTATTGTGCCTGGATCTTCATCTACACATCATTATACTGTTAATATACCCAGGGGTTTAGTGGTAACTATAGAGGTGGGTAAACTGCAGTTAAACTGTTGACTTGACCCACCAGTTTTGGGTCGGTTTTGGGCCCAAAACTGCTGCTGTAGGTCAGGCTCAGACAGAATGAGATTTTTCTTAAAATATATATAATTCTAATAACAATTTGCACTATATTTTATGTATAATGTAGTTTACATTAGCTTTTAATACATGTTTTATATTAATTTTATCATTATTCTTTTTTTTTTTTCAGAAATTCAGGTTCATTCAGGCTTGGGCTTGTGCCCAAAACTGCTTCTGTGTTTTGGACTTGGTTCATGCTTTTGAGCACGGGTTGGGTTGGGCCTAACTTTTTGGACCAAACTTAAACTTGAATTAAAAATGAGTACGAAGTCTACTAGAAACTCAAACTTCTCCTGTTTCTCACAAATATATTGGTTTACCACTTATGATGATAATCTTGTAAAGTAAAGTAAAGTACCTTGAGGTGAGATTATAGCTGTGTTTCCATCAACATGCATCACAAAACCCTAAGTAAATCAGCAAAATAAAATGCAAAAGAATACTTGTGTTCATCCACTACTGTTATGCAATTATAGGTGTTGGTTAATTGAGATAAGCAGTAAGTGGCGCCAATTCTCCAGTCGGAAAACCAGAAGAAGAGGGCGCAACAATGTGACTTAATTGCCAGGATGGAAATTTGACATCTCTGTTTTTCATGTGAAGAAGGTTCCATCAGATTCAATTCAATTCAATTTTATTTGTATAGTGCCAATTCATAACAGAAGTTATCTCAGAACACTTTTTAAATAGAGCAGGTCTAGACCGAACTCCTTTTAACATTTACAGAGACCCAACAGTACCACTATGAGCAAGCACTTGGCGACGGGGGCAAGGAAAAACTGCCTTTTAACAGGCAGAAATCTAGGACAGACCCTTCGGCTCTAGGTGGGTGGTTATCTGCCTTGACCAGTTGGGGGGAAGAGA
>JAGRRF010012892.1:740956-751484 GCA_019097615.1 Morone chrysops
CATTCTTTTATGTTGTGCTACTAAGGAGTTAGTTTTAATTTTTATTAGATTTTCATGTTTAACTCCTCTTCATTTTATTTGTTTAAATAATTTCGGTGGTCGGGGGACAGACACAGTCTCTATGGGGTTTTGGGTGGGTGACTGTACTAGTGGAAGAGCAGAGAAGTGTGTAAGACAGCAGCTCTGTTTCCTGGTCCCAAGTGTGGACTGTCAGGATTTAGAAATAAACTTCACCATATTCCTGGATAAGAGAGCGGCTCCATCCAAAGTGGGATGGATGCCGTCTCTCCTAAATCAGACTAGATCTTCCCCAAAAAGGCTGCCAGTTATCAATGAGGCCCAGTAAGTAAGTAAGTTAACCCTGAGATGAGGGAAACTCCATCCTCCATGACTGAAACTCTGAGTCAGTCACCATGGTAACCATGGTAACTGACTTTGTGAACATAACCTGATCGCTGGCAGGTTTTCTATAAGAAACTCTTGAGTTTCTACCTGTGTCCTCCTATCTGAAGCATGCTGCCAGACATGGGTTGTCCGTTTCTTAGCAATCTGATAGATATCGAGGTAGAATTAATTCACAATAAATTATGCACAGCTAAGATTAACTGATATGATATGGAGTACCTATTGACATCAGTGTGTAATTAGTCTGGAGGCCATGGCTAACAAGCTGTACCCAACAAAGACCCTTGTAAACTTCTATAGGTTTCATAGATATATTTACACTACTATTAATTCAGCATGATCTTGATCATGATAGAAATTAAATTGCATCTTGCTGTTCTGCAATAAAATTTTAAGTAAAAAAATATCCATTGATCAAAGAAATTGTTGGACTGTATGTTTATCTCACCATTTATGTTGGTATGTTTATGTATAACTAGACTTTATCCTTATTTTGTCATTCTGTTTCTTCTTTTTAACATATTCAAAATGAAGTTCAATTCAGTTCAATTTATCTTCTGCTTTTTTCCCCATATTTCTTCCAGCAGATGTTTTGAGGCTGTTCAGCCTTACCCTGCACGAGGTGTACAGCGGAAGTCATCCTCACCAGCCATCACAACCAAAAAAATAAAAAAGACCACATACACCCATCTTCTGGCAAAAAGAAGAAAGAAGGACAGTGATGTCCCGACCCCAGCAGCAAAAAGAGCCCTCGAAAAGGCAGGTTTAGGGGAAAGGAAAATAACATTCCCAGGTAGGTCTACAAGTATATATTGCATAATGTCAAGTGTAAGGGACCGAGCCGGCAAGCATGACGAACACAGGTGGTTTTATTTACCCAAAAAATGCAAAAGAAAAATGTTTTACAAAAGATATAATGGTTTGGGCACATAAAATAGGTCAACCTAACAGAACGTAACTCAATATAAAGTGCGTTAACTGAACGAATGAATGAATGAACGAACAAACAAACAAACTAACAGCATAACTGCCCAACAAAAGACGAAACAGACCTACTGAACTGGACACAAAAGGACATATATATAGCGGCTGATCAGACCATCTAAACAAAAAGGGGGATAACATACAAACACCAAACACAACTAACTAAATTACAAACAATACAAAACATGGCAATTAGATGGCAAATCCCCCAATGATGTGGCAGGCACTTGGTTTGGCCCAATTGGCCACTTCCTCCCATAAAATGGGGATAAAATGGTGGATCCTTTTGTCCTGTCCTGGCAGGATACCCCTCAGGAGCAACCTCTGCACTGGTAACTCAAAGAAATATAAATTAGAAAAAGCCATTTAACTAAAGAACAAAATATTGACTGTACAAAAGTTAACTAAATGTGTGCGCTACAATTAGAACTAATGTACTATGAAAATGTATGTTGTATAAAACAAAACCCATGTGTATTGCCTTCTGTCTGTAATGTGCCATGTGCCTGAAACAAAGTAAACTAAACTAAGACAAAATTAACTAAATGTAGAAAGAAATGAAAGTGTAAGTGCCAGAGGGTTACTGACATTTAGACCAACACAAACAGGTAACAGGTGTGGCCATCACAGTCAGTAAGACCAATGCCTCAGTTGTGCTACTTAGAATATCAAAGATTGGTCAGCTAGCTAATTTTAGGGCACCAGAGGAGGTGCGCCAGGCAGCAATGCCATAGTAAGCTAACATCATCCTGTAAAGAGGATATGCACATGACGTCACAGCATGGAGGAGTCACAGGGGTTACGCCTGCTGAATATCAGAAAGACAAGAGGCACTATTAGCTTGAATGCCGTGAAAACACACAAACCACATATCAAATTGTAAAGAGCTGTTGTGTGATTGACTATACAAATATATTCAACATTAAAGCAGAACTATCTTTTTACAGACAGCTGAAAAATAAAGAGAAGCATCATGGAAATTTAGAGAAACTACTACATGAATGTAAAATGTAAACATTGTAAATATTTACATATTTTTATCTCAAATGTGTTAATAAATTATTGTACATCTTACTACTTCTTAAAAAGCAAAAAAAAAAAAAAACTTATTCACTCAAAGGAAATTACATCTCAGTCAAACAGGTGCATGTGTATTAACATGGGTTTTTTTCTATTAAGCACCTCTGAGGGCAGTACCAGCACTGTGTTATGCTGAGTAGAGCTGTTAGGACTTGTCCATGATGTTGTATTAAAGCACAAATGTTTACATTTTACCCCCAAGCCAGTTATAATACTGTGTCTTTTTTTTCCTCAGTTAAATACTGTGGTGCATCTGACTTTTCCGATCACTTAGAGTTGAACTTTCCACAACACAACTGTGGTGGGTTTCAACTCCTGCGGAGCCGGGGCTCTACAAGGTCCAAGGTCTTGGAAATAATTCCTTGCCCACAGGATGGGTATACTCCAGAGGGCCTGTGCAACAAAGAACTTGGAGTATGGGCAGCTGTGATTTACATAAGGCCACTCCAAATATTGACCTGCAGGTAATCATTTGTTTAGTATTATGTATGTTTAGTTATGTAGTATTTGATTCTTTAGAGTATGACAGAATATTGGCAAGGAAATCCCCAGCCAGTAACCCTCACAACTGAAATATGTCTGTACAAAAATCACCAAGCTCTAATGTAAAGAAAGATGTTTGATTGCTTGATGCATATTTATGTTACTATTGTCTCATTTATGCTAGGATCCTTCCAGTGTGACCCTCACTCCTCAAACAACTGGACCAATGGTGGAATGTGTCTACTGTGCAGAGATATTTAGATTCAAGGCCACAATGACTGTTGTGAGAAGTGATACATATTTCTTGTTTATACATTCATTTACATGGTGTAAATCATGAAGTCCTACAGACATTTTATTATCCTAAAACATCAGTTGACACATTTATTTTTTATT
The DNA here is from genome assembly GCA_019097615.1 of Morone chrysops. Classification (NCBI taxonomy): domain Eukaryota; kingdom Metazoa; phylum Chordata; class Actinopteri; family Moronidae; genus Morone; species Morone chrysops. The sequence goes on from JAGRRF010012892.1 coordinate 744,305, forward strand.
GTTATTTTATTAGTGTGTCTCACACACTGAACTGTTATTGATGTTTTAGATTTCTTCAGTGTATTAAGAATTTCCTGCTATCATTCCAAGAAAAAATAATTTAGATCCAACTGTTGAAGAAACCTTTGAGAATACCCCGTCAGGAAGCTCAGAAGAGACCTGGGCAGGAACCTCAGCTGCTGCTAGCTCATCAAGCAACCAAAATCCACTTGAAGAGAATCAAAGTAGTAGCTCTGAAGGTGCAACTGTCTCATTGTTTATAACCATATACATTTAATAAAAGTACTGATATTTATGTTGTCCTTACAAAATAGGAAACTAGGAAAATAGGAAAAAGGAACTTTTAGCTGCTGTCCTAAAAAGTCTAAAATCAACTTCATCTTTTTTTACCGTTTTTGTCCAGTTTCACTTATAATGACTTGATTTTCAGATTGGACAACAGAGCGTGATGTTAACAAGGCAGCCAACATGTTTCGATGTCACTTGCTCAACAATGCTGAACTCAAGCCAGAGTTGGTTGCAAGGCTTGATCTCAGATCCACTGAGGAAGATCGTGAAAGGGAGATTCTAACTTTCTACAAAAAAAAACAGGAATTGACTGGGTAAGCACATTTTCTGTTATACTGACTGGTATTTCATTAAATGTGTTTTACTGCAAAATTTGTAACAAGAACAGTGATTTCAACTTAAAACTGATGTAGATCTTTTAACTAGCTGAATAGGCTTCATGCCCAGCTCCACTACTTCCTTAAATTACAGTACCTCCCTTATTACCTGTCTTACATTACATGCCAAATTGATTAATCCAGATGTGCTTTACTGCAGCAGTCACAACAACCATGATCAGGCACACCTGTATTATCAAATTTAATAATTTCAGGAAGTAGTTGAGCTGTGAATAAAACCTATTGAAATAGATTGGCCCTTACATTAGGCACCCATTCCTATTAAGTCTACAGAGTAACTCTTTGAATTTCAGGTGATGCAGCTGTTGGAGATGGGGTAAAACGACATTTCCTGTCTATGGTAATGGAAAAAATCCAGTTTGGTTTCGACCTTGACCTCGGTGAGTTTTAACAATTTTTTGTTTTGTTTGTAAAAAAGCATACAATCTTGCCTCAAACAGAAGTAGTGGGGTTGGATTAACTGGCTGACTAGTTGGCCCTAAAGCCCTTGTTGGATTTTGAAAGGTTGGTCACCAAAATTGATCTCAAATTGACAACGGAGGGCGCATTGTGTGTTCTTTAACTGAAAATTGTCTTCTCTCATGTCTGGTATTGACTCACACAAATCTGTTTGTGTGGCACTACGTAAAGCATTATCAGAGCTAGATATTTCCATGAACTGCGATTTAAAAAAAACTCTGCTACTATCTCACCAGAAATCAGTTTTTATTTGTATCTTTTTTATTTTTTTTGACTCTCAGACAACACTTGCAGAACTCTTCTGTTCAATGGGACAGACGATCACAAGGTCCCATCCACTTCCAGAGCCCTGCTAGATGGAGACCTTTTCCGAGTAGCTGGACGTGCCATAGGACATTCTTTTATTCATGGAGGATCTCGATTCACTGGACTGAGTCCAGCAATGTTGCAGCTAATTGTTGGAAGTAACGAGGAGTCTGCTGCACTTGAGCTTTCTGACTGCCCTGATACAGATGTTGTTGATGTGGTGTCTATACTAAGTGTCACTTGAAGTTGTTTTTTGTCATGACACTACTTTTGCAAATTCACTTGAATTGATTATTCCTGTGCTATCATGCAAATATGTTTACTTTGTATTTAACATAAAAAGCATAGAACATAAAAGTGATATACCATTGCCTTACTTTATTAATTGTAGCTTGATAGTCAGAGGGAACTGACCCCACAGGAACGATCCGATGTGAACAACTTGGCCTTCAGCTGGGATATTCCTCCCATCAATGATAACAACAGGAGGTGGCTGGCAGGGAAAATCCTACAGCATGCCGTATATTAATAATTCTAAATGAAATTAAGTATAAGTGAAAAGATTTACATGTATTTGCATTTTTTTTATCTGCACTTTTATTGGGTAAAAAACACTGAAAGTAGTCCAACCAAAAATTATGCTAAGTATATTGTAAAACAAACTGAAAGACAGCGGTGTTATCACCATGATTAAAGAGCGTCCGGCCCTAGCCTTTTTCCAAATCGGCAGAACTTGTGATGGAGTCACAGGTAATTAGCTTCTCATATGAAACTGCTGACTGACTTACATAAATGTCATTATGGTTATTATTGTCATTGTAATTATAAAACTGGAATAAGGCTTTAAGTGTAACATCTTGGCGTTCTATCATTCAGATAACAAGTCTCCATTTTTATATACAATTCAGGTTGCCTTTTCTACCTGTAGTTTTCTAAATGTGATTCTTTGCAAAGTGGCTCTACTCTGTTAATATACTCTTTTTAATTGATAGTCTTTGAAAATGTTTTTACTTCTTAGACCATCTTGAAAAGGATCCTCTGGCCAATGCCAGATAGTAAGGATGAGGATGACCACAGCAGCGTGGAGGAGACATGCTTGGTCACACGCTTTTTGAGAGACTACATTGAAAAAGGTCAGATTATAAATGTTTGTGTCAATGTCAAAAAAAATTCTCGGATTTGGAACAATGTTCATATCCTAGAGCTGTTGCAAATTATATTTGTAAACTGTTTTATTTTACTGTACAAAGTCCAAGTTTTTAAAATCACTCTTCAGTGAAGCAGTGACTAATGATGCTCGGGCAAACTTCAAAAAGGTATAATGTAGCTTGTTCTTGGGTTTTAAAATACTTATGACTGTCTTTGTAGGGTCCTCTCAGGAACTACAACTCCTCCTGAAATTCTGGACAGGTTGGAGTATACCTCCCCAGCACCTTTATCCGGTTATTACTCTGCCAGTCGCCTCAACCTGCCTCACAACGCTGAAACTCCCACTGAAGTGCCAAGGTTACCAGGCATTCAAAGAAATCTGTGAGATCTACAGAGTTCGGGTTTGGGATGATCTGATTAGAGTGATCTGAGAAACTGTCTTTTAAAGCAGAGGTAGGAAAATAGGAGAAAACGCAGTCCCACATTTCCACGCCTGGTTTGTAGTTTCTGTAAATTTTAGTGTTGCTGACCCCTGCTTTAAAGCGTCAATGGTATTTTTTTTAAATTAATTTCAGATCCCCAGTTGTGAAAGTTGTTTCTGTTTTTCATACTCTTCATTCAAGTCATTTACTTTCATTCAAGTAAATTGTTTTCAGTTGTGGAGCAGTTACACATGTTAAGGCATCACCTCAAAGTGACATTTCCCTTTTTTTTTAAGTGGGGTTGTATAAGCTGTAGATTTCACTCTTACTGTAGCTGTTTCCTGAAGCAGCTACAAGAACCAGCATGTAACACAAGTTGTGTGCTGAAGTCTTGGGTTGGTTACAAAAAGAATTTTATCCGCCAAAAAAAGGCCTAGCTAAAAAAAAAACGTATTGTTTTAAATGTACATTATATGATATTTCCACTGCTTAACTTTGCCATCAGACAGAGCTGTCTTTTGGCACTATATTTTCTCTACTGCTAATAGGGAAGTTAAGCTGTTGAGAATATATTTTGCCAAAAGATAGAGCTGCCAGTTCATGGCCTGCATTACATGCTGGTTCTTGTGGCTGCTTCAGGAAACCTGGAGTGCTCAGAAGTACTTCCATAAGGAACTATCCCCTTAAACCAGTTAATAATGTTGACATTATAATATCATACAGTTAAGGAGTGTGATATTTTGTTTAAGGTTGTGGAATAAAGACAACTTTAAAAAACAAAAATTTTGTTCTTCCTGCTTCTTACCCAAAAGTTGAATATCCCTAACTTTTTTGGAGTAGTGTGTATGAATGCACCTCTTGGTCCTGCAGTCTCACTCCTATTTACCCAGTCCTGCATAGGAGAAGGGAAGGGGGAGACTGAGACTGTCACTGCATCAACTGCTGTAGTGTGGCTGTGTAGATGTCCAGTGCATCCAAGAAGGGAACATTGGGGTCAGGTAAGCTAGCCATGTCCTCCTCAGTCAGGTGTCGCTGCAGCTGCACTTGGGGTACTTCAACTTGTTCCCTTTCATCAAAGTCGTACGGTCCATCCCAATCAATACCATAGTCTTCCTCCACCTCAACAATAATAAAAGACAATTAGAATTTTAAGAATATTAAACATTTTATAAACTTTAACTCTTTCAGAAAACTGAGGCTTTATTTAGATACAACACAATACAAAACCTATGGCATCTTCAAATTTTTCACTTCAAGAGATTACAGTTTTAAAAATGTTAAACTATGCAATCAGTTCTCCTAAGCTTAAAGGAGTCATCACCTGGTGTTTTAACATATCCTGTCTCTCTGTAATTGTCTTCAAATTATTTTTTAAAATAAATTTGCCAAAAAATATCAAACATTGAGCTTGTTGTGTCCCCCTGCCATATAGCAACTTTCTCTCGCGAGAATACATGCAAGAGTTTGACTGGTCTGGATGCTCATTGTAGTGTGGTGGCACGGAGGCTCTCAATGTGAATCTTAGGTTGCTCGACAGCGCCACCTTGGGAATTGCACCCAAGGAATTATTATTATATATTATTTTACATTGATCAAAAACACAGGTTCGTTCCACTCGACAGGCAAGACACGTGGTTCCCAGTTTACAAAAATACTTTATTTAATAAAATATATAGATTATCACAAAAATTTGCGATTTTCAGGCAAGTTTCAACTGAGGTCCAACTATAATATACATGTTTTAACACGTTTTCAAGGTGATGACTCCTTTTAAATATTACATTTCAGAACAAATCTAGCCATATCATTTCAGGGTTTTTTTAATGTATAATTGAAATAATTGATGGCTCCTAATATGATTCACTCAACCATTTTAACATACCTCATTGGGATCCTCAAGGTTTCTGAATGATGCCCAAAGTTGGTAGGGAGACTGGCTACCTGCTGTTCTCAGGCAATGACAGTTCCAAGCATCCATGAAGAAGGCCAGTTGCCTCTGTAATTGAGGCAGAAAGGCCCAGTGGAGTGCAAAAAGATGACTCTCATCATCAGGATTCAACATCCCTTCTCTTTCCAGGTTTCGAAAGAGAACATGGAATGGGTTCAGGACTTGGATGTACACATCTCTCCATAGGCGTTCTATCCTGGAAGGGCAAGTGACATGATAAGGAAAAAAATTACAAACAAAATGAAAAAATTAGTTTGCTTTGAATTATAATTGACAAAAATATAATTATTGTTATATATGTATATGTAACTATACATGTCAGACAAACATTATTGACACAGACTGATGACATATAACAGTGTATTAGAGGATAGTAGTCCTTTGATGACCACAGTGTTTCCCTCCACACTAACTCTGAAAAAGTTTACAGTAATGTTTTAATCAGTGCTTTTTCTTTGCCAGTCCACTCAGCCACAGACAATAACATGTCCCCCACTCTGTCAGTGCCAGTGGACATGATCTGATGAGACAATTAGACAGAGAATGCCGACCAGTTTCAGTCATCTGTCTGTGTGCAGGACTAGTAATGAGGAACATGGCAGGACAGTAATTTGACAGGGGATAAGATTTGAGCCACTGAGCTCGTCTCCTCAGTTCGCTGTGACAGTTTCGTTAAGTTGTGGTAATTAATTTGTCATTGTTTATTTGTGGGACTGAAGAGCCAGTTCCATTCAGTTATCCACTCTGCGCCGACGTGTCTGTTTGGAATTTTATTACTGTACAACCTCATTTGTTTGAACCTTGAGAGAATGAAGGTCAATTAAAAAAATCCAGAGAATTTTCCCTAAAGGGGCTGGAGATACAGAGTTTTGTATGATAGAAAAGGCGTTAGTGTGCTGACAGAAGAGTGCTGATTATACATTTAACGCCTTTTCTATCATACAAAACCCTAAAAATTCAATGAGGATTATTTTTGCATGTTCAATGCCAAACAAAAAAGAGAAAGAAAAGTCATAAAACCTTGCCACACAGTATTGCAATTCAGTATGGTTAAGGTCTTGTTGCGGCTGTACAGGAATGGAGAGAGATGGACACAGTTAGACAAAGCCAACATTAATTGTTGCTGTGCATAGGGGTAGTGCTGCCAGAGTGCACTGGAATGATTTTCCACCCCTTTTTTTCAAGTGAGTCAATTAGCATAATCCATCTTAGATTCATATACATTTATGCATCACCAAAGAAAATAAAAACTACTCAGAAATTATTGTTGAGGGTTTCTCATAAAATACCAAGAAGGGGCACCATATTTGTAGAATTTGTTCTTTGATCCCCGAATAGTGTATCTAATCTTCTCTAGATTAATGCAGGATATCATGTCTCTGAGCCCATGTGAATAGAAAGGAGGAGCTGGGTCCTTCCGCTTAAGTGAAATAGCTCGTCGGGCTAGTAAAGAGGCAAAAGCCAGAAAGTTGAGCTTGGCTTTAGTTAAGTTCAAATCTGGAGCAATGCCAAAAATACCAGACAAGGGATTGGGCTCAATTCTATGATGAAGGATTTCTGATAACGCATGAAAAACCGATGTCCAAAAGTTACCTAAAGAGGGACATGTCCAATACATGTGGTAAAGTGAGGCAGGTGCACCTTTACATTTATCACACATAGGATCGACACCAGGGTACATTCGCGCTAATTTGTTTTTTGATATGTGGATACGATGCAATACTTTAAATTGCAAAAGTGCATGTCGAGAACACATAGAAGAGGAGTGTATCTGATCAAGCACCGAGTTCCATGTGTAAAGGTATAATTTAGGTCTTGTTCCCAAGCAGTTCTTATTGCTGCCATTGAAGAGCAGTGTAGTTTGGAAATAAGGTTATATAGATTAGACATGATACCTTTAGAAGTGGGGTTAACAGAGAGAAATATATCAACAGGGTTGAATGGGGGTTTATAAGGAAATTGGGTCGTTAAGCGCTGTACAAAATTCCTAATTTGTAAAAATCTAAAAAAGTGGGTTTTGGCAATGCCAAAAGTTTCTGTTAGCTGGGAGAAACTAGCAAAACAATTATCAATGTATAGATCTTCAAGGCATTTCAAACCTTTTCTGTGCCAAATCGTAAATGCGCCATCAGCCATTGAAGGAGCAAATAATGCAACAATAATCTTAATGTTTAATTATGTTCCACCAGGAGAGTCCAGAAAGGCCTCTT
>JAGRRF010012892.1:800297-812656 GCA_019097615.1 Morone chrysops
TTTTTTTTTTTTTTTGTATTTTGTTTTAAAAATTCACTCTTTTTTCCTATCCCAGAAAAAAAAACTGTGCTCATCAAAGAGCAATTTATGTACTATAATTTGTGGTGACTCTTTTGTAGCAAAAAATCTTTGGAAAGTGTGGGGGCAAAAACAAAGTGAAAATCAATTTAAAACACAGTCTTTGGTATTTTGTTATTGAGAAAACTGCAAGAGCATTTTTAATGAAAAAGAAAAATATGAAAAGGCACTTTTCACAGACGGGTTCACACTGAATTAAAACGGTACCCATGGTAATCAGTGCATTGATGTGACATTGATATCTATTAATATCACTTGTGTCTGCAAACATCTACTGAAGCCTCCAAAAGTAGCTGAATGGAGCTCCAGTCTTTCTTGTGGTGGTGCAGAGAATGTAGTGCTGTTATTGATTTGCTGCTTCTGTGTGGTAATGTAAACCCACAGTGCTGGGCGGGCAGGGATTGCTGGGTAATTTCTGGACTGTGACAGAGTCGGTGAGGAAACTGCACTGACGGATGTGCTCAGACCAGTCCATAACTGTACAGCACTAAAGTGTTAGAGCACTAAATGACAAAAAGTATTAATTTTTTTTTATATAAATCGCCTACTGCAGCTTTAAATGGGATAAAAGTACTGAGTAAGTTCCTTACCATTACATCCTAAAATTTAGGGTATAGTGCTGATGGAAGGTTAGTCCTAACAAGTACAGCAAGACAAGTGTATGTATGTATACTTATATATACATACTTATGCGATTTTTATAAAAAAAATATATACTTTGTCATATTTGCTGAGACTCTCAGTATATCCTGACAGTAGTACAAGAGACAGATAATTTGTGAAAAAATCTGGTTCCTCTGGTTCCTCCGAGTGCTACTAATGGCATTTGCAAGAATCCATTGGGCCTGAGCAAAAACAACCAATCAGAGCAGAGAAAGATATAAAAAGTCTCAAAACAATCAACTATCTTTTTTGGCTCTGATTTAACAAAATATTTTTTGTTGTTTATGTCTTAAACTATTACTGAAAGAGAGTGTAGTGTAGTGGTCGTTTTTGTTCAGGCCCACTGGATTCTTGCAAATTCCATTAGGAGCACTAGGAGGAGCCAGAGGAACCAGATTTTTTCACAAACGATCTGTCTCATGTACTACTGTCAAAATATAGTGAAAGTTTTAAGCAAATATGACAAACGTTACCTACTGCATCTTTAATCTCTAATACTCACAATTGTTCTTTCAAGAGCAAAAGCACAAACAGAGATACACACTAGTATCCGATACAGATAATGTACTTTCTAAAAGTATGAGCATCATCAGAGTATGATCAAAGTCAATATTAGTACTTTTAAATATAGCATCAGATATAAGATCAGAGCATCTCCACTGCAGTTCTTGTGGAGTTTTCCCGGTCTGCAGTTTTCCCGGTCTGCAGTGGTCAGTATCTATCAAAAGTGCTCCAAGGAAGGAAAAGGCGGTGAATCAGTGTCAGGGATCACTGATGCACACAGGGAGCGAAGGCTGCCTTGTCCGATCCAACAGACAAGCTACTGTAGCTCAAAATGTTGAAAAAGTTAATGCTGGTTCTGATGTGTCAGAACACACAGTGCATCACAGTTTGTTGGTCTGGGGCTGCAGAACATTATGACCACCAGGGTGATCTGTGTAAATGCTAGTCGGGAAACTGTCTGGGCTGTTTTTCCAATTTTGGTTCTCATTTCAAAATGAAAATCTGTTGGCCACCAACAAGTAAGACTGATCATCCCAATATTCTATTTTGTATTCATTTATTAGAAAAAAGACAAAAACGAAATTGGCTCTCAGATGGAAGCCAGCTCCCATCGTTCACTGAAAGAACTCCTTCACATCACTAGTTCCGTGAGATTTTATTTGTGTGGAAGACTGCTACCCATATATGTTTTTCTGCCCATGTAGCTGGCATATGTGGATTGACACTGTTCAATGCGGTCACAATGCATTCCGGAACACCTCCAGAGGTGGTCTGGATGACTGGATCACAATCCATCCTCAGTGTGTCTTGGGTGCATTTACACCTGTACTTTCAGGTGAACAAACTCCAACCGATTGCAATCTAATCACCCAAAACGCATTTCAATGCAAGGTCTTAATGGGGTCTATGTTGCTATCCAAGGGCCAAGCCACCAACATTGGTAAGAATAGATATTCTCAAAATAAACTAAGCTATATCCAGATTGTGCCTACCCCTTGGTACTCCAGATGTCATGCGTATAAACCTGTACAGTTCATAGGGCAAATCTGACTGAAGTGCAGGGAAGACCAGACATTTGGAATCAGATTGTTGGAGCAAGCTGGGGCCTTACACAGAAAAAGACATGGTTGAAAAAGTACTTAAACCTCTTCTATATGCTTGTTTTGGGGAAACAATTACAGTTGAAAAACTGTAATTATAGTATTGTCTTAAAAATATGCTAGAATTGAAGATAATCAAAGATAAGGCAGTACAGAACAGTGCTCCTTTAGTAAAGATGCAAATACAAAATGATCAGCTTTGATAATGTCATACTCCTCAAATGAATTGCTGAGATGTAGATGTATCAGATCACCTTCTTCATCTGTTTTAATATAGGTGCAGAAGAGCTGTGATTGAACAAAGAGGTGTAATGAGAGGTGGATACAAGCAGCCTCTGTACAAAACAAGATACTTTGTCTAGTCAGTCAGCCACTGTTTTAATTGAATCTTTATTTTCCTGCTGGGAGCTATTTGCATTTCCATTTACCTATACCTTTATCCATCTTTTTTCATATAAAAGAAAAAGCAATATTTCTATCTTTTTAATCTATTACCTCTTTCTCCCCTTTTTCCTTCAGCGTCTCTCCAGCCTGTGCCCTCCCCTCCACTTGCTGTAGATTGCTTTCCTTTGTTGAGGACCCCTGAGGTGCAAGCCAGCATCTGAAGTGAAGATGAATGGAGGAAAAGCAAAGGAGGGAGAATAAAGTATTGACAAAGTGAGACAAATGAGAGACGTTTTGAGTCATAAAATGTGGCTTGGTGGACAAGAGAAATGGAGTTTGTATACATATAGTTGCGTTTCCATTGTAGGAACTTTCCCCAGGGACAAGGAACCTTTGGAGGAACTCAGCTTGTTTCCACTGCAGGGACCAGGCTCTAAATTAAGTTCCATAGACATTAGTCCCTGCATGTGGGGTTTTCGAATCAACAACATTTACGATTGGTCGAGTACTCACATATTTTATTTCAGCCACCATTATTAAAAAATCTGTTCATGTTTGACACATCAACATAGAGTTACAGAAGAAAGCATACAACAGACAATCCAACGTTGTTAAAATGATATGTTAAAACACCAGACTAATTTCAGCAATCTTCTAGTTCCTTGAAAAGTAGTTTCTGGGACTAAAAGAGTATTTTGGGTGGAAACGTTCACCTTCCATGGACCAAAAGGCTCCTGATTCACTGCTATTGCAAATTTATTTGGGAATATGCACCACTGCACAATGTCACCTGAAATGGTTAGTGACTTAAATGTTACACACCAAATTCACTGCCACTAGATCACACAAGAAAACCAAAATCTCATTCCAAAACAAATGAGTGCAAACATACTCCATTGACAAAATCAGAATTTTAAAATCACAGATAAACACTGGACAGAGACAAAATGGAAACATCTTTGTTAATCTTTCCAACAATGAAATCGGTGGACCGACCATCCCTAGCCATGGCGCTAGTATGGCTAAAAACATGAGTCATGCTTTAGTTGGCACATCTAGATATTGTAGGAAAACAAATTAAATGCATTGTCTAACCCTAAACCTAATTCCAATCCTAAACCAATAAAACCCTAACCACAACATAATCCTAACTGCAGTATAACCCTAATCACAACATAACCCCTAACCCAAATTATTATTATTATTTTTTTTTTTCCATTTTAAGAAGGACATTGTCAAGGCATTTAAAAAAGAATTCTTACCTGAACCATCTCATTCCTCATGCCTAAACCTAACCAATGAAGACAACACTAGTCAATCAGAATCAGAGTAGGGAGGGTCTTAAATGAATGCCGGTGGGAGAACAAAAAAACAAGTGTTAGCAGATGGGCCAAATTAAAAAAATACAGGTCAAATAAATCTTTCCCAAAGAGTTTGTCATTTTGGGTTGTTTTTATCACGCTGATGTATGTTTTAAAGTGTTAATTTTCTGATCAGTTTGGATTTAATTAGTTTTCACGTCATGATTGACAGCTGAGCCCTGCTCGCAATTGAGTTGGCTGGGCAACCCCGAGCACTACTGCTGTCCGATTAGTGAAAGATGGCAACAGGTACAGATAATAGTGTACTCACTCATCCTTAATTAAAACCAAAACATCCTCATCAGGTCCGTAGAAAATACAAAATTATATTTCTTACAAAATAGCTGTTAGAGACTACAAAGGAAACTTTTAGGGGACAAGGTTGAAATGACAAAATAGTGTTGCATGGTTTAAAGCTGCAATAAGTAACTTTTCTATGAATAATTTGTTGTCATATTTGCTGAAACTCTAACTATATTCTGACAGTAGAAAATGAAACAAATAATCTGTGAAAAAAACAGGTTCTTCTGGCCCCTCCTAGTCCTCCTAATGGTATATCAAATACTGACAACCTTGGAACTATCTTCAAGCCACCAATTCAAAGTCTCTTCTCTGATTGGTTGTTGGTTGGGGCGGCTTTGGCTCAGAGGCAGAGCGGCTCCTCCCATCACATTTGTTTTCATTCAGGCCCGGTGGATTCTTGCAAATGCCATTAGAAGCACTAGGAGGAGCCAAAAGAACCTGATTTTTCCACAGATTCTGTCTCATGTCTACTGTCAGGATATAGTGAAAGTTTCAGTGAATATGACAAAAAGTTATTTTTATGAAAATGATCTACTGTAGCTTTAATAAATGTACAGTAATTTCAACATTTTACATTATTTTAAAAAAATCACTTTGTTGGGCAGCTTTAGCAATGGAAGACTGCCCATCCTTCCTTCAATCACTCACGGTTCAATCTAGCACATTTTTACTCTGGCATCTTGCTATAGACTGTTTTTACCATTGTGCTCTCTTTTTTTAGCATTGCCTGTTTAGTAATTTGCAATGCAGCCACAGTAATCCCTCAGCTCTGAAGGCAGCATGGAGTTGTCCGTGACTGCAGAGCTGATGCTGTGATCATCTCTCATCACTCCCCTCATGTGAATAGACTGGGGGAGATGAAATTGATGGGGGAGGTTTAATGTAGTCCTGGAGAGTTCTCATCAGCATTAACCCAGACAGGGGAATGAAACCCAATGAGTTGTTTATTAAATCTCAGGACTTTCTGACACACACCATCGACACACACTGACAGTGCAGAGGGCTGCAAATCACGAGCACTGGAAGTGGAGGGGGATTAAATCATCACACAGCTGCACTCCATGGAAGTGTGTTTAATACTGGCTTGATGATCAGTATAACAACCTCTTTTTGTTGACTCTCCCTGCTTTGTTCTCAGCTCTAAGGCTTGATACACATATTTATATGAAGACATGTACAGTGTACCAGCATACATTCTATATAAATTGACATTTATTCCTACACCAATGTTTCTATGAAACATGATTTTCACCTATTTTGAATAATTTGTCCTTCAAATACCAAGCCAACATTTATAACTTTTGTACGGTAAACATAACTAAAGCCTTTCGTTCATCACTCATCAGTCTCACGGAACTAGTGATGTGAAGGACTTCTTTCAGTGAACGATGGGAGCCGGCTCCCGTCTGATAGCAGATTTCTTTTCTCTTTCTTCTAATAAATTAATACAAAATAGAATGTTAGGATGATCAGTCTTACTTGTTGGCGACCAACAGATATTCTTTTTGAAATGAGAAAACCAAAATTGGGAAAATAGCTGTTTCCCAACTATCATTTACACAGATCACCTTGGTGGTCATAATATTCTGCAGCCACATACCAACAAACTGTGATGCACTGTGTTCTGACATCTTTCTATCAGAACCAGCATTAACTTTTTCAGCATTTTGAGCTAAAGTAGCTTGTTTGGATCGGACCACACGGGCCACTGCAGACTGGGAACACCCTACAAGAGCTGCGGTTTTGGAGTTGTTCTGACGTCAAACCATCACAATGTGGCCCTTGTCAAAGTCACTCAAATCCTCATGCTGCCCATCTTTCCTGCTTCTAACACATCAACGTTGAGGACAAAATGTTCACTTGCTGCCTAACATATCCCACCCACTGACAGGTGCCATGATAACCAGACAATCAGCGTTATTCACTTTACCTGTCAGTGCCCAGAATGTGATCTGTGATCATTCTAACCCTAACCTGTGATCAGTGTATAAATATGGGGAACATAATGGGTCTTTTTGATGTTTCTGTTTTTATTTTCAAAGCAAAAAATGGAAGATAAGTCTTCTCATTTTAAAACAAAAATCCTTTGGCCGCAAAGTACACTGACCATGATCCTATGATGTACATTACTTTGTTAAATCTGTCTACTTTGGAAATAACATAAAGATCCACAAAATCAAATATAAATAAAATGTTAAATACACATCTAGTGTTTGACATTTTTACAATATTTATGATTTTTATACCAAACATAATGTATAGTTATGGTATTCTGGAAATGATTAATGACGGCTTAGTAATTATATTGCATAATTTAAGTGATATATGAGCACACATACCAATCAAAGGTCAAAAAATTGCTAAATTTGGCTGAAGTATAAAAGCCAGAAGTTGTACTAAATGAAGGGCCATTTGGGAGCTGAAAGAGCTCTTATTGCTGAGCTGAGCCGAGCCAAAAGATCTGGACCATTAAAAAGGGCCAGAATTCCCATCACCACACAGAACATTTACACTTTTTACATCCACACTGTCCTTACTGTGCGACCCCTGTGTTGTATAATTGTTGGAGTCAAGCTTTTATGTTTTTTTTTCTCTACTGAAGTGGAATCTCCACAAGATGCACAGAAACCTCCTGCTGTCTATGTGACCAACTTACTAACTATATTATTAAAGGCTCTCATTGTCACTGTGAGTTGTCTGGTTTCTGTGGACTGGAGAATCAGTCAATCAATAGATAAAAAATTCAATTTTCTTCCTGTACACTGCTCACAGCCTACTATTTCTTATTCTGTTTCTGTACAGATAATGTTTGAAATTAGTCAATCTAGTAAAGACAGTGTGGCTAGATGCTGTTCTCTCAGCTAAACTGGATCAGCTCTGACACCTTTATCAGCTGGACCACATCATTTGTTCCTTGCCTTATTTTTCAGCAGCAATTTGGAACAGTTCTGGAAAGTACTTTTGGAAGACTTGTTAGGTGTTAAAGGAAAAACTTATTGAAACACTGTATATTTGTTGAGCACAGGCTGATATGGTTTAAGTTGTGTATCTAAGACGGAGAGGGAAATAAGGTGTACATGTTTCCTTCCTTGGACCACTTTTGATACTGACCACTGCAGACCAGGAACACCCCACAAGAACTGCAGTTTTGGAGATGCTGGTCTAGCCATCACAATTTGGCCCTTTTCAAAGTCTCTCAAATCCACGGTATCTGAACAGATATGAAAGTGTTTTTTCTGGTGCATAATGCAGAAAAAAATGCTTATGGTAACATACTGGTGTCACTGCAAAGTCTATCAAGTGCGCTGCGATTTATAGCATGGGACATGTCAGATCTGGATTGGACTTGGGGATAATTGCGGGTAACAGCTCGGTTCCAAGCTTTGCGGGTACAGGTTAGCAAAACTGGACCCATGCAGGACTCTGCCAACCGACCAACCAATAATGTCATGATAAGGTTTGGTACCAAAACAGAGCCAACCAAAAGTAAGCACATTAAGTTTTTTTTTAGTTTTTTAAATAATCAATTTTTTAGATTATGAGGGTGATTCAGCATACATTTCTTAAAAAAAAAAAACACATGAATCTGAAACAATCAGTTCGAATACTTACTTACTGGTAACAAGCACACAGCCAGCATATGCTAGTGTGCTCCCGGGATCGAAGAGAAAAACAGCAGCGTGATGTCATCATCAGTGTTTGGTCTGTTGAGAGAAGGATCATGTCCTGTTGCTGGCTAATGTCAGCTCTGTCCTTTAAGCCAAGCACTGCTAATGCAACAGACTGAAACAGCTCCGACTTTAATTTAAACAGGACTAAATGTCCACATTGTAAGGCTTAGTGGTCCCTAGAGGCTGCAGTGCTCATTAAACCCCAGGGAGCATAAAGCACACTGATGACCTTGCTATTCTCAGAGCCTTCGCTGTAATGTTTGTATGTTGTACTTGGAGTGGTGCTAGAATAAAAGGTCATAGGGTCATCGGAGATTGAAATTGTTCATACCATAGGGAACATTCAGCAAAGGAAATTGCAAGTTGACTAATTTTGTGTGCAAAGTTGACATTTTGACCTGAAGGACCTGCCTTCAAACAGCCTCTGTATCAGTCGGCATGGTAATATACTTGTGTCATTCCAAAGTCTATCCAGCAGTGTGCACTGTGATTTACAATACTGTGGCAGCAAAATTTAGTCAGTTTAAAAGAAAAACACAACATTCTCATCACAACCATGCAATGTTTCTCTGTGTTTCTGTGTGTGTGTATATACACACACATACATATATATATATATAGTATTCATAGGCATGTTTTCTATTAGTGTATAATCACCTGAATATAAGAATCATGTTGCTGTTACCTTAGAATAGAAAGAATTTTTATCTACAGAGGGAGCGGGTCTTCTTCTATGGAGTCCACTGTGTTTCTACAGTAGCCCCAATCATTAGTGTTTTTTTTGCAAGTTTCTTCTACACACGCTTGGAAGTCAGGTAATATTTAGAATGTTGCTCCACAATTTTCAACTCTAGTTGCCACTAAATCCTACACAATGGTCCTTAAATATTCTTTAATAAAGTTATTTGTTTAAGAAAGCAGCCATCCTATGAATATGGTTGATGTCTACAATATCAGCCAAAATGTCATTAACAGATCACTTTTGGTATTAACCTTAACAATTGCATTTAAGTTGGGATATGGGGTAACACCTTGTATTAAAAAGGTACACCTAATCATTAACTAGTTGCTTAGTAGCATGTATATATTAGTAACATACTGGCTCTTTATTATTATGTATAAAGCACTTATTAGTGCCTTATTCTGAATGACCATATAAACTACAAGGCCATTAACTAATTACTGCTATTGATAGTAATAAAGAAGCTGTTGTACATGGATTATCTTAATATTCTTTGCCTTCTTATGGGCCTTAAGGTGCTAGTACCATAATACTCATTCTCCATCAATTACTATTAATAAATATGGTATATTCTGTACCGGGTCAGTTTAGGACTCAAATGCAGCACACTGGCAGTCGATAATGACCTTTATTTTCAGTTGCAGAACAAATAAACCAATCAAGCTGCAAATGATAATGTGCAAGTCTGGCTTTAGGTTGTGAACCCTCAAAGTCTTTTGCAGGAGTTGAAGAGCTGGCAGGTGAGTGTGCGCACACAATGGTGTGTGTGGCAAAACGATCGAGTCTCTAAACCACGGAAACTCACAGAAGAGGAGATGGTCGAACTCACGCTGTGTAGTCGTCGTGGGGAAAAACCAAGCAGCCCAGCAGGCAGACAGAAACCAGGAATGGAGAAACCAAGCATGTGGTTGGGGACAGAAGGCTGAGGTGATATCTGGGAAAGAGACGAGTCAGGATGGTCAGAAGCAGGCAGGGTCGAAACCAGGAGCTCCGTCCAAACAATGCTAGAAGGTCTTGCATGAATACAAAGGACAATCTGGCAACGAACGAATGGTGAGGAGTAGTATATATATGAACTGGCTTGATTGGTGATCAGGAGCAGCTTGGGTGCACAGGTGAGCAGAGTGGCTGATGAGAAGGCATGGCCGAGGGTAGCAGAGGCAGGTTAGTGGAAAAGTAGTGATATGGCTGAGATGAACAGATGAGGAGGAAGGCAGACTGTGACTTATTCTTATGTAACAAAACACAGAATTACAGGTTTTAATAGTGTCCAAATAACTCTATATGAAGCAGCCTTCTGAGTACTATTTGCTTCACACGTTATAATATAAAGTCTGCCTATTGTTCCCAGAGCTGTATTCAACCTAAAAAATGTTACAGAGTCACCAGGAGGACATAACCAATAAGACAGCTCCACTGAATATCGGCAGCCATCTGGGAGTTGATGTGTGAAAAGTATCAGCATGCTTTGGCACTCACGTCTTGAGCTCAACTGTTGATAAGAGGCTATTGAGTTTTTGGATTCTTCTGTGGTTATGACTAAACTACTTTTTTATTGTGGTTGAAATCTTTTCACAGCTGCTGGCCAGAGAACAGTGTATATGACTGTAATGATGTACATTTAAATTAGGCATGAAAGTGTAAAATATCGCTGGGCTCTCGGCAATGAACACAAGCTGGAGGCACGGTAAGTCTGCTGGGGTGGAGGATGAGGCTGAATCAGGCGGTAAGGGTTGGGTGACATTACCTGCTACAAACCTTTCAACCCACCAAATGCATGCTAGGATCTGGAAAACAAAATTCCCCATCTGAAACTAATTACAACTCACAAACTCATTACAATTCTCTGTATTTTTTTGCTGTTTTCACTTGTTTAAAACCTGACATTTATTGCATCATCAACCTTTACAATCAAACAATGCAAAAAAACAACAACACAATAACTCCTCCTAGAGACTTGATCAGATCGACTTCAAATTTGGTCAGTGCATTGTAAAGACCTTCACAATTAAAAGTTGCGCTCTTTGTGACACCTACATTTCAGCGTTTCATCATGAAATTGAAAGTTGTCCTAACTTCAGTGTACTTTGTCCAATATCCCCACAAAATGTGCATGTCTAATAAGAGCGCCCTGAACACATCTACATACAAGTATTCAGTCATACTCATAGCACCCCCTACTGGACAGGAAGTAAGCCTTTTATGGCAATCGTGATGTGATTCACATGGAATTTTCACAGTGTGGGCCTGATCATCACTGCTTGCAGCTGTAATTATTACTTTGTTTTGAGAAAAATGTGTACTTCTACATCCACCTGTGTCCTTTTTCCTCCACTACAGCAGCTCTGTTCTCATTGACAGAACATGTGCTGTGCAGTTATCAGACCTGATTTAGCAGATAATACAGTCCAGTACAGTAAATTGGAAAACAGGCACAGTTCAATGCAGGGCTGATATTGACTAGGCAGGTTGTTTACCTTGGCTTGAAACAATCAAGCCTTTAGTGCAGTTTCTAATGCCATTTCAATGAATGCAGAATGTTTGAGATCAGAATCAGAATCAGAATTAGGTTTATTGCCAAGTAAGTTTTTACATGTACAAGGAATTTGTCTTGGTGCACTGGTGCATAAAATATAAAAATCACACAAAAATAAATGACTTTATAAAATATAAATAAATAAAGATAATGATAAGGATAGAAAGATCCAAAACTGTACAGGAAACAGGAGTGCATTAATGTAATGTGAGGGGCACGATTATCTCAAACATTCTGCATAATGCTGCTGGTGGAGCTGTGTTCAGAAACAGAAACTACACTGGATAATCAAATCACACAGCCTCTAATGTGGCATCTTTTTTTCAATTCAACAAGTCAATCTCATTATACAGTAGTCCACCAGACTAAAATGGCTCCCAGTGTCCACAAAAAGTCAAAGGTCATTGAGCAGGAGTCAGTGGACATTCACATCTGACACCTAACACCTTCTTTAGTATTTCAATTACTAAATTATAGGTGCAGTCACATTATTTAAACTACTGTTCATTGCAACAGTGGTTATATACCATTTCACAGGGGAAAAATCCAGTAATGCTGCCTTGGTTCTCATTCATCCACATCATTACTACATGGTCAGTTACTTTTATTTGAGTCACTTAAAATTATATAAAGCACAGTCAGTTAAGTTTGGTTTAGAATGTGCATATTAAGTTTGTATCAAGTGGAACTTCCAGGTAACGTGATGGAGTAAACAGACGCAGCTCCACTAGACCCGTTAATAATGAGCCGATAAAGAAAAACGTTAAATGAGTACCAGACTGCAGGAAAAGGCCTCTGAAGGAATAATTTCAGTCAGAAAACAGGCAATAAAGACATGAAAGTCGCTAAACATTATGACGTTATAACAGGTTCCAAGCAGCTAACGTTAGCCGAAGCTACACCGTTGAAATTCGTTTCGATGTGTAGGAGATTGTCCTATCGTCTCCACATCTGCAGGAGACCTTTATTGGTTTCCTAACAACAGGTTCATCATATGATCCTGATTTCTCTCCCAAA
>JAGRRF010012892.1:1229020-1244475 GCA_019097615.1 Morone chrysops
TTCCTCTGGCTGTGTGTCTGAGGAATGTGTAACACATCTTAAAGTCATTGGTATGCACACTTCTCTGCTCTCCCAATTTACAATGCCTCACTTTGCATTTGTGGGATAGAGACGGAAAATAAATCCTTTTGTCTTTAAAGGAAAGCATGCATTTTGAAGAGACTGATTTTCCCATTATTCCTATTTCGCAACAGGTTTCTGGATCCAAATGTCAAGTCAGAGGAACCAGCAGTGTGTGACGTGAAAGGGAGAGAAAGCCAGGAAGAGGACATCCAATGATAACCCTCCAGCGTGTCGTACATGGCTCTGTCAGTGCCAAGTGCTGTGAAGAGAGCTCTACCCAATGGTAGAAGAGAGGAGAGAGTGAAAATGTGATAAACTTCTCCCAGCTCAATAATGGCAGTGGCTGGTGAAGGAATCATATTGCTTAATGAGACCATTGCTCTTGTGTTGGGAATTTTAGGACAACGAATTACCAAGGGATTACTCAAGACCTTCTTCAGCACCAGGCTGGACATGATGGTGTTATTAAGCCAACAGCCGAAATCTAATGACTGCTTTGTTGGATTTTTCAAATCGTAATTTCTTACTATTTTTCCTCTGATTTGGTGTGGTTAGTATTTTTTCTTATCTGTTTGAAATGGAGATACAGCTGCATTTATGGAATAAGGACTGGGTCTCCTTTATAAGGCCATGGATACCTATACTGTTAGGCCTTCACCTCCAGTTCTCCCGGGCCTCAAACTGTCCCGAGGAGTGCCGCTGCGATCGCGCCTTTGTTTACTGCAACGAACGGAGCCTGACCTCAGTGCCTCTGGGAATCGGTGAGGGTTATAAGACCCTCTACCTTCACAACAACCAAATCAATAATGCTGGGTTTCCGTTGGAGCTCCATCATGTGGCTTCAGTGGAAACTGTGTATCTCTATGGCAACCAGCTGGATGAGTTCCCCATTAACCTGCCCAAAAATGTAAGGGTTCTCCATCTGCAAGAGAATAACATTCAGACCATCTCCAGAGTGGCTCTAGCTCAGCTTCTTTGGCTGGAAGAGCTGCATTTGGATGATAACTCCATTTCTACTGTAGGGGTGGAGGAAGGGGCCTTCCGTGAGGCAGTGAGCCTGAAGATGCTTTTCCTCACCAAAAACCACCTGAGCAGTGTGCCTATTGGTCTTCCAGATGATCTAAAAGAGTTGCGATTGGACGAGAACCGGATCGCAGTTATCGCAGAGGAAGCGTTTAGGAATGTCACGCGCCTGCAGCGCCTCCTGTTGGATGGGAACCTGTTGACAGATGAAGGGATTGCACCAGGGACCTTTCAGGACCTGGTCACCCTGAGGGAGCTGTCCTTGGCCCGCAACTCACTTACATACCCTCCCCCATTCCTCCCAGGAGAGGTGCTTGTCAAATTAAACTTTCAGGAAAATCAGATAGACCAGATCCCTGTCAGGGCATTCGCAGGGTTGCACAAGCTGGAGAGGCTGGATATTTCTAACAACCAGTTGCAGTCGTTGACACAGGGGGTCTTTGATGGCCTCGTCAGTCTCAGACAGCTCACTGTTCGGAATAACCTTTGGCTGTGTGACTGCAGCATCAAATGGGTGGTGTCATGGCTTAAATCTCTGCCGGCCTCGCTCAATGTGCGCGGCTTCATGTGCCATAAACCAGAGAAGTTCCGGGGGATGGTGATCAGGGAGCTGAGTGCTGAGTTGGTCCAGTGCCCACAGTGCACAGCGACGGCGCTCCTTCTCACCTCACCAGTTGACACTGCTCTGATCCCATCCTTGTCATCTTCTACAGACTCCCCCCTGGTCACTCAGTATGTTCCCTCCTCCTCCAGGCGACCCTTCCCCACATTGCCCACCCTGTATTCAACCAGAGAGGGGGGGTTGAGGACTAAGCAACCTCAGACTTTGCAGGTCACATTTTCCATACTGAATGGCTCTGCTATCCATGTCAGATGGGTGGCCGCCTTTCCAGTCACTGCCTACAAGGTGACCTGGGCTAGGATGGGCCCCAGTCTGACAGGGGACACCGTCAGGGAGAGGATAGTGGGTGGGGATCACCGGGGGATCCGACTGGCTAATCTTGAGCCAAAGTCCACCTATCGGATCTGTGTCATTCCCTTGGATGCATTCAATAATTACCGGCCCAAAGATGATACTGTGTGCACTGAGGCCATGACCATGCCGGCATCTTTCAGCCCTGACAACAACAAAAGACCGTCGGGGCCTGAGCAGGCAACTCAACAGGAACCCAGCTCACCTTTCTTGCTGGCTGGGCTGATTGGTGGGGCTGTGATCCTGGTGCTGGTGGTCCTCCTCAGCATCTTCTGCTGGCACATGCATAAGAAGAGCCGCTCCAAGTCCTCCACCAAGTGGAAATACAATCGGGGTCGAAGAAAAGACAACTACTGTGAGGCAGGCACCAAGAAAGATAACTCTATCCTGGAAATGACTGAGACCAGCTTCCAGATAGTCTCACTCAACAACGAACAGCTCCTCAAGGGAGATTTCCACATTCAGCCTATTTACACCGCTAATGGGGGCATTGGATTCCGAGACTGCCCCCTGGGGAACAACAGCACAGTCTACTGCAAGAACAATGTTCAGGATGCAGACTTTTGTCACACATGATGATTTTGGAGGGCATTTTTACTGACAACCGCCCACACTTTACTGGACACTGTACAGTGTTAATATTATTTGAAACTCCCACATCTTCAAGAAATGTAATTTATACAACTAACTGGACGATATCTTTTATATAACGTTGGATTTATAAGTTATTGCTTTCTGGAGTTGTGCTGTTTGAGTTCCATGCACACAGACATGTACGATCAGGATTCATTTATTATCTAAGTATTAAGGGGTTTTGATTTTCAATAATAGTACATTTTGAAGTCATTGTATACTGTAACCATAACAGTTACAGAACTAACACTGTAGTTGCAGTGCATTCTAAGAGTCCTGAATCCAGCTGGTAGAATTCTGTATGAGAGGAGGAAAAACAGGCACAAATCTGCCACACTCACCACTAGATGGCATCATTTTCTGGAAACAATAGTCCACCACACTTTTCCTGTGGCTGTTCTAAATCAAGTCATCACAATAATATGGCACATTTCTTTAATTGCCACTACAGTAAATATTCTTATTCAAATCAAACTTTTCTCAGCTTGAAAAGAAAATGTAAAGGTCATACTCATTAAACATTCACAGAAAGTGGCAGGCGGCAGTGCTTTCACCTGTTTTTCAAGATTAATACATTATTAAAGTTAAGGGGTCATGTTATTAGTGCTAGCTGTGTTTTATGGTGGGTGTCACACAGTGAGCAGTCAAAAAGCACATCTGCCATCTACTGTATGTTTAACCCACTGAGAACCGACTCTTTCCCTTTTGTTCAGCAAAAATAATGTTATGGTAAAACAGTATATGTATGTGCCTTGAAGTTATCAGCTTACAATGTCTTTTGAATCCATGTTTTTGCATAAACGGTGTACTGTATATACATTCAATTGAATTGTTGTTGAGGAAACCTCTTGCTCTTGAATATTTATTTACCTCATTACACATTTAATTAAATACATATCTCCAAAAGGGAACTTATTCATTGTGATCTGTCCTGGAATGATCACTAACATGAATTGTTTGCATGTAAAAGAGCACAGTGGGAGTAGCAGAGTTCTGTTTGGAGAGGGAGGGGTCCTTTGAGGACTGCACGCTCAAAAGTCAAAAGAGATTGCACTTAAAGTCTACTTAACACAAAACCATAGTAAAGCAGCCTCACTGCTGGGCTGTTTGCAGCTGGGAGCATGCACTTACTAAAGCAGTCACACAATGGTCTGAATATGTGGTATATTAGAAATTGAGAAATTATTAGTATAATTTAATGACCTGTAAGTTGATATGGTGAAATTTCACATCTGTTATTGCTTAGAACCAGTGCCTGAATTGGAAATAGGTGCCAGTAACATTCAACACAAACCTAACCCTAAACACAACATAATCCTAACCCTAATAATTTTCCCATTTTTAATCAATTGTAACTTTCAGCGCTGTTTTCTTAGTGTTAATCTAGCCATCATTTATCATTTTACGACTTTTATTGTTTACCCCTTGGAAAAAATACCAAGGTCCAAACCTCAGTGACCTCTGTGGTGGGCACACCCATGCTTACCAGAGGTGGCAATAAGAAGTAAGGGTACTCATGTGGATAATAATCAGAAGTGCCAGTGCTAACACTTCAGCTACAACATTGTAACATACATGTTTTGATGGCGGGGGGAACTGGTTCACCCAGAGAAAACCCACACAGGGAGAACATTCAAACTCCACACAGAAAGGCCATTTACATGTGTTGATGTTTAAACCAGAAACGTCAGTATCCTTAAATTAACTCACAGTGTGAGGTCAAAATAGTGGAGCAAAAAGAGAGTATGTCAGACTGACATTATATATGACATAATTGTTGCTGTGTTGCAAACCAGCTATTGTTTGTTTTATTTGGATTCAGTATCATCTCTTGAGCAGTGCCCAAAATGTAGTTTCAGTTACTCGCTTCCAAAGTGCAAGGAGTAGATTGGAGACAAAAGCACAACTTGTAAAAAACGGGCCACACTTTAAGTTACGAGTTGTTAAGTTCCTGTAGCGGGAAAGGCCTAATAACAGGCTTCAGGAGCATGTCTGGAACATTTAAATAGGGACCCCAGAAGCCTGGCCAGTTATATTGTAGCAAATAAAAGAGGCATTCATAGTGTGCGTTTACTCCACTCAAACGGTAATTTCACTCAAATCACCAAACATATGTTCTGTTCTGTTATGTAAACTGATTCGATTTTCATCAGTTGTCAAAAATATCTGGGAAACTGGCTATAAAACGAGAGTTAAAACAATAAAAAAAATTATATATAATATATATATAAATAATTAAATGTATTATTAAATGTATAAAATTACACAATTTGCATATTTGATTGAATTATACATTATTTAATTAGTTGATTTAAATAAATATTACCAAATTTAAAATGCAGTGTGGAGGCCAACAATTGTATCACATTTTGGTTTTATTTGTCCAGGTTTTTAGTTCTTTTTGATTTGTACCACCACCCAGTACAATGGAGTTGAAAGGAATTTAATTGAATTGTTCTGAACCTGAAAAATGATTTTCACACTTTTCTGTTCCTGTTAATCTGGATAATCTACACAGCCATTGTTTGGTGAAAAGGTTCCAATGCAAATTGTTAACAATGACATGGTGAGTTTTAATAGAAATACACTAGTAGGTATAAGTAAAAATGTTTCTACATTTATGCACATTTAAAAAAAATATTCTACTAAACTGACTTTTTAATTATGATAGAACAGTCTTATTGAATTATCAGCTACATAGCTTGCATTGTCCAGCACTGACTTTGACAATCATAAGCTATATAGTAACTTTAGGTCTACTGTAAAAAGATATCCCTCTTTCGTTTTATCCTCTCTAATTAGAGCTGAAAATGTATCTTCAGAAATACAGCAGCTGTTTAAATGATGAATCCGTTAAAGACAATCTGTATTTCCCTGGTAAAAGTGCATTAGAGACAAAATGATCAAAGGTATCACTTATTGTTTCTGTATAAACTGTGTTGGACAGTTTTTAATCTTACTGATGGACACAGATACAGATTTCATATTTCCCTTTAGAAGCACATCTTTACATTGTCAGTGAGCCAAATCTTAAAGCATAATTCTCGCATTTATTACAACTTGGGTCTTATTTTGGTAGTTTTGGCCCACCTTTTAATCAGTAGTGATAAAGTTGCACTCAAGGAGATGTGAAAAGAAGTTAAGACAAGCCAAGGAACACGAGCAGTCAGATGATCAGCCAGGTTGTAAAGAAAACTCTAGGTTTGTCGAACTTATTTAAAAGAGAAAAATGAAGGTGGACAGTAAAAGCATCACCAAAGCTGTTTAATTTAAACATCAATCACAGTTTACAGACGGACCTTGTGCTTCAACTTCCAGCTAAAGTGGTTTAGATGATCTGAATAAACTTTGGTTTGTTTACAACAGTCTGATTGTCTGCTTGTGTGGGAACTTTTCTCATTCCGTTATGTCACCATTTTCTGACATCAATCTGGTAGCTATTACTGGTGAGTACAATGTTATTATAAGTTACAGAAATAAAAACTGCAAAAGTAAGATCATAGTTGTATGATTATAGAGCTGAACGATCAATACATGTTTCTACTAAAACGAGCCAAGTCAACAGTAAAGTTTACCAGTTAAAAACAGGCCCTTGTGGTAAATATATATTTCCACCAACAGTCAGTTAAGACAATCACATATTAGTGCATTCTGACACCTTCAGATATTTCATAAGGGTCAGCTTGATCTATGAAATGATGGATGGTATTCAGCTTATGCAGTAAAGATGGGGAAAGGTAATGCAATCCATAGGAGTAAGTCAGCTGAAAAGATTTACTCCCCCCATCTGCAAATCACAAGTGAAATGGTTCAAGCAGCCAGGTGTGTTCATCCTGCTGTGGTCTGTGGTGTTTGTCAGTAATGATTGTGCTGTGTTCCAGTCTGGTTCTCCACAAACCAAAAGCTGCAGCAGAAAGAAGGAAACTCAAGCCCACCAAGGAAGAAGCATGAAGCTACAGTGAGACTTTTAAAGGATTTGTAAAAGACATTAATAATATCATATTGTGCCTTATGCTGTAACATAAATTCAAACTGAAGGCTAAAATGTAATTTAATTTGTCTACATTATGATGGACGGTGATAGACAGAGGGTTCATCCAATAACCTGCTAATAGATTAGTCGATTAACCAATAGAAAATTAGTTGCCAACAACCTGCTTAATTGTCATTTTTCAAGCAAAACTGTCAAAGATTTGCTGCTTCCAGCCTTGTATGTGTAAGGATCTGCTATTTATTCATTTATTTTTATCATTTAGGACAGTAAATTAAGAATCTTTGGTTTTGGGACTGTTGGTTGGACAAGAAAATCAGTCTGAAGGGCTCTGGGAAATTATGGTTTTTCTAAACAAAAAATAATCAGCAGATTAATAATGAAAATAATCATTTGTTGCAGCCCTACCTGCCAAGTACTTTTTGCAAGTATCATATCTGATCTGAGTCACATAAGAGCAACGTCACCAACTGTTTTGAGTGAAATGTTTCAACACCTACACATAAAACAAACTGACCAGAGATGCTCTTAATGTTACACACTGGACGTTTAATCATCACATTGTTATAACAGACAAGTATCTTTATTTAATTCACTTGTCTTCACTTGTACTTCATTAACAGAAAACCTTATGCACAAACAGAGTTTGCTGCTGTTGCCAGTACGCCTTTCAGAGTATGAAATGATTATGGACAAAGGAGAAAAACTGAATATGAAGGAATACATAGAGGCAGGGGTGTTCATGGCAAATTAAATCTCTATTAACCTTTCGCCCACTGTTCTATGGGATACTAGGACTATGTAAAATGTTCTGCTGGTAAATATAATCCTGTATGATATGTGTATAGACGCTTTCAGTCATAAGGATAATTTTTATCAAGAACATGCTGTTGTCCAAGCAATGACAAAGACATTTGAAACCTTACATATATCGTGTCTACCTTGAAAGCCGTCTGGCAGGCAAACAATTTCATATAGATTTGAAACATTTTGCATTCACATTCATAATCTGGATCATCATGACAATTGAGCAATCTCCACGAAAACTAAGAGATGCAAATGAAAGTCACAACGTAGCTAGCCGATCTTGAGTCAAGATTTCGGTCTCGTGCTGGTTTTTGTTCAAAGGCAGGATTGCACCAGGGAATAACATAAAAGGGAAACAGAGAACAGAAAGAAAAACAGGTTCCTAATTGTATAAACACATTGAGAAGTGTTTGAAATAATGCACCATGGTCTGCTTTACTTATGGTAATTACTTCATGGTTTTCACAGTGGATTGTAAAGTAATATACCTAGAAATACCACATATATCACCTTAACCAAAGGAATTCAGCCTGTATAATGTTGTAAATGGATTAAAAGCAATAGTAGTAGTGGGGGACTAAATCAAGTGTCTTTTCCTCTTTAATTCATAGTGGATGGATTAAATAGCCCAGTGATTTTTGGGAACGTTTGGCTTCCCTTTCTCCTGGTCATTACTGTGGTCAGCTTGCATTAAATTGCATTAGAGAGCCGTTAACAGCATCCACTCCATCTTCACACACACACAAATCTAACCCCACACCCCCCTGCCTAGGTATTGATCTCTGGAGCTCCACTGGATTATGAAAAATGGTTACCAACCTTAATGACACTTCACCTGAGACAGACTGCCTCTCTCCACTGCTTTGCTAGTGAGGTGAAAATGCGTGCACAGGGAAATCAGTGGTAAAATGTTGTCCCAGTCTGTCCCTGTATCTTCTTGCATTGATTACCTGTTGAAGTACAGATATAAAGCAATAATGTATGCTAGAAATGATGGATGGATTGTAGAGTGGAGGGTCGTTTGTTGGTGTTACAGCCCCACATCATAGCTCACAGGAAGTCAGTTCATCAAAGTTAGAGTGAATGTTTGCACTTAAGTCGTATAGTGGATAATCTTTTATTTACACAACATTATATTCATTTTAGGACTTGAATGTCACTATAGCATGGCGAGAGTAAGCTATATGCATAGAAAGAAAGGTTCTATTTATGCATATAAAATAAAACCAGACTTGCAGTCAAATAGGACCACTCACCAGCTGCCAACTTGGAACTTGGATCAGGTGCCTTGATCAGGGAGATTGATCGAAGAGCTTTGTTGTTTCAAATCACAGAACTGCATGGATATCAGTCCCAACACATTTCAATTAAATCAAAATTCTATTAAATGCTAAGATAATAGGAAATGGTGCTATAGCAAAAATAATAATAAATAATAATAATAAAATAATAAAGTTAATACAGTTAATCTCTTTCACCCTTCCCTTTAAGTGCAAAGGAGAAACTATGGTGGTCGTGAATCGCACTAAAAATCTATGCCATTTACAGCTGGTGATTGTTCTTCTTTTCAGGTGATTATACACTAATGAAAACGTATCTATGAATATCATATTCCACCTTTGCCAATAGATCCTCCTAAATGTTACACACCTTTAAGTCCGATAGGAGAGTCGTTTCTGGCTGTGGTTATTTTCCCTTCCCTTATCAATGGTGTAAAATGATGGTGTGCTGTTCACACAAGTCAGAGGAACTCTTAGAGGGGGATAAGTTGTTTGGTTTGTGTAACTGTAGCTGGCGTTTAGTGTTATGTGGCTTCCCTTTGCACTTGGAGACCTTCACACAGGAAATTGTGACTCCACTTTCTAGATTAGCTAATCTGAAAGAGGGGGTCATGTTTGAAGAGTTACCAAAATGGCACTGAAGATATTAAAGACTTAACCTATATTCTGAGTTTTAACTTTAGATGTATGTACCTAAGTGGTTCCGCAGCGTTTGAAGATAAATTACGGTAATGGAAAAAAAAACAATTTCTATATTCTGGTGATTATACACTAATGAAATGAATATAAATGTCAACCTCATGATGGCTGTAGAGGAAAAGTAAGGATATCACTAAAGTCCATGACTGTCATCAAGTAGTTGTTGAGATACTTATGTACAGACCTAAGTGGTAAATGGTAAATGGACCTGTACTTGTATAGCGCCTTTCTAGTATTCCGACCACTCAAAGTGCTTTTACACTACATGCCACACTCGCCCTTTCACACACATTCACTCAGTGATGCTGTGCATCGGGAGCAATTCGGGTTTCAGTATCTTGCTCAAGGATACGTCGACAGATGGCACCAGGAGCCGGGGATCGAACCAACAACCTTCCACAGCCACCCACTTCTGTTATGATTTGGCACTATACAAATAAAATTGAATTGAATTAATTTAAAATGATGGCAGTGTGGGGGCAGTGGGGTGCTCCTTTTGCAATGCATTCTAATGACCTGTAAATTTCTAGTGTTAAAGCTACTTGTAGGAGTTCTTATATGAATAGTAAAGAGTGAAATATGAGGTTATTGTGTAATACATACTTTGTGGAAACACAGCTACTGAAACAAGCTGTAACAATTTGACTTTTACTCAGCGATGGCAAAGCCCATAAACAGCCTCTGAGCCACAGCCACCCGACTGACTTTGCCATCCCCAGAGCTATGAAAGTTAGTCAAAATTGTCCCAAATCATGTTGAGAATCAGTGACCTGCTTGATGATTATCATCATGTTATTAAAGTAAGAAACAGAAATGCATCTTAAATTCCATGTGTTTCATTATTGCTGGATTTTTGTTCAGAAAGTAAAGTTCACTAAATTTGATTAGCATCCTGTGTGCCAGCAGTGAGGAGGAATACTATACCCAGCAGATCATGTTTTCCCAACAGCTGTTAAAAATTGGTGGTCTGGCTCACTTTCTTTCTACTTCCTTTGACCTTGACACAGCTCTGTAGAGTCCAGCTCGCTCCTCTAATCAGCCTGCACTCTGAGCTGCAGCCTATTGTGTGTTTGTGTGTGTATGGAGGTGTGTGCGTGCACTGATGTGAGTCCCGGTGCAGACAAAAGGTTAGTTATAGGATGCAGCCTCTCTGGCTCACACAGTGTGTCCTATTATCACCAACATATTGGAACGGTGGGCTACATTACTTACAGTGCAGGCACCACACCAACAACCTCTCTTTCATCATCATCTGCAATATCTCAGTTTATACATGCTGACAGACTGAGAGTATTTTGAAAAAAAAAATAAAAAATCAGTCACGCATGTCTGCTTTAAAGTGTCCATAGATATGAAGTTTAAATTGTACAGCAGAGCCATGAGGTTCTCCACTGTTTGGTTCTCTCTTTATGTCCAGCTGTTGTTGTATTCACATCGTATCAGATTGACTGTAAATATGAACTGCCAAATGAAAAAAAAACAGTTCAGCCTTAAATTACCATCCCCATATCACATTTTCCTTATTTTTTAAAGGAATTCATCATAACAATATTATCTCGATGTCTAAAGATATTTTTGGGAAAAAAATGATGCTAGAAATGTAAATGAATTTTCCTGTAATGTCTAAGTTCCACCAGGCACGGCTTTATAATCCGCATCTGTGGTGCAGTTTGGCTCTGTGCTCTGTGCATCTTCAAATTTCACCAAGAGCGTTTCAAAATTGGAGCGTGTTGCCATTGTTTACTTGTGTATTTTGTCCTTAAATCAAATACAAAATGGTATGTATCACTGCTTAAAATCTCTTCCAACCTGCCTCTGACTGATAGACTTCTGGTGCCAAAATGGTGATATACAATATGCAGTATTTTATGTTGAAAACTGACCAGATTTCTAGGTTGTTTCTGTGTCTGATTTCCTGCCAGTGTGATCTGCTCCACGCTGCTGACTTGACTGTCAAGGTACAAGCTGTCGGTGATTTGTTCATTTTTAACGGGTGGGATGGCCCAATGATCCTGTTGCTCCTCTGTGACTACATGTTACTGCTTGTCACTGTGATCATGAAAGTGACACTACTCTATAGCATGGGACCATATGAAATCATTATCTTGGCCAAAATAATTGTGATACACAACATTAACACGATAATCTTGTAAATATACTTCATACTTAAAATGGAACTAAAACATACTGGAATCACTTTACCTTACATTTTGTTAAGAAAGATATTTATTGCATCACAGAGAGGAACGTCATCTCCCTGTTCTTTATTTTGGAATCTATACTATTTCCACACAAATGGTTTAACTGTTTTTTGTGGGGAATACAAACTGAGCATTCAGCCATGGTGGCAGGATTAGGATTTTGGAATGACTGGAAGATGTGGGCTCCCATTTGTCACCTTGTTCAAAATAAATCAGGAAATCAATATGGGACTGTATGCTTTTCAAGTCAAGCCATGTAGGAATAATCACAATTATTCCAGTTCATGATTATCACGATAAAGGAAATTCACCACGATAAATGTAACTGAATGTTCGCGATAGGCGATAATATTGTATATCATCCCATCCCTACTCTGTAGACTATGTAGGCTACAATATAGTATAGAACTGAGTATTCATATGTAGTGTGTAGTTTAGACAATATTATAGATCCATGAAACTAACCATCAGACTATCCTTCACTCACTACATTGAGCTAGTCTAATGTCTGAGTTTCATTCACTCTCTCTCTTCATATTGAAGGTTAGCCTGTGACTTACGGCACAGCTCTATCACGCACAGTAGTGGATAAATAACAACACAGAATATATATCTAAATACGCAAAATAAATAGTGCGAAGATGACTGCATTCTATATAGTGGTACATTTTACCTGCTAGCTCTTATTGGTATAAATGTGAATTTTAAAAATCTGGATTTATGTTGACAATTTCTAACATGGGGTGACATGCCATATTACCTGTAACGCTCAGTGAGAGCATCTGCCCACCACTGCAGCCACACTCATTGGGGATGAACTGCTGTTTGTGCACCCATTGATTTCCAATCCAATGTCTTCTCCCCAGTGTACACATAGATGAGTAGTAGAATTTTCTGATTCATGAGACGAGTATCTGGGTGTTAACCCCACCCAATGAGAGGGATTGCTGGAGCTGCCTTGATGTTAATCTGTTCATCCCCCTCTCTCAGGCTTAATAAATCTCTAATTATGCCTGTTGACGCAGAGAAAAGAGATATATATTGTCTCTCTTCATCGTCAATAAGAACACTGATTATTGGTAACTGGTTTGCAATATGGCCTTGTTTACTATATCCCTCAATTGCTTGTGAAATTTTTAAAGCAAGACAGATTCTATCACAACTGCCAAGTGATCCAAAGTCTGGGCATTTGGTCCACAGAAAGATATTAAAAGTACTGGCTAGACTGCCATGAAATTAGGCAATAGTATCAATAGCCCCCAGAGGACCAGCCATTTCCAACCTAAACAACCTAAAGGCTCTTTGTCAGTGCTTTTTAGAAAACCTCTGCCACCACCTAAGGTTTGGTTAGGTTACACAACTAAAAGTTCCTGCTATGGCTAAAATAAGCCAGTGCTGACTGTTAGAGTGTAAGAGATGTGATAACCATGGTCTCTGGGGTCAATGCAACACTTGCATGCCACACTATCAACCCTGACAAAAGGTTTTGCAGTGCGATAACAATGCTTTAGTTATAGTAACCACTGACTTAAAGGACCACTCTGTAGGATTTAGTGGCATTTAGCAGTGTAGTTGCACATTTAGAAAAAATGTTATGCAGTGGTTTCACTCTTCTTTATGCCCACTGTGCAGTGATGAAACATAAGACATGCAGCTGCTCAGCATGGAGGAAAGACAGAGAAGGTTAGGCGGGGAGGAGAGAACACACATTCACTGCTAGGAGAGAACAAGAGTTGCAGTATAGACGAGTGGCCGGCCTCAGCAATAGAAACTCTTGGCACATCTCTCATCCTCTAACCCAGTCTGCACTCTATTTTCCCATCTCCCCTCTCTCTTATAGACCGAGATTTTTCCTCAAAAATCTGTAACACCCTGATGTCCTTTGAAATCTGCTGCACAGTAATGACCTTGCCTCCCTCCCTTCCTCCCCATTCCCTCCTCCTTCCCCATTGCCACCCCTTCAATCCAGCCTCTGTTGCCTGCATATCATTCATCATTGCTGGGACACTTAATGAGAAACCTTACCGTGGTGGAATCAGAAGGAAAGTCATTTAGATTCAATCAATACTCAATGAAGATATTAGAACAAGTTCCTCTGTTATGTACCCTGGTGCAATAATTGATGTAGTTAATGTACACAGGATTAGATTAATAAAACTGGTTGAGAAAAAGAAGAGACTTTTGGCCGACTGAAACGTAATTGAGGCAAATGTTATAAATATACAATATAATACAATATATAGACAAGCAAGACATTACTTGTATCTTATATGAACTACAAAAAAAAAATTCTTGTGACCATACTTTTTTCTTTATTTTTTTATTTCCTGTACTACTTTTTGCACTCCAGAAAGGCTCATGCACAGATGCATTGGATCCTAAATTAAACCTGTGATTGATAGTGTGCAGGATCAAATTAAAGCAATGATCTGTTGTTATCAGAATCACAATCAGAAATACTTATGAATATATTCAGGTGGGACTCTTATCAAATGTGAGGCAGATTAGAGAGTGTACACTAAAGTTACAACAACCTCCTGTTTAATGGTGAAACAACAATTTACCACAGACACGCCGTCAAGTCAATCTAATCAATTCACTAGAAGTGGTCTGTTAAAGTACAATACACACAAATCGGCTGAAAAAAACAAAAATATAGGTTTTTAAATGCTTAGTACATAGTCCCATCACACATTAAAGAAGGGCTGAGCTGAATTTAGGAGAAAAGGAAAAAGTAGACAGAAAGGTTGTGGAGCTGCAGAGTGTGTCTGCACTGTATGTGTGGAAGAGGTTTCCAGGTTAAGGAGATGAAGTGGTTTATTCCTTGTTTCTTAAATAATTACTTCCTTGATCATTATTATATAACCATGAGGTAAAATAAAGAGCACTTAGTCTCTGCAGTGTTAATGCAGGGCTGACAAATAATATGCAGTTTGACAGAGGAACCAGGAGGGATGAATCATTTCAGTTTGAGGAGCTATCCAGTTTGAAGCCACATTTTTACCATCCACTCTAGATTTTAACCAGGTGAAGGAGAAACAGTGATTTTTAAGCTAGAACTGCTTTATTCAGTGTTTTTTAGTGGTTTTAATCAGTCAGTTTGTTTTGGAGAGGAGGAGACCTCTGTGGCTCCCAGTAGAAACCTCCTGAACCATGAAGACTAAAGGAATCCTAACCAGGAGAAGCTGACTGCAGTGACGGCAATGGTGGTGAAGACAACACCTCCCATGACCCCACGCCACTTCTACAAGAAATTTCAGATGAAAAAGAAAAAACTTTGCACTGCTTACAATAACTTACAGACAGTAAAGTTGTAGTCCGAAAATATTGTTGGTGCAATTTATTTCCATCCTCCCAAGGTGCACAACCGTGACAATATTTACACAAAGCAGTGAAAAAGGAAAAACTGAAAAAAACAAATACTATATATATACCTTCACTTTAAGCAAGCCAAAACTGACTTCACTAGACAGCCAGCTGTGTTATGCCCCTGTTTGTCCAACCAAACTCCAAATGTTGGACAACTTTCTCTGATATAGTGAATGGACTGTACTTATATAGCGCCTTTCTAGTCTTTCGACCACTCAATGCGCTGTACACAACATGCCACACTCACCATTCACACACATTCATACACTGATGGCAGTGGCTGCCATGCAATATGCCAACTGCTCACCAAAAAAGACACTAATCATTCATACACAGTCATACACTGATGCATGGGAATGGTAAATGGTAAATGGATCTGTACTTGTATAGCGCCTTTCTAGTCTTCCGACCACTCA